>BCLK01000008.1:0-79627 GCA_001748405.1 Paraphoma sp. B47-9
CGTACTCTACCGTGGCGCATGCTTCGCACATAGCATGGGTACCGGGCTATATCGCGTCGGCGTTATATGTTTGCGGCTGATTTGATGCGCATGCGGCTCTTGCAGGGTTTGCACAGGCTGGACATGGGGGACATGGATAATGGGGATCGCGATGAGGCATGCTGGGGAGTGGGCACGGAAGCATCGTTGGGAGGGGAGTGTGTTGCTGCCCAACATGGTATTGTTGTGGATCCGGGAGGGCCGGTTGAGAATGGGGATGGGACATTGTGATAGCAAATTGGTTTCGGCGGCTTTACGTGTCGGTATGTGTGGGCCATCAGTAGAGCAAATTGGTGTGCAAGGTGAAGATTGTGTTAAATGTGATTCATAGATTCGCAAAATTCTATGTAGTAGGTAGGTCAAAGAAAAGCCGTAAACCGATGCTCAACCGCTGCTAGGGGAGCTCCATGTGCCTCGACGAATCAAAAAGATGTGAACAGTGTGCAGAAGGGAACATGAAGCTCGACCGTGATCTCGTGGGGTCCCGCCCAGCAGCCATAACATCGTGTCAATAAAGAGATAATGTGAAGGAAGCTGAGCAAAAGCTTTTTTAGGAAGAGTTGAAGAAAACACCAGCATCGAAAACGAAGCCCGTGACGCCATAAAGAGTAAAATCAAGCCTGAATAGATCTCCTTCAGACCGCGCTGCCAATTTGGTCGACCTTTTCACTCGAGACGTGCCGTGAAGGCCTCTCACTGTGAACGCGAGTCGGTGCTTGCGAAAGACGCTCGGGTGATCCGATGTCCGTTGCGTATCCTTTTTCGTTGTCCGACCTGACACTGCGACCGCACTTGCGTGCAATCTTGGTGCGCACCATCTCGCCGTCCTCGCACGGAAGATACCACCGTGCGGCCATCATGCAGACGAACGACAAGAAGAGGTTGGCGCCCGACCACATCTGGACGGTCAAGTATGTGTTGTATGTGGTGATAAGATGGCCTGCAATGACGGGACCTGTAAGGGCGGGGATGGCGGCGAAGCTGTACATCATGCCTGTCCAGTGTCCGAGCTTCTTCTTCGCCAGATGTATCGTCTCTGAAGCAGAGTATGTGCAGTTCAGAATGTTGCCAATCGATGCGGGAGGGCAGCCAATGACTGTTCCGGAGAAGAGACCGAAGACGACGCAGAAAGCGATGGCGGAGCTTTCGGACCCAGCAAGTGGCCAAAGGATGAGGACCAGGAGTGAGCACACGATTTGAGCAGCGGTGTGCATGTTGAGCGCCCCGACCTTGTCGGAGCCATGGGCGAGTAGGAGTCGTCCGAATGTAGATGCGCCGTTCATGATGGTCAAGAGCCAGAAGGTCTCGATAGGCTTATCGGATTCTTCCGTGGGGCGCATCGGCTGTCCAACCCCATCGCGGGTTCCGAAACCATTGGTAGCTGCCCACTAGAGAATATTAGTCACGGTAAGTTCCAAAGGCAGGATCTGACTCACCTCCTCAATATTGAAGAACACGGGGTAGAATCCAAAGAACATAAAAGCCACTGCTGCTGTGAACCACCAAAAGGCCTTGTTGCTCTTCACGTCTGTGTCGAACCAGGTGCGCTTTGAGAGCCACTTCTTGGGCTCATGCATTGCATGAGCGGGGTTCGGCGCGGCGAAGATGAACGAGTAAAGGCATGTCAGCGCCGTTAGGCCTGCAACACACCGTACAGCCTTGACGAAACCAAGGGATTCGATCAAATAACGAAGCATGGTGGGATAAACGACACCCGCGACACTGGCGCCACATGCAACGTACCCAACGGCGAGACCTCTCCGCTTGGGGAAGTAGGTAGCAGCGACTGGAAAGTGTCAGTGTTGAGCCCGGCTTGTGTAATATTCTGGACGTACCTTGGGAGCTCGAAACGAAGAAGGGCGCCATGCCGATGCCGACGAGCAAACCTTGAACGCCCCAGATGGAGCCAAAGTTGGCTGCGCCATGCACATCTTGAGGATGCACTACGGAGAGAAGGAATAAGCCGAGAGGGACGCAGATGGAGCCAAATCCAATGACGTGGCGTGCGTATCCGGCATCTAACAAGCGGCCAACCGGATTAGAAAACAACAGTACTAAGAACGACTCAGTTGAGCCGATAAGGTTCAGCTTCAGTTGATCTGTTGTTCTGAGTGAATGGCCGACATAGTACGACGACCACGTGCCATAGGCGTTGACGAGCCCCCAGGAGTTGAACATGAGGAAAAAGCAGCCCAGCAAGCAGGCGTACGCTCGCCATGTGCGAGGCCAGTCGGGTTCTTCCAGGGATTGTAGAGAACTATGTGGCGACATGTCTCTCATGGAGCCAGCTTCAGTGGGTGCGTTCGACAGAGGCAGAGTGCCCTGACTGCCTTTGCGGCTCTCTTTGTCGAAGGACCTAGCCATAACAGCAGTGAAGTGATAGCGTTTGGAGGTGCGGGGGGTAAGGAGAAAAGGAGGAAGCCGCAAACCGATAGGTTGGGAAGGCGGTGACGTGCTTATCAAAACGTGCTCAACCTCTGGATTTGTTTGGAGGTACACAGTCAATAGTAGGACGCACGGTTATGAAGGAGTGCACCAAAGTCTGAGCGGAGCGATGCAAGTATAAGTACTCGGGCGCACCAGAAACAGCACTGATGGGTCTGGGGTACGTACTAAAGAGATTGAATGAATGACAGGGCTCCACTTTCGCCCAAGCACGCGCGTAGCCCCCGTGTGGCTGTCTCCTCGAGTCTTGTCCATGGTGACGTGGTAGTCAAACCGTCCGTGTAATGGAGAATCAAAGACCGGGGGCACACAAGCAATGCAAGGAAACAAGCCCAAGAAGGGCCAAGGATAGTGATCCACAATCTACGCGGAAGCCTTGACTCCGCCAGGCTCAGGGTCTGTTTGTCGTTGAGATTAGGGATCCGCCATGCCGCATGCAGCCCAAGGTTTACGGCAGATATGCAGAATGATGCTCATCTGCACTTGCACAGCGTTCGGCGCACACTAGCGTTGATCACTCCTCCCCACGTCTTCTGGCTGTTATCAGTTTCCGTTGCCGGCGGTACAGCTGTGCAAGACGGTAGCTGAGTGGCACTCTTTCCATAACCTCAAAGATTCTGAGACGCAAAGTTTTTCATTGCCCTGAAAGAGCGGTGACTATGACGACCGCGACCATGGAACGCGAGTTAGGTGAAGCACACGTGCATGGCGCATATAGCTTGCCATGGAAAAAGGTGTGGCTCAAGCTTGGACGCTGATAGGTGGGCTGTCAAGGGGAAGCACAAGGTTCACAAAATTGAAGTCGTTCGGCATGTGCTGCGTGTAGCCTGTTGCCGGATGGAAAGGGATGAAGGGATGTGGTGGCTTGCCTTAGGAGCCCAAGAGCAAGCGGAGCGGGCCTGTGCTTGGCGGTATTATGGCGGAAGAGGCGTTATATGGGATTTGGTCTAGGTTATTGGGCCGGTAGGTTCCACAGGCCAAGAAAGTGATGTACATTGACCAACATTCCGCCTTGGCGTACTCCACCTGGCTCGTAGATGTTGAGAATGCACGTCTCCCTAAATTGTGTGCGACAGTCGACGGCCCAGGCCATTTCAATCTCATATGCAGCCGCCTCGTAAGTGGAAGCGCACCAAGCTGATGGCGACAGGACATCAGCGGCTCGCAGAATCGCTGGCATACGGCAATGGTGTCAAAAGCCCGCCAAGGCTGGCGTCGTAACAAGACCACCCAGAGGTCATACTCGCAAGGGTCCGGTGCTTCGCTATCTTGACACAGCCTCTGTCAGTGGGTTCCAAGGTTGCTTTGTGTGATTCGGAACAAACGCCGCGCGATCGACGAGGTAGCTCTTGGCAAAGGAAACAAGTGCCCCACGCTTCGTCCTCGATCCTTTTGAGCCACAACGACGGAGAGCGATGCATGCAGCAGTGCTACCTCATCCTTGATAATCCTTGATGCGTGCAGCAGAGCCTCAGCATGTACTCGCGTCAGCGAGAGAAAGACGACACGGCGGAGAACAGCGACGACGCGCTCACCCTTCTTGCAGCACTCCGGCAAAGCTTCGGGTGCGCTGGTCCTGCAAGAGATCGAAACTGCGGCTGCGACAGATCTCCGTCGCCTTCGGCCATTTTTGCTGATAAGAAATCCCGTGGACGTGGAATGCGGTGCTTAGAAAGATGGTTCGGTGTCTGAGAAACAGACGATCTGCAGACGCGCATCAGAAAACGCCAAGAGGATCTTCAGCATCAGCCACGAATCCTCTCACTTCCCTGTTTGTCGAATCGTGACCATGGACATCCCAACTTGGGGTCATGTTGCCTTTTCGAGACGAGGTCTCGTTGCACCTGTCAGCACCAAACAGCATCTGGAACCGTGAAGATCCGATTTCTCCCTAGATCCGTGCCGATCATTTCTTCTCGAAACCTTCTCTGTCAAGACCAAACAGCTGCCACCGGCCGAGAGTTGTGTGTACCAAGACTAACTACCTGGTATGCGTCGCCAGGCATTGCCGTCAACCGTGATGTACGGCGGACTGCAACCGGACATTTGTAATACCGGTAGCAACTCAGCCTCGCAAGGCAAGTGGTCACTTCGCGATGGCACGGATGATGACGCCAACCCAGGATCTGTTCGCAGCTGGAAATTCGCAACGCTACGTCAGACGCGTCGTACACTGCTCCACGATCCCCACAGAGCGTGGAGACTCTTGTCTGTTGCCTCTCCCGCTGTCCATCTAAAGAACAACCTTGATGCCGCATGCCTGAGTTGCCTTTCTGCGCGTGAAGATCATGGTACTCAGCCCCCTGGGGAATCGCGATGGAGGCTAGCAGGAGTTCAGTACGCGGCCATAGCGTTCTCAACACGCTGGGCTCTTGGTTCTTGCGAGTCGTGCGACAAGAGCACAGATTCGCCGTCGGGCTGCAAGGCGCATAAAGCAATGCGATGCCGTGCCCCGAGATAGAGGTTTCTGGTGTAATTTCACATGCTTGTCGTCGCCGCGATATCTCGTGCCGTCCGTGATCGTCACACGATGTTTGCCTTTTCAAACCATCCAGGCGGCTGAACAACGGTCTCTCTTAGCTGATTCCGATAGCAAAGACTTCGTCGGCCCTTCTCGATGATCAAACTGAAGAGTCCGAAGCGTACCAGCTTATCTCAAAGGTGATTGCGCCATGACGCACGGGTTGTTTTTGGCTTACCCGTCGTGCTGGAAGGCGCACAAACACAGAGGAAAGAGCAACACAGCATCCCAACATCCCACCTTGCGCGTCATTGATCTTCCATCCTTATCAGCGCATTCCAATGTCAAACACCAATCCCCAAGCCTCGCCCAGTGCGTGGAGTGTGGATAAGCAAATACGAGCGGAGCGGAGAGCGCCACAGCATCATTCTTCCGAACCGCGTTTCCGTTAGTCAAAATCAGGCCACTCTTGCCGCAGCGTGCGTCCGCACCCAACGTGGCGCGAATACTGACAGGCTGAACGCTGGCGGAGCGGAAACTGTCAAAATCCTTGAATGGTCGGAATGCAGCAAGATTGCAATGCACTTGATAACGAATGCGCTGTAAATTCGGCTGGGCAGTGCACATCATAGCAACAACCACCTTCACGTCGCGCCATGAGGCATACGCGCCAACAAGCGCAAGGCACAGTACGGCAAGCACGGCATGATTCAAATACCTGTAAACGACTCAGCCTAGCGAAGGGACCGGATGTTACGGAGAGGAGCAGAGCGCACTGCTGCGCATGACATAACCCTGGTCGTTGGCGAGGATGTGTCCATGAACCACCTAAGTCCACTGTCCATCGTCGAATCACACGATACCTACCACCACGAACATCCGAAGGAAGAAAGAAATGGGACCGACCGACCTGTGTGGAGCAATCCGATCATCCGACTGAAGTACAAGGAACGGGCCGCAACACAAAGTCCAGAAGCCAAAGACCACGGCGCCCAGTCCTCAGCGGAGAGGAGTGGAGCGGGGCGGAGACATCGAAGCGTCGCATGTCTCACACCGGCTGCAGGGCTCCATCTCGCTTGGTTGTGGGCATCGCCCAGGCGGGAGAGTGTCCGGAAAACACCCATGATCGCACGACGAGGGGAGCTGCGAGGTTGTCGGGCCTTTCCACCACAAGCCTTCTGCGCCGAGTTCTTGCCCTTGTCGTAGAGCCACGACTCACAAAAGACGTCGAAGAAAGCCCAAGGTTTGAAAGATTCGTCGGCGAGAATATTCCTAGGCGAGAGGTGCCCAACGACATTGCTCACAGCACAGATATCGCGACAGTGCTACCTTGGGCGCGAAATCCGCCCTTTCCCACCCAATACAATGCGCCCGGATACTTGGCGGCGTGACTCGTCGAACGCCGGGACCTCTCCGCTGCCATGGTAAACGGACTCCTGGCCCTCAACAGATTGGCGAAATTTGGCAGCAATGAGACGGCAACAGGCGACACGTGGCGAGCGGGCCGTTTGTGCTTGGATCCTGGATGTGAAACCCATGGAGATGACTCGGAGCTGCCGAACATTATTGGTGAATTACTGAACAATGACAAAGTTGGGCAGAAATCGGACGAAGCAGTGGTCCGGGACAGTGGTCGCAATTTGACGGGAATATAAGTTCATTGTAGGGTTTCACGGTAGGTTTTTGGAGATAAAGACATGGTAAGATATCACTGGACAAAGGCGGATAAATGTCTCCAACAGCGCGCACTAGATCTGGATTTCACATTCGTCAATTCATGAATGTCTTGGATGGGTCACCTCGAACTCCACCAGCGGACTCATTCGCATAGAACTTGAAGGAGGCAGGCCTCGGACAGACAAAACTGCAGCAGGTACGCCAACAGTATTGACTTAGCCGCCATCCGATAGAAGGCCGTAAGTGAGACTAGGCCTCCACGTCGAAGCAACAAGCTGCCAGACAATCACGAAAGAGAGCCTCGCAATGAATATTGATAGTGGTTTGATTAGTCTAGGCTACCCATGCTAAAGCGCTAGAAAAGGAGCCTCCAGAACAAAACGCCTTGCTCCAGTAATAAGACACTGAAAACAAAGTCAATCGAACCCCAAATTACCGCAAAACAGGTCCCTCCACACGCCTGCGACATCCTCTTCCCATATCGGCAAGAATGTCCGGCTAGATGACTAAGATACTTTAGACACCCTTAATCGCCACGGTCCGCTCACTGTTCAACCGCTCCGCATTCCGCTCATGGCTCTCCTTCTTGCAATCCTCGAGCCCTTCGCACTTGTGGTCCTCTAGCAGCCGGTGCTTGCCGCAGTAATGCCCCGAGCAGAAGCCGCAGTCGCCGACGATGCGCTGCGCCGCGTCTTTGCACAGTTTGAAACTGCAGCGGATCTTCTTGGGTGGCATGCCGCCGCGCAGAGGGAGGGCCATGTGCAGCGTGCTGTTGGGTAGGATGTTGTAGGATGAGAGTGTCGAGGCGGATGATGAGAGGTGCTTGCCGGCGTGCACGAGGCGCAGGTCAGAGGGTGTGGAGAGGTTGGTTCGCAGCGCGAGGAGGGTGCGGAGAGTGGAGATGGAGGTGTTTGAGGGGATGGTGAGCGGGATTGCTGCGAGGTGGTTAGCATTGTGAGCGCAGTGAGTGGAAGTGTGTAAGTAAGACGTACTGGAGTCGCCCGAGACGGTCTTGATGAAGATCTGCATTGTGTCTTCTGCCTCCGAGGCTGAGGAGCTGATGCTCGAGATGCTGGATGTGCGGCGCATGATGGTGAGGGATGTGTTGTGTGCTGGTGTCGTTGGTGCTGCGAGATGTGGTGCGGAGCGGATGCAGGGTGCGATGACGCTGGTGGTTGTGGCGCGGGTTGACGTCGATGAGGCGGTAGATAACGGAGATAAAGGATGGCGCGCTGTTCAGCTAGGCTGTAGTTGAGGTTGTTGAGAGTGTGTGTCGTGTGAGCAAGACAGAACAGACAAGAGAGATAGGAGCGAGGTCGGCGATTATGATATAACAAGTCACGACTACGCAATCTGACTAAGTGCTTTCGCCTTCGCGATGGTTCGATGTGTGCAGTGAAGTGACGGGCGGCGGTGAATAAGGGTCTCGGCGGTGCAGCAAGAACAGCAGCAGCAGCAGCAAGTAAAGGTGACGCACTCTTTGCGCGGGCTACGGCGCTTCTTTAAACACACGTCGAGCGCCTTGGTCCTGGCTCGCTCTGGCTGCCTTGCCCCCCAGGCCGGACTCGTGTCGGCGAGGTGGCCTGCGGACGTGACAATGCATGCATCACCATAGCCAGACTTACCTCGAGCCGGCATGTGTTCGCAGCGCCGCGCCATCGCCCGGCGCATGACTGTCTGGCTGAGCCGCTTGCTGCGCACCCCCGACCGGCCTAACCGCGCCGGGCTGGACTCCTGCCCTTCCATCGCCTTCCATGGCCCGGCGAGCCCTGCATCTGGCCACATGCAGGAACCGCAGTTCAGACCGTACTGCCCTTTGAACCACCCTTTGTCGCATTCAACAATCCCTTTTCAACCATCGCCCTATCCGTCCGTGAGGGTGTTGAGCCCAAGAACAACAGCTCGCCTGGTCTCGCCACCCCTTCCCAACCGCGCAAGCTGGCCTGCAACACCTACACACGTCGCCGGCGAACCTACCCGCAGCAAGCGGTGACACGTATCGTCGGCACTGCTGCAGCGTCTTTGCCTGGACATTTCGCTCGCCTAGATTGTGTCTTATGCAGCTGCATGCACGGCGGTCGCTTGTGGCCGTGTAACACGTGGACGACAGCGGCAGGGGCGTCGCCGCTCGATGCGCTGGGGCATGTGATTGGAGGGGAGCTGCGCATGAATGTTTGACCATGCGAGA
This sequence comes from Paraphoma sp. B47-9, assembly GCA_001748405.1. NCBI lineage: Eukaryota > Fungi > Ascomycota > Dothideomycetes > Pleosporales > Phaeosphaeriaceae > Paraphoma > Paraphoma sp. B47-9. The sequence continues at coordinate 8,811 of BCLK01000008.1, forward strand.
TCAATGGTGTCATGTGAGAATCTAGGTGTACATAGACACTATCAAGGTAGGTAAGATGTAGCGAATTACACAAAGCGACTATTGATACCTTCTGTTCTCGATAACATGTACGTCGCACCGCCGTTCTCCCAATCAATACACATCTGCGCAAAGCAAGGCAGACATCAACCATGTGTATGCATCACTTCACGTATCCCCGGCGCGCGTTTGGAATGCAAAGTGTGTTCCAACATGTCGTAGCATGAACGCCCAATCTCCGGTGCGGCGCCGATCAAGATCCGTGTAGCAAGGAAGTCAGCTACCCAAGGGTCTGGATCGAGAAAGGTGTTCCAAACAAAGCGAAACGTCCGCCCCAAAACAGCGGCGTTTCCCCGCAAATATCGTTGCAGTGGATCTGCGACGGCGTGGTACGGGGTGTTCTGGAAAGGCTCGATATCCGAGATATTGGTGATGGGGATTGTGCGACGTTTTGCATTTGGGCTGGATGGGTCATGGAAGGGATTGTGACTGTTGCTGGCGTATGCCCGATTTGGTGTTGCATGTTGTGGTATCGAGGGAAGGAAGAGAGACGTAACACCATTTCTGGCGGACGAAAAAGGTTGCAAAGACAGAATAGAGACTTGGGTATTTATTGATGGGCACGAAGGGTGCAGATGACTATTGTCAGGAGGTCACGGTCAATTGAAGCCTCAATGCAGATCCTAGGTACGGCGCCGGGGTCACGCATATGGATGAATGAGCAAGCTTGGAAAGAACATCTGGGTCTTGCGCATCTCCAACAAAGTTTGTAGTCTGATAACCAACCTTCCAAGAACGTGCAAGAGAACACGATGTCCACGCCACTGATTGCCTTTTTTCATCCACTTTTCTCTCCTCACCACTTCATCCACTGCTGCGGTCAATTCCAACCCCATGCCCCAGAAGAAGAAGAAGACTTCCTTTCAACCTAGACAAACAAGTCCACCCAGTGACAGCCATAAGGGTCTGGAATCAGGTTTGGCAAGCGATGCTGGTAGGCCCCTCGTGCATATCAGTAGGAGTCCTTGTGTCAAGCCCGGAGGAGGAGAGGGCGGCTTCTCGAATTTCAGCCGGATCCACGGTTGGTCGAGAAAAGACGAAAATTGCGTGAAAACTAGCGTAGCGATGAGCGTTGTCCAAAAAGCATTGGTGGACGGTCTTGATCGTAGAAATAGTGATGAAAGAGGTAGACAATGCGGGTCGGCAAGTTGTATCTGGACTATCGCGAGTCGGAACCAAACACCACACTTCCACGCTGAAAATACCGTGACCCCGTCAAGAGATTCTCAAAACTCATCCTCATGATCGATATCATATGGGTAACGCTGGGTGTATCGTTGCGATTGTCGTTCCGTCGTAAACTCTTTGCAGATATAGTTGTATTTGAACCACCACACGAGCCACGGTTGATCGATGAACACAAGCCAGACAAAGAACACTAGTAAGGCCAAGAGTACTGCAGCGGCCCAGCGGAGGAGTGTGGTCCATCTTGGTGCGGGTGGACGGCGAGATTGATGCTGTGCGCTCTGACGGATTTGTGCACGCTCGGCTTGCTGAATTTTAGAAAGTGTCAGTCGAAGCATGGTTGTCGTAATCACCTGTCGGACTTGATTGAGTGCGCGGGAATTGATGGTAGGTAAATGTAAAGTGGCTGCCTGGAGACGAGAGGTGTGGCGTGGTGCGGCACGGTCAAGCTGACATGATGCTGCCAGTACCCAATGGGATGGGATAATTACCACGCCTAACCGCCATCATCAAACTGCGAGTGTAGTTTGTGTAACGAGTCCTGCTGGATGTATGCTTAGTAAGAATAGCCAGTGACAGTGATGCAGCCAGGTCTGACTTGGGGAGGGTCCAACCCAGTCGATGCTATTCGCGTTGGACAAATCAACACCGGGCCTTCCGTCATGCCTGGTCGAGGAAATGGAGCCTCCTTGAGATGCAGCCAGATCCATGGCTGTTCGAAGTGCGCTAATATGGCAATGATGCCAATAAAGGCAGCGAGGTAGAAGACAATGTCATATAGAGTCAAAGCTGAGCTCGATGAATGTCCGCGTGGGGGCATGCTCTCTTCGGATGAATAGAATGGGTCCACGAGATCTTCCTGGGTATTTTTCCGAACTTTGGAGAAGGTAAAAAGCAATGTCGTTGGCAAGAGAGTGCCGGCTGAGAGTGTCTTGAGGTCGTAATTCAAGTTTACCTGGAGACAAGTTTTCTCGTCGTAAAAGAGAAATTAAAGCGATCAATCAAAACAAGAGTAGGAGTCAACGGTGGCTACAATATAGAAAGGTTGCTCATGCCAGTGGTTGACCTGAAGCGGGGTCATTGCGGCGCGGTCGCTCCTGACGAGGACAAACCGGAGTTTGCCTCTAAGCCTTGATAAGGCCAGATCATATCCTTTTTACGGTGAACTCGAGACGAGACACAGATTGAGTTTGGAGACTGGACTTACATTCAGCTGTAGGAACCCATTGCTGTGAAGCAGTTTTCATTGTTGGTGGGATATGGCGGCACCGGGCATCCGCATACGACTACAGGCACTGATGTCCAAGTGGGGCTGCTGATATAGTTTCTTTTGAAGCGAAGCCAAATCCAAGGCTGATCAAAGTGTAACCAGATTGCTGCGAGCAACACCGATGCAGTGAGAACTTGCACATAGGTACGACGAGATAAAGTGCGCATAGTTGCTGAGAACAAGTGCTTTCAGTTTGGTATTGTGAAGGCCAAAGGGAAAGATTTAGAGAAGTTGTGATCATATATGTGCATTCATGTGTGTCAATCAGGACGCTGAAATCTCGAAGACATATAGAAGGTCACTCTGATCATGTCACGTGCTCTACCACGAGTATTCAGAATAGCTCAGATACTGCAGTGTACAATTCTAGTGCTTGGAGCGCCTATCGATCTCTAGGTGAATGATATGTTCAGGGTTCTGGTGCGCGAGTACCATGGAGTGGAGTAAGGATGATGTTTGGTTGTCCTGGCAACACTTTGGTGGTACTGTCAACATGACACGGACGCGTCCACAAGCCGTCATCTCGGCTAGCGCTAACGCCTCAATCTCGACCTCCCTTGGATAACTTTGGAGGTGAAGAACTTCAACATCCTATGCGCCGGCGCTCGACATTCACGATAATCAAACAACACCATGCATCGATACGCGGCAGGCACACCGTGCCCTGCGCCGAATCTATCCTTTCCAAGTAATCACTACGAACACGAGCAACGCTCGTTTATTTACGCGCCGAGCTATGCTCAGGACGACACCACCGCCAACATCGAATACACAACGGAGCTGAAAGCGGGCCTGCGCAACGCGAAGCCTCGGCGACCGATGCGCAACATGCCCAAGCCAGCATTCAACCCATCGCTTGACATTTTCGAGGATGTCGCACAGGAGGAGCAGCAGGCAGCACTCGAGTTGAAGCGAAGAAGCCGCGCCTCCATCATGCCCGAAGGCTCTAGGATCAAGCGCACCACCATGCTCGCCCACCCAGCACAGCGCATATCCAAAGCCGCGCCCCCAGTACAAGAACCACAGTCTCTGAAGCCGCAGCGGAGACGCGTCTCGCACATGCCCTCAGACAGGCATGATCGCGACGTCAACGCGACCGTCCAGCTGCAGGAGGATGTGCTGGAGAAGCGCGAGCTGCGGAAGCAGGGTCCTAAGAAGGATCCGCGCCGGAGGACCATCTACGTCCCTTCTGACGACACGACCATCATGACCATACACCCAGGACAAGCGACACACGCGCCACGGCATCCAAGGGAGAACTCGCCCGACATTGGACTCGATTTGGTGACGCTCTCAGAGGAGGAAAATAACCTAGTGCCAGCACTTAAGAAGGCAAAGAGAGTACCGCGAAAGTCACTGGCTGCGCCACCAAAGCGTGTGCCGCTGATCTCCACAACGCGATCGCTCCAGAGTGTATCATTTGCAAGCGATGTGATCGGCTCAGGCGACGGCAAGGAGAACCTCCCACCGGGCGTCGAGATTATCGAAAAGAAGGGTTCGAGCACAATCATCGAAGTAAACTTTTCCAAGCCGGAGACCAGGAAGCCTGTCGCGAAACCACTACCAAGGGTCCACTTCAACACCACCAAAGCTACCAAAGCTACCGAAACCGCGTCACAAGCTAGGACAAAGTTGACAGGCTCCCAGAAGCGCCCACGATCCCATGCAAGTTATGACGAGTCGCCAGCAAAATCGATCAAGGCAAGAGCAGATGGGACTGCCTCCATGGCCAGCAGCAGAGCATCCCTCAAAGAGACGATCAAAGCAGCAAAGGCAAAGGCGTCCAAGTCAAGCCGTACACCTTTGTCCTCATCACCCTTCCACACCAACAAGTCGCCGCCCACCGCTCTGCGGCGCCAGAGAACGGAACGAGCACAACCTGCCGTCAGCATGATGTCTATTGTGGGCCAGCCTCATCAAGCGAAGGAGAAATATCCAGTACTTGCCGAAGATCTTACTCGTCCCGAGATGTACGAGGACAATTGGCTCACATATCAGGAAGTCGCCATTACCCAGCTGCTCAACTCGGTCTTCGAGTCGGCAAGCAAAGATCCAAACGCCGAACAGAGCCCAGAAGAGCTGCGCAAGAAGTTGCTAGCATTGTACCACGAACCGGCAATGCCCCCACTGCACAAGCGCTTGCAGGCCTCGCTACATTACGGCGCCCTCAGCATACCCAAGGATCTGCTAGCTCAGACACTGAGATTGAAGGACGACGTTGGACTGCGAAAGAAGTTCCTGAACCTGTGGACCAAGTCGTACGACCTGAATGCACTACGTGGTGCAGCTGAGACAGTCATCGGTCGACAAATCTCTACCCCTTGTCGCCTATCAACGGGGTCTACCACTTCCGACGATGGGTCGAGGATGTTTCGCGCTGAGCGTCGCGCAATCGAGAAGTTCTTGGACGCTTTCTTGATCAAGAACGAGGATGCTGTGCGCGTCAAGTCGGGCGCAGGAAGCATCGCCAGCATAGCACGTGGTGAAGATGACTTCGGCTCTCAAGGCTGGTCCTGGAGGCGGACAGCTCTTCGTAGCTTGATGCTGGTGCTGTTGCTTGATAAGGCGAAGACTTCGGAGTGTCTTCCCGGGTGTCTGTTTCAGACCACCTCGCCTTACAAGACGTCTGTTGAGATCCTACACCAGCTTTCGAATCTGCTGCTTCCATCCCTCGGCGATATTACTCGTCCGCTAGGTCATCTCAACTTCAAGGTCGAGCACGCTCAGTATCCTCTACAAGAGTATACCTATCATATCGACAATATTGCAATCGATCTTCGCGATGGCATAACTCTGACTCGACTCGTAGAGCTGCTACTCTACCCACGATCGACCCTTGTAGAGCAGCAAGAAAGCTCAGTCACCATCTCTCTTCCCACTGGCGAGCTTCTCACAAGCGACTTCGACGTGAACGACACAGCTGACTGCTGGGTTCTTTCACAACATCTCAAATACCCCGCAATCGGCCGCCCGCAGAAAGTGTACAATGTACAGATCGCTCTTTCCGCTCTGCAGAGTGTTCGCAATTTGCCGGGTCAAGGGATCGATGGCATCAAGGCGGACGATATCGTCGATGGCCACCGTGAGAAGACTCTAAGCCTCTTGTGGTCCCTTGTTGGTAAATGCGGTCTTGGGAGCCTAGTAGACTGGCCACAGATCGTGAAGGAGACGGAGCGCTTTCGAGAGCAGTGGTACAACCGCCGTGACAACTATGGAGATCACGATCTCGACTCTGACGACGACGAAGCCACGACTGAGCTACATGGCATGGATTACCACAAGCGATGCCTTCTTTCTTGGTCGCGTTCGATTGCCCGTCTGCACGGCATGCGCGTTACCAATCTCACGACATCCTTCGCGAACTCTAAGGTTCTTGAAGTCATCGTTGACACATACCTTCCTCCCACAATGGTCACTGCAATGGACAACGGTCGCCTAGGTTTGGCCGCAAAGCTCAAAGCAGTCGGATGCTCAAATTCTTTCATCGCACTATTCACACCACAACACGCGTCCGCACGCTCCATCCCATCGCGCGACTTCACGCTTCTCACCCTGTCATTCCTGGCCTCTCGTCTTCTCCCTCTCTGTCTCACGCACCGCGCCGCATCCGCGATCCAACGCGCATTCCGCAAACACTTGGCGCGTCGCAGGACTAGTCAGCGCATCGCGCTACTCAAGATGGCGCATGACTGCGCCGTTGTTGCACAGACTCGGGAACGTCTCGTCAATGCCGCTACGGTGATACAGAGGCGATGGAAAGGGATTCTTGATGCACGCCAGCAGCAATTGGAAAGCGATGTTTTGGCTTTCCAGGCTCTGGCGCGGGGATGGGCGATTCGACGATGGGTCAGGCGAATTACTGCTGGGCGCATTGGAGGAAAGGAGAAAGTCCGAAGGGTCAGGGGAGGGTGGTAGGAATGGAAATTTTTTCTTTCGTGAAGATTGGAATTTCTTCCACTATTCATTTAAGATGGAGCTTTTGGGAGCCGTCAGGCGCATCTTGTTTTCGGGTTATTCCTTTCGGCGTTGAGTGACTATGGATTTGGGACATAAGTTGTATACCACGGAATCATCGTTCCTTTAGCCTTTTTAATGAGATCATGACATTCTTCCTCATAACCCATCAAATCTCGATCCTCCTCGCAGTCTATGACGGACCTCAGCAAATCCGGCACTGCCGACAGTGCCTCTTGGGAGTTCAAGTGGTGCCGAGTGCTTCAAATAACAGTGAACTAAGGCAAGAATACAAGTGGATGTAGTACATTTACATTGCAATATCTAACATCTACTGAATATAATACTCCCGCCCCACCCCCATCCACTCCTCACAACATACTCTTCGGAAACCCCTTCATCGCCTGCCTCACCCCCAAATCCGCCAAAATCTCCTCGGTGCCACCCAAAATCGCATCAAACTTGTAACCCCTATGGAACATCTCGACAACACGGCCCATACCCGACTGCGTAAGTCCCCTGCCGCCGAAAATGTTGACGGCCTCGTCGGCGATTTCGTGCGCGGAGCGCGTGGCGTAGGATTTGAGCAGGCCGATGGGGCCGCCGAGGTGTTTGGATTGCTCGGCGTAGCTCATGTGGCACATTTGGTAGGCGATTTGTTCGAGCCAGGCTTGGTTTGCTTCGATGTGGGAGATCATTTTTGCGAGTCTGTTGGAAGGGTGATGTTAGTTAGTTGCGAGGGCAGGTATGGAGATGATGTGGAAATGGGGGAAGGGGGGGGGCTTACTTTTGGCGCATGACGGGTTGCTCGATGAGTTTCTTGCCAAAGACGATGCGCTGGTTGCACCATTTTAGACATTCTTCGACGACGGTGCGCGAGGAGCGGATCACGGCCGCGGCCATCATGAAGCGCTCGTGGTTGAAGTTGGACACTGTGGGTTGTTAGTTTTGTGTGCGGCGTGGAGATGGCTGGACTTACTGATCACGATGAAGCCTTGGTGCTCCTTGCCGAGCAGATACCCAACAGGTACCTTTGTGTTGTTGAACTCGACGAAAGCAGTACCGGCGGCGGTGGAATAGGACGTCTTGATGATCTTGGTCTCAACTGTGTCGTCTCTGGGGACGACGATGACGGAAAAGCCCTTCTCTGTCCTGCAGCCTGTAACGAAGTAATCGGAGAACATTCCATTTGTGATCCACTTCTTGGTGCCGCGAATGATGTAGTGCTTGCCATCTGGCGTGAGCTCAGCGGTGGTCTTGAGACCGGCAACATCTGAGCCTGCAAAAGCCTCTGTGATGGCCAAGCACGACTTCTTCTCGCCAGACAAGATCTCGTTGACCAACTTTGTCTTGAGCTCGCCTTCGGCCATCCACTGCATCACTGCTGTCAACGAGATCATCATGCCTCCCATGTTGCCATCCTGGAAGCCACGAGCGTTCGGACGCACACCTTCCTGCACCTGAATCATATCATGGAGGTAGTCGTATTCCTCGCCTTTGACGATGCCCATGATGGTCTTGCCGTGAAGATGCTTTCCAGGACCGAGTCGTGCCGCCAGAAAGCCGTTGGCTGCCATCTTGTTGATGAGCTCCTGGCTGATGTACTCGCCGCTCTTCTCTCTCGCCTGCGCCTCAGGTGTGATGTGCTCGTCCGTGAACTCCCTGACCGCTCGCTGGTATTTCCTGTGGCTCTCGTTGAAGTAGGGGCTCTTGAACTGCGGTCGGAGCCATAGCGGTTCGGCGTATGGTACAGGGCTCAGGTCGCCAAATTTGGGAACGATAACTTCTGGAGTCTCGCCCTCGATTGTGCCGATGCATAGCTCCTCGTACTTCTGGAGGACTTCTTGCCGATGGAGGTTGTAGAACGCGGCGGTAGCATCAGTTCCAGCTACTTGCTCGAGAACGACAGCACCACCAGGGTGGGCATCGACGAAGTCTGTCACGTCGTAGACCTTGTGGTCAATAATACACCATAGATCATCTGGCTTGTTGTGCTTTGCGACGGACTCGCGCGACAGCGTCTGGTGAGGCATGATGTAGGATAAATGAGAGGAATGATGGATGATGAAGCGACGAGTCTGATAGAATGAATGTATTTCACAAGAGGAAGAACTGGATACAGTACGTTACGCGCGAAACAGAATCGGCCTCGGTCCAGCCGCGTATACTAATCGTTTCTGCGCTATAATCCGTGTCGGTGGAAACGCGCGCGGGCGAAAGCTGGGGTAAGAAGTAAGAGCCGAGGCACATCATCAGCAGACTTCCTTGCCGTCCTATTGGCTACGGCATGTCTCTCATTATCGGAGAACGACATTGGCAGTCACAACAACATGCTACCAACGCTCGATACTGAACTTTGATTACTTGCTATTCTGTTCGCACGCAAGGGTATCATTTCCGGTAATTCATGGCTTTCGCGTTGTCTCACCCGACCGGCTGATCAATCCTATCAGAACCACGTACAGCTTGAACACGATGCTCCACGAGCATAAGTAGTGATGAGAAATACTAAAATTAAGCTGAGTGTAATCACGGTGGCTTGGCAACATACTATTGCACAACTCCACCAAAACCGCGTTTTGTTTCGCGATCTGCCGCCGACAATCAATCTATTATGGATACCGAAGATAATCTGCTATGTGAACCTTTCCCCCCTAGTAGTCCCGTCGTTTCCCCGTTAGAGCATGACAGTTCTCCGACGTCGTCGTCCACACTCGCACCAACCCCAGGCCCGGCAATCTTGTCAGATCAGACTGTAACATTAGTTGAGGATCAGTGTTAGTTCTAACTGCGAGATGGCCGAAAAGAGCGCTCCAGCAACTCCACAGCGAGCGTCCAATGACTCTAATAATTAGGCCTTTGGAAGCAATCCAACATGACCAGGCAGATGGGGCGCAGAAGGATTTTGGTCATGTTGCAGCTCACTCACTCTACGTGCCAAACTCTCTAAGACCGGCCCTAAAAGTGCACCCCAATACCCAGTCTCTGCATCCTCATCGGCAGCATACTCCATAAGATTCCCATATAGCCTCGCAACACACAAGATGCCCTGGACAGACGAAGTGTCGAGGGAGGGCAAACTGGTGTCGTTGCCGAGGATTGAGACAGCGCAGGTTGCTGTCGATGAATCTTGGGATGGGTCGGCAGAGGCAGGTTCAGACGAATACGCATAAGGGACTTTGTGCTCAGCGCCGATGATGGTGATGCCCGGTTCGATGAAAGTCCTATGATCAGGACGGGGGAGCGCAGTAATCGTAAAGGCTGACCATGCTAGCTCAGCTTTTTTGCGTAGACTATGACCCGAGCACTTGTAGGCGACCCCTGACGATCAATTAAGGAGGTGTTTGCGACCGGAATCCGATGGGATGAGACACAGTATGCGTTTCTATAATTCTAAGCTTATAGAGAAGTCGGTGGATGTTTTTTGTTTTCAAACGGCCAGGCTTGGATCCATTGACTTCTCTCCTCTTCGGTTTTCGCGTAGCGATCGAGAAAGTTCTCGCGACATCGCGCCAAGCGCCCCTTATACACGGGGTAGTTATTATGATTGACCCAACCATCCCATCCCTGGTATGCGCCGATCTCGGTCAAAACCTCATGCATTAGCTCGACACCTTCGCTCCAACTCGCCTCCAGACGTTCCTGCTGCGTCCTATCCTCGTGAGTGAAGAAAAGAGGGCACGGTATGGAAGACCCAACACATGTGGCCCACTCGTCCTGAAGTCGAATGAGCATTCCCTGTAGGATTGGCTCTCCATCGCTGAAGATTGAGCTTGCCAATCCAGTGATTTGACCAGGCAGAGTGTCTCGAAAGTGCAGCGCATGAGCAATCTCCGGACATCGCTGGAGCATGAGGATTTGATAGAGCTTATAGAGAGACTGAGCAGCCCGGAGATTCTTGGCTTGGAGTTGTGCCTCCTCGCTCAGATCATCAAAATCATCGGGTAGTGTTATGGCCTCAAAGCCTTCTGGTATTGGCCCTTCAAACTCGATGAGCGAAGGATGGCGTGCTTGGAGGAAGAGCGGGGAAACATTGACTGCTTGCCAGTCGATGATATTGAGGATTCTTGTCGGCTCGGAAGGGTCAACGAAGATGTTGTCACTATGCAGATCGGAGTGCCATAGAGTCGGCTTTGACAGGTTGACGTCGTTGGGAAGAATCTGGGTTGCGACTTTCAGATAATCCCGGAGAACTCCGACCTTCAATGCTCTAGTTGGACGGTATTGGTTGGGACCGCTGAACAGCCCTTGCTGACCAGGATACGACGAGAACCTATCGATGCACGCTAGCTCTCGGGCGGCGCGGGAATAGACAAATTCGTTCAGTGAAGGCCCTGTTATCTAATCAGCTTGGGACGAGCATGACAGGGTAGGCAAGGGTACTTACACGGCCCTCGGTTTACTTCGACAGAGTCTCTTCCTTGGTCGAAGAACGCCCTGTTAGTTGTCGGACCGATTACGAAGGCATCTCCCTTGTCTATCGAGTTCACAGAGTCAAGAAATTGGCTTGGGCTCGGGCCAGGTAGGTCCTTCGCATAATACAAGCTTCCGTACATGGGAAGATTGGCAGAAACAAAGGCTTTCTCGTACCCAACCAAGGTCCTGACAACCTCAAGTCTTTCCTCCCAAGGCATGTCATGCCATATCTTGCCCAATTCCACCCCTCCACTGCGTTCCATCAGGATGTACTCTGCTCCAACGGGATTGTCTGTCGAGGAGCTCCAGCCATATACCTGGGGAGCCGGGATACCAAGGACATTTCGAACCTGCAACGTAACTTCATGTCAGCAATCATCAGATGTAATGAGTCGAGGAGCCCATACATAGTCCATAGTGGCGGCTTCGCTGGCTGTCGTAAAGTGCGGCCGTCCAGCATTGGGGTTCGGGAGTTTGGCGATTAATTCTCGACCATCGTCCATGGTAATCAGGAAGACCTTGCTGAAGTTTCCTTCAGGCAGTTTCTCAACCTTGATGCAAGAGCGAGCTCCGATCGCTTGCGCTGAGACTTGGAGGAGCCCCGGTAGGTCGAACTCAACGTAACGGCGAGCAAGCTGATACTTCTCATTCCAGAGCCATCGACCCGAGGTGTATTTGTAATATTGCTCCACATCGCAGTCTCGAAGAATGTCGGCGTCGTGCGAAGTCGTTGTGTACTGCCGGGAATGCGGCGATGAGGGAGAAGTTGGTTGAGCCAGCTTCGCGAACCGAGAAGACTTGAGGAGCTGTCGGCGGAACCAACTCATTTGCAAAGAGCTTAAAATCGTATTCGAGGTAGAAGCTCGATGAACAATAGCTGAGGCAGCAAGGAGTAGCATACCAGATGCGATCGCAGTGCCAATTGCGATCGAGGCGGTAGAGCACTTCGCGTCGTGAGGTAATGTCGAGCTATACTGGCGCGCCGGTATTGTCTCGTTTACGACCAAGCAGGGGTATTCGGGCCGACTGTCCCCGCCAATGAATATCGGATTGGTAGCAGCCACAGACTGAGCCACACCTTAGTCATCACCCAAATCAGTGTGCCATTGGCTCAGATCTTGAGCCACATCACCGCCATACTCTAGCGCGAGACATCATTGGTTTAAGCTGTTCGGCCCGAATACCCCTGCTTGAGTCTTGTAAACGATACAAAACGGTAGCTCGCGATCAATGCCGGGCCAAGAACTGCCTTGGCTGAAACGTCACTCACTGCCACGCTGCCAAGCCCAGACCAAAATAGACCCCAATCAGCGAATAGCAGTATAAACACCAAATAATACATAAGTTAACCACGTGTATTTCTCTGTCCCACTCGCTATGAATTTAAGATATCTGCGGCGCCTGTCTGCTGCTGAGACGTGATTTCCCCATCCACGTTGCTTCGTACCGACGGAGCCATACCGAAGCTCAATCGACCGAGATGAGGAAATCCAGCTTCGCCGCAAATTTAGCGCCGACTTACAGTATCTCGCTATGCTTCAATGTATGTCTATCACGTAGGCAGCCGGCGCTTCGACAACGTATCATTAACGTTCGAAGCCATGCCGAGATCAAGTTTCCCGACACCAATACTGGCGATGAGAGCGGCACAGGTGTCATGGAGTAGTCTCCCAAGGTCGAGAAACTCGATAGGAAAGTACAAGAGGAGCTTCATCGCGGTCTAAAGCTGGAATCAAACCAAAGACACGAACATTTTACCAACTGTCGTACCTCCATCACCAAAGTCGAATCTCTTGAGGAGTTCTACCTTGTATGTGAATCCAACAATGAGTGAGCTATGTCTGACATATCAGAGCTACAGATACAATGTCCAACTCCGTCAAAAAGGCTATCCAGAAGCTCTTCGACGATGCTGCGCAGAGTAAATCCGCAATGTCCCGCCTTCTCAATCCAAGCGTGGACGGTGCGGGAAGTCGTGTCTACCCAGCCAGGAACGCCAAAAACGATGCCAAGTATGGAATCCGCGTTGACAAGGGTGAAGCGATCCATGGTCAACCGAACAAACTCCGACTTCATCTGCAGATCAACTCCAATGCAGAGAGCAAGACGCTCCGGGATCTGGCGAAGAAAGATCCTCATCGTGTCGTTTCGACCGCCGACGTCGATACTCAGCAAGATGCTACGAAGAAGAGTCTAGAAGATCTAGAAGCACAGTTTAAGGCGAATCTCAAGGTCTGAATTCCTGCTATTACGACGCTATCTCTCCTTCAACCCCGATCGCAAACCAGTTGTACGATATGGGGTCTCAATACGCAACGTAGAGATGAAATACAACAGCTTCTGTCTATTGGAGCAATCGATAGACTATAACTCAATGTGACCGCTCAACTAGAAGAAATGGGTATATATCGCCCTGCCGTTATCGCCAAAATAGAGACTGCTCTGATTTCCTTGCTGCGTGCGTAAACCGCGCATCAACTGGCCCCTGTTGCCTGGTATTTAATCACTCATGTGAGGCGCTCCGCATCGAGATATTGTGCTTCGTTCATGCTCTGCATGTCTCTATTTCCACCCCGCGAAACATGATTCCTCTGAACCAATGCGCCAATGTATCCGCCCGGATGTTTGAAATCGAGAAAACAGTTGGCTCATATCCAAACTAACCATTATAACTTTACACTAGAGAGCTACCTGAGATGGTGGGCCTCCTGATATACACGACCCTAGGCTTGGCATACTGCATCTCCAATCTTTGCGTCTCAACAATGCTTTGGGAGGCACCTCTCAGCTCGGCATACTTTGGGCATCTCCTCAGCTCGGAGTGTTCTGGTCCGGAAGCGGGTTCTAAGATTGAAGTCACGTCGTGAAGTTGCGAAGTGCTGCAACCCTTAGAGACAGTGTATTGGCGCTGCGAGAATGCCGAACTATTCAGAGCGCGCTCCAAAGTGCCTAAAATCTGCTCGGCTCTCCGGGTCAGGTCATGGAGCTTTTCTTCAGCTTCGAGCATCAAATCCGCAGATAAGGCTAAAAGCAGTAGTTCCCTGTTATGTGCAGGCTTGTCAACAAATAAATCAGATCCAACCCGATCCCAATATTACCAACCCAAATTAAATTCGAAACAGACTGACTCAAACATAAACACTCTCCGGGTCCAATGTCTTTTGCTTCGAGAGCACTTCTGACCGACACGTTCTTGTCGTTGTGTCGAACGTGCGGATTCAAATGAATGTTGCGCTTGCCTTTTCTGCGATTGCCATAACGTTGTGGTATCGGTGGTAACCGCCAGTGTTGGAGGTTGAAGCTGACATGCAGAGCTCATAGTAGGTGCGTCATCCAATCAGCATATGCTGACTATAACCAGTGGTTCCCGAAGTTGGAAGAAGCTGCCGGTGAAGCGCTGTAAGTGAGTGTTAGATTACTTAAAGAGTTATTTCTACTACATGATAGGGATAAAAGGCCGCTCTGTATACTATCTCTATCTTTATCTAACCTGGACTGTATAAAATAAAGGGTCCAGCATGCCTAGAACTGTCCAGTAATCAACATTGACGTAAGGAGAGATGTCGATCTTTAAGAAGGAGGGGGAGGCTGAGAGCAAAAAGAAGGACAATATGAAACGGAAGACCTGCAAAACCCCGAATCGAACCTGGGCTGGGACCCCTGCCCGATTGAGGTTCGTGTCAGCAGGCCATGAACCTCAACCACACAAGCTCTTATATGAAGTTTTATAGAACGCACTAACATATATGCAACCTCAATTGAACTATCTAAGCTTGTAGTAAGCTTTGGTGGGGTAAAAGGCCCCATTTTGCTCGTTTGCATTAGCAAAATTGGACTGCGTTATTTCGCGCTCTTTGTGCACTTTCACCTCGTTCAACTGGATGCGGAGAAGAGTGGTTGTCAAAAACAGTGAGATGAATCCGAAGTACTGTCGCATGAGACATAAAACAAAAGTCGTCGATAGTGAGGGGCTAAGAATGGGGTCAATGGTAGAATTTAGGGCTGAGAGTGGCAAATGTACAGCCATAGAGAACATGGATGAGTGTATGGCTTCGTGGACGTAGCGAGAACATCTCAGTGTGTCACACGGACCGTTGGAAGGCTTCCACCTGAACAACGCGGACGCTCGCAAGATCGTGTGTGGTCCTACCACCTACATTGTTTTGTACGCTGCCAATAGATAACCTTGCCGCCATTCAACCTCAAACTGCTATGCAGCCTCTAAAATCAAGATAAGAAGATAGTCCTCCTAGATCCGGGGAAATAGTCGCTGAGGTGTCGCTTGATGTTCCCATCCAAGCGTACATGACCCTCAAGAAGAAGGCGACCTAATCTTTCGTTCACTCCATTGCGCCTCCACACAACCAGACCATACCGATCGTTAAGAACAATGCAATCAAATACCCGTTCGCAGAGAGCAAAATGTATAGCATCATTCACATCAGGCGTTAATTCCAGTTCCCAAGCAACGGTGGCCTCCTGTGCGACTACATTGTCGACCACAAAATACTTTATAGTCTCATCTGTCGCAGTGCTATTCGCGGGCGCGTCTCGAGATCCTAGCCGATAGTCGAAATAAACATTCTTGAATGCATTCCTCTTGCAGGCTACGAATCTGATTTGTAGGATTTCAGCTTCAATACACAAAACATTGGTGTATAGAGCCGAGGCGTTGTCTTGATCAAGTGTTACACCCAGACAGAGTTCCTGCGTCAGCGGTTCGATGCTGCCATCGCGGCGCAAGGCGTAGAAAGAATTCTGAACATGGTCGCCCCAGGCCCATCCGTAATCCCAATCCATAGGCGTGACCCAACCGGCCCAGGACCAGCTTGGGAAGCTGTCCCTACGCGCAGTCGACGTGGTAGTGTTTTGACTCTCCCATGCGAGACCACAAGAGAAGGCGGCGTGACATCTGTCCAGAGCCGTACGCTCTCCCAGATTCACATAACGAAAAAATCCTTGCCAGTTTATAGGAATTCCGTAGTAATGCTGCACTGATTCTTCGCGCCTTGAGAATGAACCAAACAAGCCTTTCATGGCACGGAGAACATCGTTTTGATTTGTTAAATTTCTCCGAGTGTATAGGGAGACATGGTCCGCAAGCACGACCGATGATCGCTGTCCTTTTCCCCATCCTCCCCGAGGAAGTCCTTTCAAAACGTCATCTGAGGTTATAATCTTCGTGCCCATGGATATGGGCTTGGATTCGCAACAAGTGAACACGTTGCACTCGAAAAATACCTGCTCATTCGTAAAGACCAATCTTCGCCGCGAAAAGAAGTCTTCTTGGTAAGTCCATGCCCTGGTATACCATTTCGAATTGAGCATTGGTTGCTGAAAGTATCGAAAGCCCGATACCCATGTTGTTCCCTCGACTATTATCGAGGGGGTTTGGACACGATGCCGTAAGCCGACTCCAGGTAAGCCATAATTCGAGTTGTCGCCAGCGGCAGCGATGATCGTAAGCGAAGCTGCTCTATAGATCATGTCCATAGAAGACAATTGTTTCAGTATGGTGCGTTCATCAGAGGACTGGTCGATGCAATACTGATCTACCCAGAGATATCGAAAACCGAGCTGCAAGCATACTTTGAGCGCATCTTCAATCGTCTCTGGAAGGACCCGAGGCAAACGCCGGGGTACCATACTGTCTGAAGCATCAGCCAGTGCCTGTCCGTGATACTGGCCCCAGACATAGCTAAGGGCGACATACTCGAATGGTATCGAAGGCACGACGACGCTTCGATTCAAGCAGTCAATGACTTTGAGGTTCGAAGCACTAACCAGAGCCAGTAGAACTTCTAGTCCGGCATCGCTGCATCGTTCTGTATGTTTGGCTTGACAATTTGAGACCCATTCGCTGATCAGCTCCATGTCCACGGAATCTGACCGCGGAACTTCGATGTTGATTCGTTCTCCGCATCTGGTAAATTCTATTCCATCAGCCAGTCGTATGATGTAACGATCCATGCCAAGTTGTCTTGTTGGTGTTACTAATAGAATCGCGTCAGACGCAGAATCAAGTTGAATCCTCATATTGCTTTTGATGTAGGGCGAATTTTCGGCACCATGCAGCGTGGTGTAGAAGAATCGACACAAAGGGCACATCGGACTTAGAGTAATCTCGACGTTTATGGGGCCACGGGGATCCTCGAGGGCATGTAGGTCAAGGCGGCTGCAAGAATCACAGAAGTCACTGTAACTGTAGTCGGGCCATGTATGGCCTGTCGTGCGTGATCCATCCGAGAGCGCTTTCTCCTCCATGTAGGCCGACCTATGGACTGGGGATTCAAAAGACTCCCAGGTCAAAGATATGACAAGGGCATAAAGAAGAGAATTCAACGAGTTAAGAGCCTGGCCTTAATGTTGGCTCCTTTTACCTGTGAAGTATCATTGTGAGCTGGTATAGCCTCAGCGGAATATGAGGAGGCTGTGTCTTGGTACCATAGTGGCACAGCATGTGCGCGGGAGTCTGGAATGGGGAACATTTGCCGAGGCGCTAACTAATGCGCTCGCATCAAAGCTTCACAATCAATCATGCTCTTTGCCAGCGACTCTGCAACCACAACAACTTGGAGATGGATTTCCAAAGAGGAGAGCGCGTAAATCTCAACTTCGACACTGGTGCGGTGGAGAAGCTCGAGTCGGAGGACGACGGCCAAGCCGCGGTCCCTACGTTTCCATCATTCGTGGGAGACATTCTCGAGCGCGACTCATCGCCAGCTAGTCCACCCACTGCGCCCTCCTTCAAGGCGAATGTAAATGGCTTCCCGGCGCACAAGAAGCGTACTCCTAGAGTATCAGCGTTCAAACAGCAACGCGCAGCAAAGGAGCAGCAAGCAGCGGCCACCTCCAAAGCCTCCGGCCAGAATGCGCCCAAGGCCACCAAGGCCGGCTTCGATGTAAACCAGGAGAAGCGGTCAATAGAAGAAGAGAACAATCGAAGACTCGCAGCTTTGTCAGCCGAGGAGATTGAAGAGGAACGTCAGGAACTCTTACAAGGCTTAAGCCCAGCTTTGATACAAAAGCTGATGGCGCGATCAAACATTGACCAGGGGAGCAATGAGCGCGATCTGTTCCCTGCAGAACCCGCTGTACCTCCCGCGACTGACGACACCGTGACAGAACCAAAGACCACATCCTCAAGTACAAAGAAAGTATCCTTCGCAGCCCCAGAGCCAGAACAGAACACTTCCTCCCAACAATCAGACGCTACGCAAGCCGCACCATCCCACACAACTACACAACCCACCTCAGATCCAACACCAGACACCGTCCAAGACTCAATACACTTCCCAACCCCCCGCCAACCCCCCGACCTCAACCCCTCCGACCCAAACTTCCTCTCCGCCCTGCACGAAAAATACTTCCCCAACCTCGCCTACGACCCCGCCTCGCTCTCCTGGATGCAACCCGTCGACCCCAGCGACACATCCTCGCCCTACCACCCCTCCAACACAGCCCTCAACGCCAGCGAGCTGCGCTTCGACTTCAAAGGCACGCTTCTCGCACCCAGCGTCGCGCGCAGCATTCCCACTGATCGCGGACTGCATCACCACGCCGCCGCGCCCGAAGCAGCAGGGTACACGATCCCCGAACTCGCGATCCTAAGTCGTAGCGCCGTCGCTGCGCAGCGATGTATGGCGTACCAAACGCTTGGGCGGATACTCTACCGCTTAGGACAAGGGGAATACGGTGTTGAAAAAGCGCGGCAGGATACGCAGGGGCCGGTGCAAGTTGCGCGGGATCCAAATCTCGAGGATGATGGGGATGATGATGGGGATGAGGAGGATGTGGGGAGTGCCATGGCGGCGGGGTTGTGGGCGTGTATTGAGGATGGACGGGTGGTTGAGACGATGACTGAGGAGGCGAATAGGGATAGGGGACATTTGACTGCTAGGACGTATGCGCAGGAGGCGTTGTGGAATTGGAGGCGGGGTGGGGGGAGGAAGAGGCAGGCTGTTTGAGAGATGGGGTTGTGAATGCGAGTTTGGGGGGGGGGGCGTGGTACGCGGCTTTTGTGTCGTGCATGTACGAGCTGAGTTTGGTATGAGAACGGGGCTGGTGGGACGACAGCGGAGAGATATACCCAAGCATCAAATGGCATTGGCGTTGGACTGGTTGCGATGGAGTACTCGCAATCGTAACGACTAGACCCAGATGACGGAACAGATCTTGATGTAATGATAGCATTCCATTCGAGCCACAGCCGAATCATGCATCTATGTACGCATTGGCAATACAACGCCCATGCTTATGGTTTCATATCCATCCCACACCGTCCAGGGTATCGATTATGCTATCGCTAAACATAGAGTCTCGTGGATGCTGCTTAGCCTTCTCCTTGCCTTTCTTTCTCTTTGACGGAGACCCAATCTTCTCCCCGTCACCTTTCCACCTCGCATCCTCTTTCGCAGATGATGAGAACACGCGTTTGATTCTAGCCTTAAGCCCCGACTTGAGGGGCCTAGAGCAAGGACGTTAGCGCAAAGAGTAATGGAAATGTGAGCAAGGTCTGCAATATTGCAAAGCTTGCTTACACCTTCTCCACGCCATCAATGACTTGCACGTCTTGGTAAGCGACAGGCTCGAGTGCGGGTAGATCATCGTCTGCGTCATGCATTTGGACGTCATTCGACTGAGTGCTGTGGCCGTTCACTTCTGGGACCGCTTCAATTGGTGTGGGGTCTCGTCTGACGGCCTCAGTCAGGTCGTTAATGAGATCCTCGCGAATGTAGACCACGCCGGTGCTCGCGGCCGGCATTGCTACCTTCTCCGACTCGAAGATGTCGCTTTCATTGGCAAGTGTGACAAGGTCGTCGTTATATTTCCGCCACATGCCATTCTGAAAGTCGTAGATATAGATCCAGTAGTGGCCACCCTTGGTACCGCCCCGATGGGTAAAGACGGCGTGTAGGCGGTACGGATGGTCGCGCGAAGCTACAAAGACACGATCGATATCAGATTCTAGCTGAGTCATCTCAGCGCTGATATGTTCGAGTTCTTTCTTCAGGTGCTCAGCTTTGATAGAAAGTACGTCCGCGAGCTCTGGTGGCGGTGTCGGTAAGGCGTCGCCACCTGGCTGCTCGTACTTTCTGCTGAGCTCCTGTATGAACGCGCTCGTCTCATCGATTGTGTCGGGAAGGTCCAAGCCCTCAATCTCGGTCTGCCTCAACTCGTCCTTGCGTTCATCCAAGATGCGGAGCTGTCGTTGCTTGTCCCATTGCGCCTCGCGAAGCCGCAGGAGATCCAGCTGAGGCAACGATTGTGTCTTGCCGAGATACCGATCTAGATATAAGGTCGTCTCAAGACCAATGTGAGAACGGTCGTAGACTTGCTCGCCCTTGACGCGGTCAAATTGTAGCCGTCGCAGGTTGATGATCTGTATTGGTGCCGCTTTGTCAATGTAGTCATATTTCGTCACGCCACCCTCCATTTCGCTCAGCCCAAAGTCGTCGTCGAGCGTAGCATACAGATTGCGATCTCGCCACCCAGGTGAAACCAAGAAGTGATCTCGAAGCTCGCTTGACTTCTCTGCTTTTGGCTTGATGTTTCGGACTGACGTGACGTCGCTGAAGAAGAGCTCTTTGATTGTGTCCAGCTGCTCTTCTTCGCGGAGGATGCCCTTCCCTTGGATGGCACAGGAGAATAAATCGAAGATGTTGCTCAAAACTTCGGCAGCATCCTGTTGACGTGCACTTTCTTCGATGTTGCCGAGCTTTGACTTTGTGGGAGGAGCTGGTGCTGGGCGAGGAGGGATGGGTGGAGCTCGAGAAGGTGGAGCGGGCACGGTTTCGGTGGTAGTGTCTTTCGACTGGTTCTGGAAATCCATTGCTTGCATCGACGTGTCGCTTTGATCATCGGCCATTACTGCGTCAACAGCGACTGTGTCGGAAGCGTCGACACCGTTGCTTGGTGCGGGCATCGGACCAATGAATGGGGCCTCATCAGACGATGCCGGGTCTTTGCTCTCGGCTGCTTTAAGTTCTGGCGATTTTGGCGCAGATTGTGGGCTATCAGTCTTGCAAAGCGCCAAGGCTGCAAGGTCGATAGCTGGTTGCACGGTATCGGTAGGCGCTGTGATCATGTGCTGAAAGAACGTCCGCAGCTCATGTATGACTAGACGAGTCAGCTCAGGTTGTTAACGTATGAGGGCTCCTTACATTTTTGAGCCACTTCCACTCTCTCGGCCGTGACTGCAGTGCGGCCAACTTTCTTCCCGCTCAGTGCCTCGGGTGAGGGATCTTGCAAGAATGCATCGCAATTGAGCACCAGATCCCGCAAAGGTTTGATAGTGAAGAGGAACTGCAAGACACTGTTGAGGTAGCATGTGTTTCCAATGTTGCGTAAGCCAACAGGCCAAGATTCCAAGGGATAGTTATTCCGTCGCACTTCTGACTGACTTGACCGGTTATTGAGATTCGTTGCTTGGTCTTGCTCGATCATCAAGTATGCTTTTTGCATCTTTTCCGCACTCTCTGGGGGCGCGAAAGCGATCGTCGTCTTCATCACGTCGAAGTCGACAGTTGCAGTTCTGTCGCTGATGGAGAACAAAGCATACGCTTCGCCCAAATCCATCTCGGGTGCGGTCATGTTGCCGTCCTTGAGGTATTGACGAAGTCGGTCGCTGTTGCGGTGATCAGCGATGAGCTGGACTGCTTTTCTAGCAGTTTCCATGCATTCCGGGTTGTCCGACGTCTGCAAACAATCAGTCGTTGTACAAGCGGATGGTAGCAAACAAACCTTGAGGGACACCATCGTCGGGACAAAGTCGTCAGCTTGATCAGCTGTCAGATCTAGCCATGAGAGCGCCTGTTCATATGTCTCTAGAGCACCCGCTGCCTCTGCTCGGATAGTAGCGCTGTCGCGAGCTTCACCAATTATGCGTAATTGCCTTCTTGTATCATCGGCCATTGCGGCACTGACATCGGAGAGCCGCGACTTGAATGTGCCGATGATGTGCTCGTCATTGATGTGCATAGCATGCAATGGCTCGATGCCGAAGTAGCGATATGCGGCTTCCACCTCGCGCCTGGTGGTGAATCCTTGTGAGCCGAGTATGGCGACTTGCATCTGAAGCTCTTCACTCTTGCGGCCCTCTGCAAGGTCTGCTAGACATTCGTAGTAGTAAGACCTGCTCTCAACGTCTTCTACAGTCTGACGAGCAAACGCGAAGAGTATGAGAGCATCCGAAAAGTCACCAACCGCACCAAGGCTGGCGTAGTGCCTGGGATACGTTAACATGGCTCAAATGTGAGTAGACCTAACGTACGGATGATCTTCCTCATGATTCGCACTTCTTGTCTCTATACGTCCCTTTACTTTGTCATCTACCAATATTAGCTCGTGATTTGGATAACCATTGAAACCACGTACAGTCAAGGCAGCCTAACGCCCTTTCGATGTGATCCCGTGATGGTGTTGGATACAGGGCCTTGTGTCTCGCGCCGACGCGTTCACTCTCCGGGATCTTCGCTATTATGGTGTTGAGTTCGTAGCGCGCGTCTTCGACTGTGTTACGTAGTGTAGACTCAAAGGGTCCGTTGGCTTCCTCGGGCCGTGGAAGATACCAGACTTGTGTGACCTCTTCGCCGTCCTGCTCGAACTCTGTAGTGAAGCCGAAGTGAGTCAAGATGGAGTCGCAGTCCCTGCCAAACGTCTTGAGGAACTTTTTGTTCAGCAAGGGGATGCGCGCTTTGCCTTTCTGTGGGTTGAGAGCATCTTGAAGGTACGTGTTCAAGAAGTCGAGTCCGTCGACCCTCCGCGCCATGGTTGTGTCGGCTCGTTCGCCTGCAATCTGCTTTGCGGTCTCCCATCGCTGCCTGAGCTGCGCTTGGTTTGTCAAGGTCTGAATGTCGTTGTCGGAAATGTGTGGGGGCTTCATGTGTATGTGGACCTTGGCTGGACATTGCGGCGCCGAGCAGTGAAAGGTATAGCTTCGAGGTGCTTGCTGCGACCCAAGCCCACCAGCAGCCGACCCACTCTCTCCATCGCATATGAAGTGGTGAAGGAAGTACTCAGTGTCGCCCTTCCTGCATGTCCTGCTCTTCGAGCCGTCGTGGCGAAAGTCAACCACTACGTCTATGTGCCAGCGACAGCTTGAGCAGTACGAGGCAATCTTGTATACGGTCGAGTTGTCGGTGTCGTCTTCTGGGCGCGGCAGCAGCGATTGCTCGTCTTTATTGAGGAGGGCGTGTCTGCAGTTGCGGAACGGTACCGCGGCTACTGCTGGCTTCGTGGGGTCATGCTGCGGAGGGGCAGTGGTCAGGAGATTGCGGCCGGCGCGCTCTTCGTATCGGGGGTCATATGTGAGGAGATCCTGGAGGAGCCGTGGCGCTGTCTTGCCTGCATGGCCTGGATTAGTAGGGAAGACATGCGGTCTGGTGGGCACTGTACCGGGCGCCATGGCTGCTATGAATGTGTTTGGTTATCGATGGGAGGATGACGGCGTGGGAGAAGCTGCAGAGACGTGGCAAGGGTCGACTATGGCGCGGAGCATGCACGGAGAAGGTGGTGGAAGTCAAGTGGAAGGCGTGCGACAGCAAGTGTTCAGACAGAGCATTGCAGGCGGCAACGAGTACGTGCGACGCGCTTGCCGTCTGGGACGCCGCGCATACCCTTGCTGACTGGCCTTGACGGTCTCGTGTGCTCAGAGGGCAGTCACATTCTCAGTCGCATAGTCGGCACAAAGATTACAGATCAAGAAAGCTTGTCCCTCTCTCGTCGTGCAGCTCACGGCGTGGTTGCAGGGAGCGATGATGCAGGTGGCATCTTTCCGGCCTAGCGTGCCAAGCCCGGCGGCCAACCTCATCGATGTCTCGAGAGCTTGCAGCAAGACATTGACGCCCATTTTGCCCGCCATGGCCGACCAGCAGCCCACCTTCCACCCGAGGGACGCCCTGGCAAACACCGTGAGCACCGCGCTCCAGACCACGGCCGTTGGCGCCATCATCGCCGGTGCCCAGAACACCCTACGGAAGCAGAATGTCGGAGCCATGGGCATCATCACCCGGTCCGGCGGCATAATCGCTCTGTTTGGTGCGTGGAAGGTCAATTGGGGGGAGTCAGTACACGACTAATTGGCTGCAGCGGGTGTGGGAGGAGCGTATCAGTTCACAAAGGACGCGACCAGCAACCTGCGACAAAAGGACGACTGCTACAGCGAGGCAATTGCCGGCTTCGCGGCTGGAGCCGCCGTTGGCGTTTCTCGTGAGTACACGTAGGGATTCAATTGGATTACCCTGAACAATCTAGGACGAAGCTTGCCATTCATGCTCGGTGCCGGAGCCGCCTTTTCCACCGTCTTGACTGCCTTCCGATACACCAACGGCATAGGAGGCACTGAGCCAACGGCGCTGGACGAGGAGGAAGTGGAGCGAAGAGAGAACGCGAAGAAGCTCCGCCGGCGGCCGCTTTCGGAGACTATCGAGCAGCTGGGCGAGGGACGAGGTAAGAGGTGTTGTATTCTATGGCGTTCCATACTAATCCGTGCAGGTATCTATGCTCCGGGATACGAAGAGCGGAGGAGACAGAGGTTATTGGAGAGGTATGGCGTTGATGTGAAGGCCGCGCAGGAGTTGGCGTAGGCATGAACTCCCATTATCGGGGTATGCATTGGGAATAGTCAGGCAGGAGACTTTAAGTCCGTGTAAATATATCCATTTCCTGTCTTGATAAATGGGCAGTCGCCTTATAGTGGGAATTGATGTGGTGCGATCTCTGAAGTGCCCAGCTGAGCGTTGTTGGATGTTGAAGAGTGAGCATACGCCATGAAGGGTTGAATTACTTTTAGAGCCGAAATGTGTTTCGAGCGAAGATGTCAGACCGTAGCGTTTTTTGTTATGCGTATTCGCCGCATCCAATTGTTCTGCAAGTCATCTAACCGTTGAGTCTTTTCGCTTGACGCGCCTGGACCCCTGGGCTGCCGCGAGCACATTGCGGGGTAGCTGCCGCAGCATCGATGCTGTCGTGCGTCCGTGATCTGCTGGCTGCATTGCCATTCGGCTACTGTAGCTCGGTACCTGGCTGTGAGCGCGTGAGCTTCTTCAATCTCATGTGGCTGTTCCCGAAAACCTTGCACGGCCATGGCAATCTGCACGATGATGTACCTGCCGTCGCTGGTCGAGGCGCTGCACCGTTCACCCCACCGTTGTTAGTTGACCACGGTTCCGACTTGACTACATTTCCTCGCAACATTCCTGTGAATAAATTTTAGTGACCTCTCTCGGATAGAGAGACATACCTTGACTCTGTCGGAGTGATTCTGCAACGCTGCGATCGTCGACATCATGGCCGCTCCTCGCGTGCATAGTGAAGTCGGCTTAAAGGAGCGCTTCTTTCGCTACTTTCAACACGAAGTCACGGGTAAGTGATGCGCCAGGTTTTAGTGACACTTTCTGATTTTCGCAGCTCTTCAAGAACAAATTCAGCGCCTGAACACGATGTCAGTAGCTGGAGGTGAGCGCAATGATGCTGTTGATCACTGCCTTGCTGGCATCGATCGGCTATCCCATGAGGTCAAGGACGCCTCGAGTTACATCCCGGCATACGACCAGCGCACATATAGTGAGGTATGTACTGCAGTAGACTCGGCATACTACATGCTCATCTTTTCAGGCAATCAAGGCGCTTTCCGAGAAGCTGCAGAACGCGCGCAATGCGTTCAATCCGCCCAAGAAGTTTGCATTCAAGACGCGCAAAAATGCATCTGCCATTTCAATATCAGACGCAGCAGAACTTGCACAGTCGCAGAATCTTCGCGCTCCGGTCTACAAGTCCGACACGTCGAATGCAAATTCATCGTTTGCGCCTACGCCACTCGATAGATTGTCACCCGGTGAACAGAAGACGCAGCAAGAAGCGCTCAGCAACATTGAAGAGAATGCTAGCGATGGACTCGAAGATAATACCGGACTCCAACGACCACTATTCCCGAATGCAAGCAAGATGACCATTTCAAATCACGACAACATACACGTTGTGCTACCGGCTGAAGCCTCACACGCAACAAGTTCAGGCACACTATCCGATCTAACCCAATCTGTCATCGATCTGTCGCCCGCGACACGCGTCTCGCCCTTCTCCGCGCTCTATCTAAAGGACATCAAAGACTCGCTCATCTTCTGCGGCCAAGTCGCGGGCGCAATCCACATTACCAATGTGCAGAAGACTGTGCTCGTGATTTCGTGTCGCCAATTCCGCATGCACGGCTCCAAGAACGTGGACGTTTACTTGCACTCGTCAAGTCGACCGATTATCGAAGACTGCGAGATGGTGCGGTTTGCGCCGATGCCGGTGGCGTTGCAGACGTCGGAGAATGCACAGGCGGCGAATCAGTGGGATCAGATTGATGACTTTAAGTGGTTGAAGACGGAGCCTAGTCCGAATTTCAGCATCTTGGATGAATCGCAGCAGGCGCGGAGTGGAGCGTGGTTGGACAAGGTTGGTGGTGGGGATGGCGGGGATGTGAACGAGATTCTGAAGACGGTCGGCGATTCTCTGGCGCATTAGATGGTGCATAGATACTTGAAGACATGGAAATTTTGGTGCTGAATGCGTGGAAATTAGGGTATGAGGCTGCACGGAGGATGGTTTCGAGACACGGTGGGACACTTCTGAAGGATTCGCGCACATCGGCATGCACGTTCTAGTATTCTGACTTCACTTTGGTTATGGTATCAAGCATATAGGAATGCAGTCAAAATTACATGGACTCATACGTGCGGCAATTCAGATAGCATGCGATATGTGAGATGTATTGCGCCTTTGCAGCTTGTATGGGACTGCCGATACATCCCATCCGCGGTTCGTTTCCGGGCAACGTGGATAGATACAAACGGTGATGGAGTAGTAAGGGCAATCTTGATGTAATAGTCTAGAGGCCCTTAATGTGTTATAAGGGTTGTAAAGCAGATGTGAACGCATGCAAAGCCATTCAGGAGTCGTTATCCAGACAGCGGTGCGGTGCACCGACGTATCACAATGCAATGCGGCCCAGCAGGTCCTTCTAACATCGC
Source organism: Paraphoma sp. B47-9 (assembly GCA_001748405.1). Taxonomy (NCBI): domain Eukaryota; kingdom Fungi; phylum Ascomycota; class Dothideomycetes; order Pleosporales; family Phaeosphaeriaceae; genus Paraphoma; species Paraphoma sp. B47-9. Next base: position 35,730 of record BCLK01000008.1, read on the forward strand.
CAAAATCCCAAAAGTAAAATATCGCAACCCATTCAGTAATTCATTCGACCTCATGTACGTTGTCCGCTGCGCTCCTGAAGACCGGTTTGCCATGCCAGCCTGATCGCTCCAACGAATCACACGCCACAAACACGCAACCTCATCCAGTGGCTCAAAAAGACGTGCAATGCAGTGCGAACATGATACATAGCATAGCAATTGAATTTCCCAATCTCATGATGTTCCATCCACGCAAAATAATTTGGTGTTGCACCTCCGCCCCAAAATCCCATTCCCAACCCCTACCGTCCAATCCGCCCCACGTCCGCTGTCGCACACCAAATACGCCCAATCCGACCAAAGCGCCATGTAACCCCTCATCAGCCCATCATCCGATTCGTCCGGCATCATTCCTAGCCTACAAAACTCGTCACGCAAGCTCCCCACCCCACAACCCGCTCTTCGGGCACGAATTCCAGCGCAATGCAAACGCACTGCGGGAGGATCATCGCGTGGTATATATTGTTCTGATTTTGTTCTTCTTCCATCAAGCAATACCCATCCGCTTATGTCAGCGAACATCTTCGATGGTGTAAGTTCATACTTCCACCACATCTTCAGTGATCAATCCACTGACAGACATAACAGCTAGTGGTCATGATTTCCGCTTGTCAGGGTTTCAATCCAACAAGCGCGGGAGACCGGGGTTCGATTCCCCGTCGGAGAGCTCAACAGCCATTCTTTTTTGAAGATTTGCTGGTCCCTGGGCCCCCTAGGCGTCCGTGGCAAGGTTCAGGGATGATTGGGTGAAGTTGGGCGATGGTTTACGTGCTGCACAAGAATTCATGAAAGACCTTGATGCGCACGGCGATCTAAGTGGTGGTCTATGGGACTTTTTTGGTCGTAGGGGTCGGTGGGTGGTGGTGACTGAGGTTTGTGGGCGGCACCGCTGGTGAGAACGCGCGAGGCAAATTTCCAGACGCCTTTGTTACGCTGAAAGATGAACCTGAATGTCCTCGCGCGATTTTGGGCTTTGTGTTTGCTGGGTGATCATGCTTGGGGGATATGCAGCCTGCTGTGAAGCAGACTTCACATCCGCACGCACACGCAAAAGTCCTGAGGCCAACATGTAAAATTCGCGGCGTACTTTGCGATTACATTGGTATGCGCGAATGCGCATAATAGGTCGCAATGATTCCGTTCAATGGATATGAGCACATGGACAAACTGCACGTTCTAGATCGCGGACCATAGTTCACATACCCGTGCTTTCGCGAAAGTGTCAATAATTAGATTATTTCCATCGTGTCATCGCGATACTAATATGCGCTAGGTAAGGTGTTGTTCGCACGCTGTAGCGTACCGGGGTTGGAGTGTCCTGTCTAGCCTCAGGGTGTTTTGTCGCTATCTGCCCCATCCACAAAATGTCTCGAAATTAAACACGGTCGTGTATGCCTGTATCCCAGAGCACTGTCACAATTTCCTTCTCCCGTGGAATAAGAGCAGCGCGGCCTGTGTTGCGAAACGCGACCATTGACTAAAGCTTATGTCATCAGGAACGTGTGTGCGCAAAGCACACCACACCCAACCACAAATCTTCTTCTCTCTTGATCATTCTTGAGCCAACACAGCAGAACTAGGTTTGTCTTACACCCTTGTCTCCCGCGCTTGTTAGCTAGAGCGGGTGAAAAGTGGGTTCAGACATGCAGCCGTGGAGTTGGCCACAGTGAGGATATCTTGGCACGCTGAAAGAGCGGACCTTGCACGCACGTGAGAGCGCGACTTCCACGACCGTCATGTTTCTCTCACTTTACTTCACCTCGTCCCGGATGTACTCATGCGCACCGCATCAGGCGAAGGAGAGCATGACGAAGCGCTGAAGCGCTCCGCGCTGCTCTACATTGCCGACGATCGGTCTCAGAATGCGGCGCGTACACCTTCGCGCTGCACGCAACTGACGATGTGACGAACGGGTCGAGACGCGCACCGGCCGTCAACATTAGTATTTTCGGGCATCCTTACTCTCAGCGGCGACATTCGTTGTACTGACCCCGGCTGGTACATGAACATCATTACCAACAAGACCAGACCTAGTTGGTATGCGATCTACGTCGACCATTCGGAAATCGTTTGCAACAGAATCTCGTACCGCAAGACCCACTGGAACACAGTAACAGAGCCGTCGCTTCACTACTACACCTAGAGGATTGGTGGCTGCGACTCTACGTCTGTCTTCCTCGGCAAAGCTCGTCCAGAGTTCCAGGAGACCAATATTGTCCTGAATGTTGTGGAGCAACTTTTGGGAACCATCTTCCAGGCCTTTCTCGAGAAGAGGCTCCAGTATTTGTCTGTTGCAATGTCTAAGATCGCGAGTTCTTCTCCATAAGCGGCGTTGCCGGCATCCTCGACGGCGACATCTTCGACGGTGGCATCGTCAATGGTGACCTGGGTAGTACTCTTCGAGGGTTGATTGACTGGCAAGGCGATGTTGAGTCCGAAAGCTGGCTCTTGAAGGTGTTGTTGTGGAGTTGACGCATCGTTGCAAATTGGAGAGACCGTAGTTTCTCGGCAAACAGTTGCTCTCCAATGTTCAGATTCAGGTCGCAATGGACATCGCCTTTCTTGAAGCCTTGCGACTTTCCGACAAAAAGGAAGCGTGCCTGTCGGCCTGGCTTCCTGGCAACGTGATACAAGACCTTGTTTGCTGCGGGACACTTGGCAGGGTCCTTTCTGATCAAGTCTCTGTGCTTTTTGACGTGGACCGCGACGTTCTCAGCCTGGCCGACGTAAATCTTCGTCGTCCTCATCCTCCACCACGCAGATATACCAGCCGGCGATGGTGACAGAGTCTGCGGTTTCCCCGATCTGCAACAGAAGTTGCTTTGTGATTCGTGCGCCTCCTTCGATGGGCTCAATTACCTCGCGGGCAGATGGCGATAGCTCTCGTCTCCACGATTTGTACGCCTCGTCTATATTTACGGATGCGTAGCGTGTACTCGAAGCGAGTTTGCTCAAAGCGGTGGAGCGCTTCAAATTGCACTCGAGGACGGACGGCAGAGTAATAAAGCTGGGACAGACGGGCCAAGTCCCCTTGGATCTTACGTTGAGGCAGCTCGCCGTCGTAAGGCCAAGTCATTACATGTCAGAGAGAGCCAGCAAGGTGCTTTTTCATCTCCAATGACACCACAGAAGCTCTAAATTCGTCACTTGGGTTTAATGCAGCGCGGATGTATTCGAAAGCTGCCAGGGCAACAATAGAAGCCTTGATACCACAACGTAGAGGCCTTCAGCACCGTGAGCAATTCCCGCCGAAGCCGTAGACACGTACAACGACCTTCAGGAGTAATTCAGCGGATGTGCGAATGTACGGCACCACTGCGATGCCGCACTGACTGCGAACTAGACTGTCGTCACCCTCTCGAGACTCGTCACATAAGCTTTCATGGGGGTGATAAAGTTCTCATCACTAGAACGTCGTCTTTCATCATGGTGACAGTCTCTTCGCGACACATAGCAGAACGCGGGTTGTCCAACGAATGCCTCTAACGGAACCCAATCTGGGTCAAGATGCAAAGAAAAGCTCCGCACAGTCATCATCATCCCGTCCTACAAAACATTCGTCCGAAAGTTCGGTCCGTCTGTTCAGGCGGCTTCGAAAACTTAGCTAGATAGGAGCTATTCGGCCCCGTCAAGGAGGGCAAACCATGCGCCACTTGATCCAGCATCCTCCAGGAGTCCACATCATCATCACCGCGGCCTCATATCAGAGCATCCGTATGGGCTGCGTGATGAAGACTCCCTCTGAACCATTATTTGCTGGACAAATACACCACAAGTCTGGCTACTCTAGAATTCCAGCACCCCGAAACATGCAAGAGTTCAGGACCAACCTTGGTTTCATCGAGCGCATCAAGTCTCGGCAAAACTCGTGTCAGGTTTGATGAGGTACAATTTCTCCTATTTCGCGCGGTCAGAAAGGGCCTTCTAGTCTCAGAAGAATCCATGAGCATGGAAAGTAGCAGACTATATTGGAGATATTCAGGCCTTTGCATCGCAGCAGTTCTCTGCCTGTCGACCTGCAACAAGTGAGTGACAATGGGCATGAGCGCGAATCATGGCGGCATCCGGCGTGTATCAGGATCTCACCCAGCTTGTGAGCGAGGAGAGCAGGTGGTTGGTTATCACTCAGATGGAGCATACTAGCACTCGACTTCGGCCACCCAGACAGCAGCCCAGTACCTATGCACGGCATTTTTAGTCCAATACGTGGATTTTCGACACCGAAAAACCTCGATGGGTACTAGAAGAGGTTGGTCAAATCTCAACCGTACGCTATTGGGAAAAGGGAGTGATGTGGAACGCGAAACTCTAATTGAGGCTACATCTTTCCACATCGCTTGCGCTCGTGGACAGCTAAGAGTAGCGAATTTCAAACTCTGGACTATCCATTTGATCCCACTGCGACTCGTCCGAACTCTCTGGATCGCCGAAAATATGCAGCGCCCGGACGCGCATCCTGTACCTGCCCGCCGGCAGCAAAGTGTCATCTGCCATTCTTCCACTGAAGTCCCAAAACGGTGATACACGAGGCAACCAGCGCCTGGGCGAGTCGAAAATGTCGCCGACGACAGTGGTGGTGGACGAATCATCGGACAGTCGAACAGCCACGACACTCATCAATGGGGAGCCAAAAACATTGTCGGCTTGGAATGCAGGGATTGGCACACTGGTATCTGTGCTGTTCAGGGGCAATATGAACAGTGTGCCGTTCGAGGTGATGGGAACTTCGCTGGTTGCGTTGGCAAACACACTCCAGCCACCCAGCACGGTCTGAGCGTTGAGACTGCCTACAATCCCTTGGTATGGAAGCGATAGATTTTCTCCATTAGACGCATTCAAGGTAATATATCCCGAGTAAACAGGGAGCCGCCGAGCCTCAAGGGAAGGAGGTGTCACGATCACTGTGATAGCTGCCTCGCTACGAGCAGGAATAGTGACCTTTGAATCGCTGAGGGACAATTGGGCAAAGGAGCCGTCTATGGTCATTCCCGGGAAGGGGTCGGGGATCACATCATTGGAGAAGGTGTAAGCAGTTGCGGCACCGACGGTTCCAATCTCATAGGTGATCGCCTCGTTTCCAGTGTTAATAATGGTAAAGTTCGTTGTGTCGTCTAGATAATCCGTGTCATTAAAGGCGATGTTTGGACGGCTTAGGAAAGTAACAGCATGTGCAGCATCCCAGGCCTGAACGATACCAGCTCCCTGCTGGGCAACAGGTGCAAGCCAAGGAAAGGTCTGCACTCCGTCATTGAGCAGATTGGGGTTCGCGGTTGCGGACAACAATCGCTCCAGGGTGTTGGGATCAAGCGGCCCTCGAGATTCAAGGACGAGCGCATAGACTGCCGCAGCGAAAGGACTGGCCATGGAAGTGCCAGAGTCTACCCCGAAGCCGCCTTGCGAGAGTGGTATGGTTGTGAGGATGTCGCCGCCAGGTGCACCAAATTGAGGTTTAATCTTAGCCTCATACGTGGGAGACCAGGTTGTATCACGGGCCGGATGCCCGCCGTTGACGGTGTTGTTGATCACGATCAATTGGACAACATCAGGCTCGACAATCTCCAAGACCACTTCTGAGCCAGAAGCCAAGGTATTGACAAAGTTGACGCCAGTTTCAGCCATGACCATTCCGATCCCTGCAAGACCGTCGACGGACACCGTCACAAAAGCAGGGATGACACCATTGTCGTAGAGTAGTACATGCTGAGCGCCTTTGGCGACAGCATTTTGCGCCTTTTCGAGAAAGGTGCAGCCGCCACGACGGATCAACACAATGTTTCCAGACAAGTCAGGAGTGTTATCCGGGAAAGGGCTACAGCCTTGAGCTGTTTCGCTAGTGTTGAAAGAGGGCGTCCACAGAGGAAGTCTTACGCCTGCTGCAAATCCAGGAGTGCCACGAAGGTAGACAATATCCTGCGATGATCCACCGTCTACACTGAAATTAGCCGGCGAGGCGAATATCGGGATTTTTTTCGTGTTGTACGAGGCAATGGCGGTGCCGTTGACGCTCGAGGAAAAGAGACCGGATGGTCCATCGTTACCTGCAGCGACCAGGCACGGTACACCACTTTGCACGATTCGGTTGACTACAGTCGACCAAACATCTTCTTCCCAGCCGCCTCTTCCCACAATAGAGGCTGTGATGATATCAGCGCCTTCTTCGAAAGCACGCATATACGCATCAATGAGTTCATTGTTTCCAACGCCTCCCTCGCATCCAAAGACACGATACACAGCAAGTTTCACACCCTATAGAGCGTTAATCAAACCACAAGTCTTTTCGTCCTGATATGGGAGTCATACAGGTGCAGCGCCAGTGAAGCCATATTCGTTGGGTTGGGCGGCGATAATACCGGCAACGCTTGTACCATGTCCCTTCACGTCCAAAAGGTGAGCTTCGTTCATAATCAAAGGGCCGCGCCACCTGAGAGACTAACACTGCAATCCATTGGATCGTCGTCTGGAGTCGGGACCTCGAATCCGGTGTAATTATCTCCGACGAAATCGTGGCCTCTTGTCACTAAGCAGTTTGGACCAAAGCAGCCGCCGAGAGCAGGATGGTTGTAATCGATCTATACGCTTAGTTTTAGTCGTTCTATAGCCCTGCTTAGATACTTACACCAGAGTCGAGGATGGCGATTGTGACACCCTTGCCAGTTATGCCCTCGGCGTGCAGCCTATCAACTTGTGTCTCGAGGTGTGGTGAAAATGTATCGTTGATGGCTTGTCGCTTGACCCGTAGAGCAGAAGCCACAGATGTAGCCACCCGAGTGGGATTGAACTCAGGGCGTTCGTGAACTCTATTCGGCCAGACGTTCTTCACAGAATTCAGTGCTCTCAATTCAGCAACGGCCAAAGCTGCCGCCTCGTCATCCTTGAACTGGATGCTAGCACCTTTGAACAGGCTATAATCGAATGTCTTGACGGTGTCTGCAACTGGATCCACTTTGCTGTGATAAGATGACAAGTCCTGCCACCCATATCAACAGCGGAAGGATCGGAAAATCAGAGGATACGTACCTGGCCTTGTTCAAACTCAACGATAAATGATCTCTGGATAACTCCGCTGGACGCAACCTCTGCTGCCGCACTCGCGACGAATGGCAGGAGCAGTAATGCTCTCATTATAGTGGTGGCTATATTATTCGAAAGTTGCGAGATCATTATGAAAATGGTAGTAAACGAGTGGATGTGCACCGACACGTGCGTGGGCAATTCTGAACGAATTGCGGTAAAGGATCAAGCGTGACAGTGACGGATGCTCTTATACTAGGACTGTCCCAGCGACTCAACTTCTCGCTCGCCGAACGTCTCATGTTCTTTTCGGTCCTTGTAGAAGTCCAATAGTCTGATGGGTGCAACTTCCGCTGCGTCCTGAGCACATTGACGCATTGAAAATCCATGTGGTTTCGGTCCGGCTGCCCCTGGAGCGTCTGTTCGAGAAGAGTACATGGTACGCACGGACTCATATCTGCCAGTATCTTGCAAGCTAGCAATTAGTACGGATCACCGAGCTATACAAATTACCGGGCATGCCGGCTTGGCGCGCAGTGACTTTCCATCTGCGGTGAGAATCTCGAGGTAAGCTCTTGAATGCCAGCTAGGCAGACGTAGAATATCTTAGCTAGGACTTTATCCTTGCCAAAAACCGAGTTCCGTTCATTCGGTAGGCAGACACTAGCTAGAGAGAATGTGGGAAACAGCTAGCCGAAAGGTCAAATTTGATGACTAATCATGGGCAAATGACATCTTCATTCGTTAATTAGTACGGCCGTAGCGCGAATGAGATGTTTTTTGACTGCATAGCCCTAATCTTCTAGCTTGTGAGCTATGCTGGCCTAGTGTAAAAACCGAAGGGTATTATTGGTATTCATCCAGGTAAACACTACTTTTTTGTGATTCCGGATCCCTTCCGAAGCTTCACCAATCCAGGTTGCCATAGAACAAACGTCCGTCCTGTCCCTTTAGCGTCCATCGCTCTTGTAAGCTTCGGCGTAGTGCTCCTCACGTACCTTTTTAATTCCTTGATGTTGCGTCGTATGTTTTACCTGTAGATACATTTTTTTATCGTACTTTCTAATGTTAGTTGCGATGCATGAGTATGTCACCTTGTAGACTTTCTGCTTGTTTTCCTGTCATTGCTTGGCAGCGTCTTGAGATTACTCTATTTAGATTGAAGATGAGTTCTTGCGTTAGTAACTGGTCCCTATACTTGCTGGCTGTCTACCACGTCGACCGCTTTTCCAATAGCTGCCCCGAGAAGGCCACGCTTGGCCCCGCTTCCGCATGCATTTGCTTCTCTTCAGAACTGGAACTATCGTCGATGATTTCTTCCCCAATCGCTAAATTGCCATTTTCGTCAACCTTGACATCGCGAAAATGACGGATGGCGAATTTAGTATCACGACTAAGCCCAGATCCTACTTCAACGCTATAAGCATGGAAAAGGTAGGCAGCTAAGGCGAATACCACATGGTCTTCCTCGGCCTCAATAGGGGCCGGAGTTGATGAGTCCTCTTCCTCTAGTCTCCCGTGTAGACTGTCGTGTTCGGCATCCTGCTCACTCATAGATCCTTCGAGACCATCGACGTAGAAGTCCTTGTTTGTGGCTTCGGTAGGCTGCAATAAACCCTCCTCATCTTCTTGCATCTGAGTTCTGGCTTGTTGATGTCTAGGGTCATTCCCAATTCCATGTGCGTCGCGATATCCCAGCTCATCCTCATCGGAATCAATTGCAACCAATCTTTCATCATCAACGGCTTCGGAAGGCTCAGAGCCACTCATCAGCAAGCGCATCATCTGCTCACTCAGAATCTCCAGCACCTTTGCAACACTATCCCTTCTACGTGCTCCTGTTCTCTCAACTCGCCCCTCCTCCTCATCCGCCCCAATTCTTTTCTTCCACTTCATCTCTTCACTCTTGTGCTTGATTTCGCGCTCCTTGGCCTTGAACAAAGCACCAACGGGATCAGTTCCATAAAGAGCAGAGGAAGACTGCGCAGCGCGGGAGTTCAGCTCTACCAAGCTGACAGTCCAGGAACTAATCTTTTCACGGAAGCAGCGGCAGCGGAAAAGGAGAATGGGAGCAAGAGAGATAGAGTCATAGTCTAGTTTGTCGGGTTGGAGTTGCTCAAAGTGCAGCTTTCTGAAATCGGGAGGGAAAGGCGGAAGGATCGCTTCGCCACGAGCTTGGGCGGCTCTGCGGGAACGGAGAATCTCCACATAGCCTGCAACTTCTTCCTTTTCAGCTGCTGTGAGCTCGACTTGATCCTCCTGTATGACGCGGATATACCAATCGAGTAAAGTTGGTGGCCAGCGGACGAATCGGTGATCAATGGGCAAGTGGGCCGGGTCGCCGGAATATGCGAAGCGGGACAAGCTAAAGAGGCTTCTTCCGTCTTCTGTGTCTCCGCGCTCTCTGACCTCCTGAAGGACCCATTCCAGTGCGGCCGCTTGTTGGAACAATCCAAGGTTGGCGTTGTTGATGGTCTTACACCATGGAATTCGCTGTCGAACAAACATATAACTACTGTTGTAATTTCGTGCCCATTCCCGATTTGGCGTCACGAGGGCGGAAATTTCTGCGTAAAGACATGGTTGGATGATGCTGTTTATCTCCTGTCTCATGTTCTCGAGGGCGTCCAAAGTTGAGACCGGCTCCGTCACTCGATCGGCAACAAGCTGGAAGGCTTTTGTTTCGAGTCCAAGAACGTAGCACTCCTGATGCGAAAGTTGCATCATTCTCTTCAGCAACGGGTTAACCTCCTGAAGTGCTGACTTGACTTGCTGGTTCTGGCGGAACTCTTCCGGCCACGTCTGCCAATTTGCAAGGACGGAAAGGGTCTGGAATGCCCGCTTTAGTTCCAACTCAGCATTTTTCGGTTTTGATGCAGCATCTTGGCCGATGAATTTGGTAATAGTATCGCGAGCGATGCCCATAACGTTTGATCCGGAGTTGTCTTGGATATTGATATCGGCGCCGGCTTCGATAAGTGCAGCCGCTGCGATCGGATTTCGCATTGCGATGGCCATTTGAAGTGGAGTCGATTTGGATGCATTTGCCGCCGGGGCATTCAAGTGCTCTGGACTACTGAAGTGAGACAATAATAGGCGCAGTACATCTCTGTAACGTGCATCATCTGCCAGGGGAAAGGCTACTGCAATATGCAGAACACTCTGATTGTTGGTAGGGTCGACGATGAAGAGTGATTGCTCTCCAGGGCCATTATACTCGAGCAAGAACCTACTCTATCAGTCAAAAGGCTTCATAGGTGCCAGATGAAAAAACTTACTCTACTGCTTCGTAAATATCGTCGTGCTGCTTTGCTAGTTGTTGTTCAAATCTTTGGCCCAGAACGGTTAAGCCGAACAACCCAGGGGCTCGCAAGTCATAACCACGGCTGAGAAGCAGTCTACAAAGACTAAAGCAGCATCTGCTAAGTGCGAGCCCAAACGCATCCAGACCTTGATTATCTTTGATGTCCGGCGGAACTCCTTGGTCCAGAATTAGTTCGGCGAAAGCATTATTCTCAATTCGCAGCGAGGCGACGACATGAAGATAGCTTGCCTCGACCCCACTGAGCTTGTGCTTTGGATCCCTCTTCGTTCGTAAATCGATTGTTGCTCCTCTTTCGACGAGCAAGTGCAGGATATCGAGCCTTCTGCTGTTCAGCGCTTTGTTTACTGGAGTGTCGAAATGGTCCTCATCAGCCTCATCAATCCTATCGAGGAATTCCTGATGCTGCAACAATTCCTTCACGACTTCATAGTTGCCTGCACCGATTGCGGTGTTGAGAGTTCGCTCCATCGTGTTGAAAACTACCATGCTCTGGGTCACGAACCCAAATTGCCGAAGAACACTCATTGTTTTCCTCGCCGCCTCTTTCCACTTTTCGCCATGATAGCATAGTCGATAAACATGGTGGGCCATCCTGACGGCTGATCTGAGTACCGAGCTGGTCTTTGTGATGTACATGAACAGCTCTCCAACCATGTTTTGTGTAATCTCCTTTGTTGCAATCCTTGCGAGGACCTTACTGAGTTCCCAGCAGAAATACTCCAAAATCTCGAATAAGTGAAGGTTTGCAGCTAGTTGTAATGGTTGTGCGAATAAGGCTCCCGGCAGAATGATAGGTTCATTGTAGGACTCGATACAGAGCTGAAGTAAAATCCTGACAGAATGGAGATCTCTTCGTGCAATGGCTTGAAGTAGAGGACCTCCATTCACTCGACCATGCAAGAGAAAGGACTGAGGGAAAAGCTCAGTATTCTCAGCCTCGTGAACATCCATCACCATCCATTGGAGACGTGCCCCTTCTTCGACGAGTCTTCTCGCGATGGCTTCTGTAGATTGTTGCGGTAGAGATGTCAGCCAATAAAGGCCGTTTTGACCTCGTTCGTCGGTGATGGAAGCATTGACACCGTTCGTCAAGAGAAGGTCGAGCACGTCGTACGTGTTGTACTTGCAAGCGATAAGCAGAGCAGTCTCTCCCACATCGTTCGTTGCGTCGATGTTGACTAGTCTATTGTTGATGAGATAGCTGGTCATTATGGCGTCGCCATAGAATGCAGATGCATGTAGAAGCGTGTTGTTCCCACCAACGTCAATGTCGTCAAGCTGTGCATGAGCACCATCGTTTCGATCCGAGACTCGGTCAGTGATTTTGGTTCCTAGTTGACGGAACTGCTCTTGAGAAAGTTCAATCCCGTGGAATTTGGCAACTTTATGCTCGTAGGGCTCCTTCCGCGACAAAACGATCTGGACAAACTCCGAGCCCAATTGGCCGTTCATGGACATCGCTGCAACTTGGACGAATCTCTCCTCTGGTACTTTGAATCCAAGGGCTTTGTAAAGGTGTCCAATGACGACCCATGATCTCCAGAGTCTGCCATTCTCCGGCAGACCACTGTGATACAGGATATCAAGTGCGGTCTCTGGGTTCGGATCGGTGCCGATGCCCAACAAGTGGCATTTGAAAACCGCCCAAACTGCGTTTTCGTATAAAAGAGTGTCCTGAAAGCTTTCGGGGAGGGATTGTGGACCGACTGGAATTGGTCGAAATCCACAAAAATCTTCTAGGGCAAACAGTATTTGCCTTTGTACGAGATGGTGGAATCTTTGAATCCAATCGAGATGGGAAGGAATCTAGTTCTGACTTAGCGTCTCGTCAGATAACGGGATGATAGCCGGGGTCAGTACGTCACGGAGCTTGTCAGGAAGAGCGGCTATTCTTGATGGAACCGACTTTGGTGTGGTGTTGGTTGCACTAATAAACATAAGCTCTGTCGCAATTTTCACTCTTACTTATACACAAGTACATACCTATCTTGTAGTCTGCCACTGTGCTGCTCCAACAGCTCTAAAACCCGGCCGATGGATCGAGTCTTTGGGTCTACAGTGATGGTATGAGCGAAAACTCGGACAAGAAGTAGAATCTCTTTTGCATCCAAAAAGCCGACATCTTCCTCAATGAAGCATGGTATTAGCCCAGCGATGTTGGAAAGGGCTAGTATTGTGCCTTTTCGCTCCATTTGGAGTTCTGGGTCTAGTGGAATATCGAACAACAAGAATGGATCCCGATGAACAAGAATTCTCCATATGATCAGGCCTAGCGAGTACACATCTGTGAGTGGTAATTCGGAAGGTGTCATGTAGCTTGTGGCTTCAGGTGCGTTCCACGGTGGTGTATACGCGGCTAGACGGATCTTCCGCGACTGAGATTCGTCTGGCAGTATTACAGCGGATCCGAAGTCGCTGATTTTCGCAACATAGCCTCGAACAGGGTGATCGAAGATGAGCACATTCTCTGCTTTTACATCTCCGTGAACAACTCCACATTCGTGAAGAGCCTTGAGACCAGCTGCCACGTCAAAGCAGAGCATTTTTCGCATTGCCCAGCTGACCTGAGATTTGGAGACTACCTGCTGAAAAGAATCCAAAGTGCCATGCGGTGCGCGCTCTAGACACAAGGCTGGGGCTATCTGAAGGGGAGTAGATGACCGAATTGCCATATTTATCTCAGTCATGGTGACGATGTTCTCGTGGTCGTGAAGAGGCTTGTGACCCAGAACATAAGCTTCCGTTATCTATGCTGTGAACTGATCTTGGTCGAAGTCGGTACTGTCGCCCACGACAAGGCTATGCTTGAAGACCTTGAGCACGAAGTCGCCGGATCTCTTTCTCACGTGCACTTTGACCGAGAAGGAGAGTCCTTCGCCGAGGGTCTCCAGATGATGAAATGGCTCGAGATCGGTGGCAACTCCAACGCATCCTGCACCAACAATTTCGAGGAGGAGCAGTAGAGCTTCAGAGCGTTTCCTCTGGTATGAATTGTTTTCTGGAATCTTGGCGGCATCGCTAGTTGCAAGTGATGTACTGTCCTCCGTCCAACGCCGAGAGGCTAGGATGGACGATGCAGCCATCTCGGCCTGGTTTAGGGGAGTGAAGACTGCAGAAAGAATTGATCGTTCTTTCAAACGTGTACTGCGCGTTAACACCTCTAATAGAGCAGCACGTCTGTTAGACTTACATATTCACATGAGTGCAGCGCGAAGCTGCCCACCTGTCAGTAAAGCTCTGCTTGCAGAGCACATGTAGTGAGAACAAGGTCTATAGTGCACTGTAGTATTCCTGCCAAAACGCCACAAGCACGCGAAAGCCTTTGGAGTTGAGCCACCGAACATGTCAAGGCGCAGTGTTAAGAAGCAAAAGTTCCCCGCGTTCTAAATTTAATCAGGCTGAGCTTGACCTTTTTGGGTCTGTGCAATAATTCAGCTGAGGCTGAATGTGAGCTCTTGGCAAGCCAGCTGCCACTTGATTGGACACCACATCCATGCAATGTTGTGTCAGCTGTTGCGTCGAGATAAGGTGCCCCCCAATACCCTAATTCAGGCACCTTTTATTCGTCTCTGCACAGTCATGACTGGCGTAGAGCTGAGTCTCGCTGTCTTGGGTCTAACTGCACAACTCTTCGTGACTGCTGTTCATAGCTACCGCTTTATTTCCACAGCACAACACCTAAAACGCGATGCTTCTATCGAATTTTGGAAGCTGCGCATTCAAGAAGTCCGACTCACGAGCTGGGGACGACACTGGGGAGCTGATCGGGAAGAATTTGAGAGGTTTCTCGAAGAAGAAGGTCTCGTGGAAGACGTGAGAGGGATATTGACCCAGATCCAAGAGCTGTTCGCGGACTCAAAGAAACTTAAGGAGAAATACGGTCTAAAGATTGAAGGGGTTGCAGAACCAGATACTCGTGACCAGCAACTTCTGCTGAGCATATTGCGCGCTAAGAACCCCGACAAACCAACTCTAGCACAGAAGTTCTTGTGGTCGCTGAAAGACAAACAAAAGTTCGCTAACCTTGTTTCGGACCTAAAGGAGCTCAACGATGGCCTTTATTGTCTATTGGACGCCAGCGAAAGGCGATCAATAGGGGCTTGCAACGAGTCGGACATCCTGCGCTTGACAAATGATCCTTTCGACTGTGAAGATATCCAGCAAGCATGCATAACCTACAGAGATGAGGCTGCCAAGGATGATTCATCACGACGATGGCTGTCACCGCCATATATGGATCTCATCAATTCCACCGGTGCCAAGAAGCTCGCAATCGAACAGTCTGAAGTAGTTGTCCCTCCATTAGGGTCAAGTGTACCATCACACGTGACTCGAGATCATGAACGGGACCCAGAGGCCGTGATGGGTTACATCAAGCAGTCACCTACAGGACTTCGCATTCTAGCCCAATACCGCAGTCAAACGGCCCTGATCGAGTGGAAGACCATCGATGAAAAGAACTCATACCAAGCTCTTATCGCACAGCGTATGGAAAACCTTGCGCGTCTGCTAGAGCCGGCTTCACCAAAACCATCTGACTTCCGTGTCCTGAACTGCCTAGGATACTTCAGGGACAAGGCTCTGCCTCGATATGGATACCTCTTCGAATTGCCATCAAACACTGTGCAGCAGCCGCCTATCTCATTACACGATCTACTTTCCCGTGGCGGTCCACATGAGCTACTACTCGACCTGGGTGATCGCTTCACCCTTGCCCGTACCCTGGCGTCCTCTCTTCTTCGTCTTCATGAATGCGGTTGGGTGCACACCTCATTCCGCTCCGAATCGATACTTTTCTTCTTCTCCGAACAAGTGGGCTTGTCTTCATCTACTCCCCAACCATGCATCAAGAATCCATACATATCCGGCTTTGGGTACTCAAAACCCAACGACCCTGCCGAATCCACGCTGGAGTATTCTCATCCAAACCGCATGCATGATCTTTATCGTCATCCGGAGGTCGTAAAAGCCCGAGGCAATTCTGGTGCCGGTGATGCGATGCGTCGCCAGCAACGTCATGATCTGTTCTCGCTTGGGATTATTCTGCTTGAGATTGGTCTCTGGGAGCAAATCAAAGCGCTCTGGAAAGAAAAATATACTCCGTCAGCCTTTCTCGGGAAGTTGTTGACGGGGTACGTGCCAAGGTTGGGGCACAAAATGGGCACTGTGTACCGAGATGTGGTGAGCGACTTATTGAATATGCACATTGAGCAGCACAAGAGTACTGCTGAGGTCGCATCTTTTCTCAGCATGTCGAGATCGGAGATGCCGGCTGAGGAGAAGAGGAACAAAGGAAAAGACCTCGATGAGCTCGACTGGTGGAGTATTGTGGTGAGGCTGGAGAAGTGTAAAGCTTGACCTGCTGTATCATGTGGAAAGTTTCTGATGTTAATGAATGAGCCGATACATACACTATTACACAGAAATGATTCACTAATCCAAATTTCTTGAATAATGCAGGCACACTGGACAGCTGCCAACGTTCCTTTTTCAATTTCACAGCGCCGACTTTGAAGGTTATGCAGGTTGACCATGGCAGTCAAGCGAAGTGGTTGAACCCGATTACCAATATGATTATAATTCAAACAGAATAATCATATTCCATCGGCCTGTGACATACACTTTTCGTTTTGTAGTTTCGCTTATTGTTGCGCTCATGAAAGACAGACTGTAATACGTAACCTTGACATCTTGATCGCGCGAAACAACTTTTCATTGCAAAGGCCATCTCTAAGAACTTGGAAAAAAATATTAATGTGATTCAAAACCTCTTCGCTACTACTTGTGGTCTAACGTGATGCCGCAACGGCTCATGAACACATCCGGCCTGCCCTGTAGCCATCATATTCTGCCCAAATCCCATCATCCTCCCGATCTTGCATTCAAAATTTGTATGCTAGCGCCACATCCGCTTTGACTTCATCCTTACACAACGCTTCCCACCCATCACTCCATCCCTCCACACCCTCGCCCCATACCAACTTCATCGCCTGAATTCTGCCCTTGAACTCATCCCAGTCTGCATAGAATTTCTCGAGATACTTCTCTCCACCTACCTCAATCCCTTTCTCCTTCAGAAGACTCGCATTGACAACGGTTGTTGCAGCTCGACTGGTCAGCCATTTCCCCATTGCCTCCTGATCTAGCGGCTTGACTACGCCACCAACGACTATGAGCGTGAAAGGTAGTGTTAAAGTGGAGAGAGTAGTGCTCCATGTTTCCGCCGCGCCTTCGCGGGCGCCGAAATCGAGAAATACTACGCGGCTCGTTGATGTGCTTTCGATGAAAGATTTTGTTGCCTGGTGGTCGGAGTTCAACACGACTTTATCATATAATCCGCTCTTCTCGATGCTCTGGACCGATGCTGGGGATCCGACACCGATGATTGTTAGAGGTTGATGCTCCTTCGGCCGATTCTGGCGGAGCGCGTACGCGAAGGACATCCCGGTCTTTCCGGAGGCATTAAGCAAGACGACAGTTGCATTGCGCAGGTCAGCGTCTTGCGCGGTCCATTCACCCTGGCCGCTAGGATTGATCCTGTTTTCTTCGTTCCAGGCGAAACCGAATGTGCTGAGGTTATAGCTCGTGGCAAAGAGACCCTGCATGATACCATCCCAACCGAGAGAGTCAAGCCCCTTGGTTCGTTCGAGATCTTTCAATGGCGCACAGACTTGATAACGGTTGTAAACCTTCCAGAGGTGCTGTCGGTGCTCATCCAAGACGATGAGCTGAGTTGCAAATTTTGCTCCATTGTGTTCGGCAAATTCTACTCGCACAGTCTCGAGGCCGGTGCTGATGGGGTAGAAGCCGTAGAGTGTCTGACCCACTGCGAGACCTGGCACTGTTGACTCTACAATTTCCGCATATCCCCAGGCCGAGATGCGTCCGAATTTCTCGCTATAATTGTATGGCTCGGGTGTGTTGGTCGGTAATGGATAAATATCGTACCAGCCCATGAAATGTCCGAGACGTGCGTACGTGAGGTTGTTCGTCGTTAGCCCCAGGGTCTTCGGCCTCAACCGTAGCGATGATGGAGCGAGAGGTGCAAGCTCACTACTCGGTACATCGACAACAAAATGTTTCGAGTAGTCATTCTTGTCGAGGACATGAATCTTGAAAGGAGGTGCCGACATTTTGTTGGTCGACCGGACGACGAGTAAGAAGACCTAAGTGGGTTACGGATCTGAGGGAAAGCCACGAGCACACCAGGAACCGAGCAGCCAGTCTGTACCGCTTTATACCTGCTGGACCGCCAATCTCACCTCGACCCATCCCACGTGCAGTTCAGGTTAGCACTTGTGCCCCACCCCAAGCACAGCCGTGCCCAAGCATGCTTGGTTTCGCGCGCTCCAACCCTGGAACATTGAATCCTCCATGACCATATACTACTCAAGTATAGAGATACCGACGAAGAGTGGGTCGAACAATACACTGCTGAATGATGCTCTTTCTCATTACAAAATTGACCTTTGGTCGTATGCTAACGTTATGTCGAAGCGCTTCGAACGCCATAACTTCTCTGACTGAGCATTTTCGACAATCATTTCTACGTATGGAGTAAAAAAACAGAATGGTGTTCGAGAGAGCTTTCTAACGTCGTTTCACTGGATACAGGCGACTTCGAGGTAGTCCGCGGTTCGTCTATAGAGTTTGAACCTTCGAGAGCGGCATAATCAGATTGGTCGTCGAGGATCAAATGAGTCATCGCCAACATCACGTAGCAGCCCAGAAGTGACGGACCCAAATTATATGAAAGCTTCGATACGCCATTAGGATGTCCGGGCTGCAGTGTACAACTTGGGCATTCCTTGGCGCAGATAAATGCGGGGCTGCCAAGCTCAGGCCTGCCGCCCTTTACGCACGAATGGATTTCCCGATCTGGATTGCATTGTGGAGCTCCTTGTACTTCAATGACAGACTACTCAACCTCGTAGCCGCATGTACAGTTGGATTCGTCGTAGGGCGTATTGCCGACACAAGAGGACTAGTTGACCTTACGGGTTTATCTATCATTATTCCGTATGAGGATTGCTATCTCCGTGCAAGCATCCTCTTTAATGCATCTTCTGGGCAACGACTCTAGCGGTGACGAGTAGTGAATCGATTCTGACCACTAACATGTCGCTGGCCATTTACTGGCTTCCTTGGCGTTAGCGTTCCCGCTCAGGAGGTGCACTATCGTGATCCTGTTGTATCCAAAACCAGCAGTCCATGCGAATAATCTATTAGAGATCTCCGCACCCTTCTACAAGCATACTCTGGACAAGTCATTGAATGCTTCTGGACGACTACATAAATAAACGATAAGCTGTGACTGGAAGTCGATGCTCTGCTGAATTATTCTCCAACAAGCCGACGGTCCTTTACATATGGACGTCGATTCTCGTGTGCTGCTTCGAACCACAATTAGTGGAAAGGCCTTCGCGAAAGCCCCAGCACGTAACCGATAGCCATAGGCTGAGTGGCGATTTGATCGAATGGTTTAAGCACGGCCGTCAAAGGTCAGGACCACAATTACAAGCAATGGCCATCGTTACCACTCGACACGTTAGGGCTGACCCCATGCTACATGGCCAGTAGCATGACATTGACTTTGCTCTCTGGAAGCATGAGGACTAAGCCAAGCTGCTACCTTGATCTCGTCATATATGTGTGTCGGCCGCAATACATGCACATTCATGTGAAGGCTCCAAGAAGCGAACCTACATCCAGTCGTTTCCCAGAACGCACTTTCCTCTTCTTATTCGCGCCTTCCGCATCCGCACTTTTGATGACCTCTTGTACAAGCGGTGCGTGTGGTTTCTCCTCAGGCAACTGCGCACTTCTGATGAACCAGGAGGTAGCTTCGTAAATGCTGCGATTCGCCCAGCCCCCATAGATGATGCAGATCGAACGCGAGCCTTCCGGTTTACTGCTTGGTGGTGGCGTGATTACATCGGTCAATGTGTGAAGCTGTTGTACCTTGGTGGAACTTGTCAAGTATGATGCTCCCCAGATAGATTGTGGGTCGAAGATCTTGTGCGATAAACCGCGTTGTTCGAGTCTGTGTATGTCAACACACCATCCTTGTTTGAGATGTCGTCCCACTCACCCGGATGGAGTCATAAGCTGCCATGCTCCGTATTCCCGTGGCGGCTCGTCCGACATGATCCATGTCTTTGAGTTTTGGAGGCCAACAAGCCTCAATGACGGAAAGTCTGTCACACTGGGTAGGACAGTCTTTCTTCCAATGCCAAAATCGCACATTATTAACAGCCTGAGCTTACGCAAGGCCTCTTTTTCCCTGACGGCCCGACACCAGTCCGTGAAGTTGCGTGCACTCAGGTCGGACGTGCCTCCGCGTCGAGACTGTTCGAGCACTAGACCGCCCAGTGTAGGGATGTTAATAAGGGTTTTTAGGTGGTCAAACGTCAAAGAGAAGTCCCGAATACAGAGGAAGGTAACTAGATTCGTGTCGAGCCTTGTTAAGCGGCCGGTGATAGATGGCAGCTGAGTGGGCTCGGTAGACCGCTCGTCCTGCTGATAGACATGGAAATCATGCTGAGGATTCAATTCGTCCGGAAATGCGTCATGAAACACATTCCAACCAGTGTAGGTCAATGCATCGCTATACACTTATCAGCCATTGCATTGCCCCGTCAACTGAAACCAGCTCACGTGTTCAGAAGGTGCTTGTAAATAATCTCCGCAAAGTGCCAGCCAGCCCACTGCAACGTTTCGGGCATAAAAAGCTCCGCGTTCCATGCGCAGGACCGTAGCGCCATCTCTTGCAGACTCGAACATCCTTTCCCACGGCTTTTCAGGGTGGACTTCTGGTCACGTCTGCCTCTTGCTTGCGACATCCATGTAGGAACCATGGATCGAACAGGCGTAGAGACGTGCTCGATGTATACGACACCGGAGCTCTTCTCAAAAGCCCTCATGTTGGCCAGAGTGACTGCGTAAGTTGTTTAAGCTTTGATTTCTGCTACGACTTATAGCGAAGGGGTGCTCAAGGTAGATAATGCGTATCAAGGCACTCCGCGGAATGTATCAGTGACTGTGCGAGACACCTCATTCTGCTAATTATGGTGAAGTAGGCCGCAGCTTGACGATGGTCGATGATTGTGGTGGAGAATGGAGGAACGCGACGCGATGGCCGAAAGAGGTAAGACCCATGAAGGGCACGGGCCACCGCACTTCTAACACCTCATTGCTGCATACTCAAGCTGCCTTGCTGTAGTCGTTTCTCCACACTGGGTTCATTGGCCCATCCCTGATCACGGGGAAAGCACCACAGCTTTGAGCAAAGATGCACATCTATGAAACACGACTTTGGCTTCTAATGTCGTGACCAGCTAGTATCAAATTCTTCTCCGCTTATCGGCGGCATTCGCACGCAATGCTTTCTACGCTTCTCCTTCCACGCTGAATCCATACAACTCCATTCAAAACACCCCCAACATTCCCTCTCCTAAAAAAAAACCGCCCTCGAAGGCTGAACCCCGCTCAAACAGCCAAGCATCCCAACCACTTCCACCCCCAAATTTTCTCTACTTAGCACCATCAAACACACAACACCCCAATGTCCCCTCCAACCTCCATATCAACCCATCTCACCACCCACCCAACCACGCCCCTAATCCTCGACGGCGCCCTCGCAACCTACCTCGAATCCCTCGGCGCCGACATCTCCAGCGCACTCTGGTCCGCATCAATCCTACTCGACCAACCGTCTCTCATCCACCGCACGCATCTCGACTACTTCCGCTCCGGGGCCAACATCGCCATCACCGCATCGTACCAAGCGTCTATCCCCGGGCTAGTCAAGCATTTGGGTCTAAGTGAAGTCGATGCTAAAGCCGTTGTGCGTAAGAGCGTGGAATTAGCGAGGCAGGCGCGGGAGGACTTTGTTCGTGAGCGAGATTCATCGGGGGATGAAAGTGTGCATGGACGCTTATTTGTGGCAGGGAGTGTGGGGCCGTATGGTGCGTTTTTAGCAGATGGGAGTGAGTATCGTGGCGACTACGACATTTCGAGGGAAGATATGAAGGATTTTCATCGTGGGAGGATCCAGGCGCTTGTAGCTGCTGGTGTGGATGTTCTTGCGTGCGAGACGTTGCCTGCGAAGAGTGAGATCGAGGCGTTGATTGAGTTACTTCAGGACGAATTTGCGGGGACGGAAGCGTGGTTTACGTTTACGTTGCGCGATGGCGAGAGGATTGCGGATGGGACGGGGTTGGATGAGATTGCGGCGTTGTTTGAAAATGTACCGCAGGTTATTGGGTTGGGTGTGAATTGTGTCCCGGATGATCTTGCGTTGGAGGCGATTAGGAATCTGAAGAAGGTGACGGAGAAGGCGTTGGTTGTGTATCCGAATTCAGGGGAGCAGTGGAATGCGAAGGCGAGGGAGTGGGAGGGACAGAAGACTGAGGGGTCGAATTTGGCGTTGAAGACGGTGGAGTGGTGGGAGGCTGGGGCGGTGATGATTGGAGGGTGTTGTAGGACTACGCCGGAGGATATTGGGACGATGGCACGAGCGTTGAAGGTACACGAATGAGATCTCATTTCTAGTACCAGGTTCGAAAAAGACCATTGACTAATCATCCCCGTCTCGTCTCCGCCACACGTTCTTGTGAGTCTTGTGGGCGCCTTTCATTTCCTAGGCCAAGTTTGCAAGCTCCCTGAAGATGCTCGCCGCCCGGTTCTTCCTACTACCAGCAGACTTCTCAATGCTCGCCGCCCGCTCTCCTGATTCGGCTGCGCTGCTATTACATGGCCTTGTCTACCTCGAAAAGGTCCTTTTTCAGAGCAAGCATAGCGCTCCTGGCGTCAGCGACGGCGGTCTGTATGTGGATATCGCGGCCTGTGGCACGCTTTGCACATATTGCGTCCGAGTGATGTAGAATACTCTTGTTGAAACCAGTACAAGTTTCATCCATCCACGACCATTTCTTCACCATCTATGTCAATTCCACTCCTCTTCGCCAAGTCCTCGACCAATGCCTTGACTCGGTCCAGCATGTCTTCAGCTCCCATATGTCCCGAGGCAGCTCTAGCGTTCAGAACACCGACGTCGAAGTCTCCGTACCCGCCATTCTTGACGCTAGCTTCAGGGTCGTGCTCCTTGGCAGCCTGCCCTTGGCCTGGTAGAGGCGTATATCTCGGGTGTTTTGCGGGTATGACGCCGTATCGTTCCAGATCCTCGATTTGCTCGAACAAGTTGTCTCGAATCACCTTGATGGTCATTCCAACATAAAAGGCGTTTGTCCAAAGAGCATTTTGGCGGTTGTTGACCGTGTCCGGCTTGCCCTTTGTCTGGTTGGTCTCTACTGGGTTGTTGGTGAGTTGGCTGATCATGGCGGCCGAGTAGATGAGCAGCTTGGGAAGCATTTCGTTCACGCGCGTGAGGGCGTCAATGTGTGAGGCGGCAATCTGGCGGTATGTTTGCGGATCTTGCGCCTCGGAGGCCTTCGCCGGCGTTGCGCTCGCATCTTCCTGCTTAGGATTTATCGGGTCCTGCTGCTCGGGCTTTGTTTGATCGTCGGTACTCGACATGGTGAGCGAGACTGCAGAATTAGGGGTAATGCTGTAAAGACTGTAGGCTATGAAGAAGCTTGCGACCCTAGATTCAAGACTGGTCGGGCAAGGTGAGAGAGTCTCGTAGAGACTTGGACAATGGCACGTCGAAGCTCTGATGATCAACCCCACAGCCGCGGCCGCACGAGCCACAATTCACGTCGCGAACCTCACCTCCGTCCTTACTCCGCAGCAGAAGCAACCATCTTCAGCCACCGCAGCACGCACGCCCTCAAGTCATTGTCATTGCTTGCCATAACACGCGCTGACACCTCTTGCGCCTTCTTGCTGACCCTTGGACACGTGCAGACTTCACACCGGCCCTCTATGCGCAACGCGCCTCGCTCTTTCCCAACCTCGCGGTGACAGGCGCACTTGCGATACACGCTGAAAGAGAAAGAGAAGGAACAGAGTCGCAATGTCAGGGCCCCCGCCCGGGCCCGGCCCTGCGCGCGCCATGAGTGTAGGAAATGGACCGCCCAGTGCTGGTCTCCCACCGCACAACGCCATGCCTCCGCAGCAGGGCCCTCCTCCGTCAGGCTCTGGGCCGCAGTCACAGCAGAATCTGAATCAAATAGTTAGTACAAGTCTCCTTGCGCGCTGTCGTTCTGTGTCGTTTGCGCATTGTCTTGCGGTGACCAGGTTGCTGCCTGGGTGAGCGCGCGCATTGTCACTCTAGGCACGCAGTCCTGAAGAAAACCGCCCTGGACCGCAGAGCTCCGAACACTATATCATCCTGTCCCGCAACTCCGGATCCATGTCGACACTCGCCAGCGCGAATCGCCATGTCTCAACCGCCGCGCAACTACCCCAACGGCCACCTCAATTTCACACCACCTCCATACTTCAATTCTGCGCCGACCTCTCTGCATCATAATGGACAGTGGCAGGGTCAATATCAACATGCGACAAACAATACCGCTGGCCGCACAGGAACAATCTTGGATCTGCTCCGGGAGCCAATGGTCCGTTTAGTTGCGGGGCTTCTGCGCTGACTGCTGCGCATCCTGCTATTTCTTCACTCGAAAATCTGCACAGCTTTGCTAACATCGTGGAGGTATTAGAATATTTGTCCAAGAAGGGATATGTCCGCACCGAGGCGATGCTCCGTAAGGAGTCCGAGCCACAGGCGAACGGCCAGACACTCGCAGCACAGAGCACTGATGCTGGCGCGTCCAAATACACAAAGGCCTTCGAATTGCTGCGCAAATATACCGAGGACAATCTGGATCTCTACAAGCCGGAGCTAAAGAAACTTTTATGGCCCGTATTCGTCTACTCCTTCCTCGACCTGGTACGGGAATTCTACACCAAGGACGCTGAGACGTTCTTCGCGGCTTTTGTGGGCCAATTCGAGCGCGATCACGAGGAGGATGTCAAGACTCTGCGACAAGTGCGGTTACCAGTACATCTGGGCGAGAGCCGCATCGCAAAGTTATACGTCGAAAACAAGTACCGGGTAACCCTTACCAACATGCCATTCTTCAACTTGATGCAATTTCTAGAGTCCAAGATTTTCGAAGGCGGGCAGGCGCTCATGGACGTCCTCAGGGACCATATTCAAATCGTCACAGTCGACCGCACCACCACTGCCGAAAAGAGCATAGCCGCTATTCTTGCTGGGGGACAAGGCGATGACGACCTTCCCGCCGAAGACGAGGGCATTCCGGGACATAATCCCGGCCATCCCCTCACAACGCGCCACGACCCTGAGGCGGATGCATCGCGAATACGACTGCAGCTTGGCGCATACCCTCAGGACCAGGAACTGCAGGAAGACGTGAGAGCAGCCTTGCAGGACGAGGACGCTAAGGCTGTGCCAAGGCCAGGACAAACAACGCTCGTCGATGAATTCGAGCAGCGCATAAAACGAGAGCCAACAGACGACGGCCCTTCAAGAGACACAGTGCCTCTACCACCATCACTGGCGCGAGACGTATCCATGGAGGTCCAGAAGATCATTGAGCATCGGGATCGATACAAAATGGAGGGCCGAACGGGCGGCGTAGGCCCAGCAGTCAGCGTTACGATGTACACCTTTCACAACACGTACGACAGCGTCAACTGCATCGACTTCTCTGGCGACAATAGGCTTGTCGCAGTCGGCATGTCTGAATCATATATCCGTGTTTGGTCTATGGACGGCAGCCCGCTTACTTCAGTCGAGGACCAACCCGACACCCAGCCCTCCTCATCACGCCGGCTGATTGGACACGCCGGACCCGTCTATGCGGTTGCCTTCTCTCCCTCAACAGCCAACCCAGACCCCACCGGCCCGCCAACAAACTCACAATGCCTGCTCTCTTGCTCGGAAGACAAGACAGTACGGTTATGGTCACTCGACACCTTCACCTGCCTCGTCGCCTACCGCGGCCATGACAACCCTATCTGGGACCTCCAATGGGGACCCTATGGCCACTACTTCCTTACCGGCAGCAATGATCGCACCGCGCGCCTCTGGTCCACAGACCACATCGAGCCGCTGCGCATCTACGTCGGCCACGACGCCGACGTCGACTGCGTCGCCTTCCACCCCAACAACCTCTACATCTTCACCGGCTCCTGCGACCGCACAGTCCGCATGTGGCACATCTCCGGCGGCAACTGCCTCCGCCTCTTCACCGGCCACACAGGCAACGTAACCGCCATCTCGTGCTCGCCCGACGGCAAAACCCTCGCCTCCGCCGACGACGCAGGCAACATCATCCTCTGGACCCTCGAAACCGGGCGTCGCCGCAAACGCATGCGCGGCCACGCAAAAGGCGGCATCTGGTCGCTCTCCTGGAGCGTCGAGTCGAGCGTCCTCGTCTCCGCCGGCGCCGACAAGACGGTCCGCGTATGGGACGTGCTACAAGAAACCAGCGAATCCGGCGCCGCGGGGGGCAAAGACGGCGCGAAAGCGACGGACGGCGCACTCACGACCAAAGGCGCGAGCGGCACGACTGTCACGGCGAAGAAGCCGAGTAAAGAAACGGGCGTGAGCGCGGATCAGATTAGTGCGTTCCCCACGAAGGAGTCGCCCGTGTACAAGGTTCAGTTTACGAGGATGAATCTTGTGCTTGCGGGCGGCGCGTATTTGCCGACTAGATAGGTGTGGAGTCATGTGTCTTTCTGGGTCGGCGTAGTGTGTGATTTGTGTCTGCACAAAAAGAACCTTGTCTGCTTTTCTTTTTTCAGACCGTGGTTTTGAGCCCAGTGTGCGTGTGCAGGGTGAATACGGTAGACTGAATGCATGAGGTAGTAATGCTATGTAATTCTCGAACACATGGGTTGTGCGGTGATTGTTTTGTTCATGCTCTGACTTGTCTCGTGGTGTCATTTCGTCATTTGGTTCCTCGCGCATGGTTTCTGATGAGAAGGTTCCTTTGGAGTAAACTTTGTTGTAGAGGAACAGTTTGTGAGAATGACCAGAAATGGATGTAAGGCGAACAAGTACGCTTTTTCGCTTTTTCAAACAGCCTTGCGATATACACTTGCTATCAAGCCGTACACCGGCCTCATTTGTACGACTAGCTGTGGGCGGTCCATGCAAGGGTAGACTAACTTAGCGCGGCCAGAATCCCAACCTCGTCGAGCGAAGCTTCGTTTCACATCACCTTCCCACACCTCACAGTGTAACGAGATCACGCGCATGCTGGACAAACTTGTCGGCCATAGTAAAGGTTGCTGTATATTACATGCTAAACTCGTTGGCCGTTCGTAGCTGGTAGTACATGTGAGAAAAGCCTGTCTAGCTAAAGAAACACACAGCCCTAGGAAGATCATAACCCATTACTCGTGAACCGCAGTGTAAGTATGTGGACAGGAACCAGGCCGCTCGAGCAATGCTAGGCGCCATGGGCGTTGCAATAATGTCCCACCATCCTGACGCATGACCGTAACAGCGTGCCTGAACACAGCAGATACCAGACTGCGCGATCTATCATGGAGAGACCAACTTATGCGAAGTGGGCGAAAGCAAGGGCAACAACGATGGCGGCAAGAGAGCTCTTACCAGCGCCGACGACCTGGCCCATGTTGATAGGAACCTCGCTGTAGGTAGGCTTGGGCGAAACGACCGTGCCATTGGCGCTGCCGGACGGATGAGGGAAGCTGAAGAGGAACAATTAGCGGTGTGGCAGCAGTAGCAAGAGACAGGAATCTTACCCGGATCCTGAGGGGTACGCTGAGACGCTCGATGGGCGGCTGGTGTAAGTGCCCTCCGTGTTGGTATTGACGTTAGTGTTTGTGGTGTTCTTGCTGGACGCGGGAGGCGAGGTAATGATCGAGGTCATAGTATGCGTGAGATAGCTCGTGACCCTAACAGTGCTATCGATGAGCGTCTCTGACTCGACTGGCGGTGTGGCTGAGCTGGCAGGAGCAGAGCCAGATTGCGAGTGAGTGAGGGATCCAGATGGGTACTGGAAACCGCTGCTGGAGGCAGGCTGAGTTGGCGCAGCAGTGGTCTTGGGACCGGAGGACGAGGCAGGAGCAGCTGATGAAGAGGGTCCAGAAGAGCTAGGCCCGCCTGATGAAGAGCCCGGTGCATCCGGAGTTGATGGCTTAGCTGGGAAGCTGCCAGAGTATGACGAAGGCGCGTTCGAAGTTGGCAGAGCGCTCGTGACCACGGTCGCCTCGCTAGTAGGTCGGAGCGTGTCGTGCGTGCTGGTGAAGGTCCCCGAAGCCACAGGAGGAGTGGTGGAAGACCGAGGCGTACCATGTGTGTTGGAAGCTGAAGGCGACGGAGGCACGATGCTAACGGAGCTCTCGACTGACGATCCAGGAATGATGCTGACGGAGAACGAACGCGACTCGATGGGCAGAGCCGAGGATGCCACAGGCGTAGAAGAGCCACCATATGAAGGCTGTCCAGCTCCTGGAGTCGTCGAGCAGATGGTGGTGGTAGTGCCAACCACAGTAGTCGACGTCAGCAGAACCGTCGCCAGCGGTGGGCAATCTGGGGCGTTGGTGCAGATCGTCGTGTGCGTGTACGCGGAAGTGACGAATACGACAGCCGTAGTGGTGTCAGCAGCATCACGGCGAACACCTGTCGAGTATTAGAAGAGCTGATCTCATTGCAGTGAAGCCACAAAGCCGCCATTGATCACCGGCCTGCATAGATGCAAGGAGAAGGAATACGTACCGTTGCGGACCACGAGAGGGTTGGCCGCGGACGCGACACCGCCGAAAAGAGCAGCGAGCTGGACGACCTTCATGATGAGACAGTGTCTACGGTGATGCGAGAGAAGTAAAGAGTGTGTCTGTGGGGCAGAGAGGCAAAGTGGCTAGGCCAATTGCGAGTTGAGAACGGAGTTGACTGATTAGCGAGCGTAGGAGGATGTGGGAGAGAAGGGAACTGTTATGAAGCTGGCGGTGTTTATCTCGTGGCAAGCGCCAAGCTTTAGCGCGAACTGGCAGCAGAGCGGGAAGGCGCGTTGTAGGCCCCACAACAAACAAACGCAAGAGTAGTACGCATTGACTCAATTTGTTCCGCTATGAGGAAGTTAGGGCTACATCATTGAGGGATTCAAGAAAGAGCTGGCCGCCGAATGCTTGTAAAGTTTGAGCATTCGCCACATCACGTGCGCAAACATTCACCATCTGAGTGCTACGAAGACGTCCAGGCTTGGGTCAGCAACTGGGTAAGCGCGATGGACCTATTCTTTATGGTGCTACAGTCATTGGGCGCTTGCTGGCAACGGCTTCATAGGCAGATTGCATTTGCGTTACGGCACTGATGCTTTGTGTGGGCAGACGGTGACACGGTGTGCGCCTGCCCGACGTACATAAAGCGCAATTTCCCGTCCACCAGCCCACGCTCACTTTCACCTGCAATCCGCGCGGCAGTCGAGAACGTTCCAATCGCGTCTTATCACCACAGCGACTGGTCGTCGGCGAAAATTTTGCAGCCTGCAAACGCGTGATCCCGATCCACGGCCGCCGCACATATAAACACTACGCCCCCCACCTCCTCCATTTCTTCTCCACGACACAGCACCCACTCGCACATCCTCCGATTTGCATCCATTCAACTCCAACATCTTACACCAGCTCTACCTCATCTCCAAACTCAACTCTCCTCACAGCTATCACCATGTTCGGCTTCAAGAAGCTCCTCGCAGTTGCTGCGGTTGCCTGCGCTGTCGTCGCCCACGAGCGTAAGTTTGCTTGACAATTGGCTGCATAGCGCCTGACTAACCTGCTCAGCCGCCTGCTCTGGCACCGCTGTGACCGTGACCGTCACCTCCACCATCACGGAGTGCGTTTCGCACGGCTTGCCTCCTCCAACTCCTTCCCATGAGCACCCGTCATACGCCCCGCCTCCTGCCTCCTCAGGTGCAGCTCCTCCGGCGCCGTCCAGCCTTGCTCCTGGACCGGCACCTCCTGCTTCGTCTGTCGAGTCCTCGGCCACTGCCCCTCTGAGCAGCGGTGCGCCTCCTGCCTCTTCGACTGGCGTTGCTCCATCTCCGTCCGTTTCTGCGTCTCAGTCTCACTCAGTCTCTGGCTCTGCGTCTCCGTCTCACCCAGTCTCTGGCTCTGCTTCTCAGACTACCCCGGCTCCTTCTTCGACTGCCGCTGGCCAGAAGCCTTCATCGTCCGGCCCCGCCACTGTCTCGACCGCTGGAGCTGCCATCGCTACTCCTCTGGTCGGTCTCGGCTCGTTCGTCGCTGCCATGGCTGTCTTCGCCTAGATTGCTAGCTCACATCATCTTACGTTGTGATCGATGTCACAGGATAAACCTGGTATCTTATATGGATCTCGGGAGGACATGTCGGCATGGATGAATGGATGGCGCATCTCAGAGCACATGCAGCATTTGTCGACTTCTTGGTGGATGTACACATTGCTGAACAGCTATTTGCATGACTAGCATGTCTGTAGCTCTTCACAGTGCCTAATACAAAAGTGACGTAGTCACGGCTTCTTGACAATCTCTTCCTCCTTGCCGTGATGATATGCCTCACTGATTACCTTCGCCCACTTCGTGATGCCCTACGCGGCCTGCTCAGGCGACAGGTTTGTAACATCGGGCACCAACTCATCGTGTATGCCAAAGTGAAAGATCGGGAGATGAACTTTACTTTGCTTCGCAGCTTCAACATCCATCAACTTCGTCGTCTCACCATCCTTTCGCTCTTCGCTTTTCGGCCTCCGCATATCTTCACTTTCGTCGTACACCAAGCAAACAGACGTGGTTGTGACGAGGCATTCCCATATTCAATAGAGGATAGAATAAGACTAACATCTTTGATATTGGCACATGCGCACAAGAATATACCTAAAATGCCTATGCCTATGCATAATCCCTTGAACACAGACCCATGTCCTACATCAACAACTACTACACAATGCAATCCCTCAGACAAAACACTACTTCGCCTTATCAAATCTCAACCGCAACTCCTCAATCTCCCGCTGAAACTTCTCCATATCATCGAGTATATTACTCGAATCGCTGCGCGTCTCTGTCAACGGCGCGTCGCCAACTTTATTCTCCGACTCTTCGTTCGGCGAGTACAGCGCGTGCTCGGTGCCTCCTTTTTCATGTGATGGGGCGTACTCGTGTCGTAGAGAACTTTCGCTAGCTACGCTTGTGCGGCGCTTGCTGTCGAGACTTGTGCGGCGATGTTCGGTGCTTGTGCGGCGGCTTTCGGTGGGTGATGAGGAGGGTAGAGTTGGGCGTTGTTGGTCGAGACTTGAGCGGTTGGATTGGCGGCGGCGAGGAGGTGGTGGGGGCGGTGGCATGTTGAGACTGCTGGTGCTTTCATTGGAGACGACTCTTTGGCTGTTGCGGGTTGAGGCTATTGATGAAGTTCGGCGAAGATCATTTGACCCATGTGCCTGCTCAGCTTCGATGGTGCTTCGCCGTGACGAGGACGGGCCTTGAGAAGGTGTTGCGGTCCTTGTCGAGTTTGACCGCTGTGGGAGCTCTGTGCTGGACGAGTTGGCGCTGCTCGTACTAATTTCGGTGAGCCTGGCTCCATGTCTTGACTTCGGCGGCGGTGGAGGTGACTTCGCAACGGACAAGGGATCCTTATTGCTTGGTGCTGGACTGGGAAGTGATATTGCGTCCACTGATTGTTGGGAGGAGATCGTCAAGGAAGAACTGCTTCGTGACCGATTTCCAGTAACGGTCGTTCGCAATTGAGATTGTCTTCGAGCCAGCGGCACAGGAGGTGGTGTCTTCTTTTGGGTCTGAGGTCGAGAGAAATCTGAAACAGCGAGCGACTCACTTGATGGTGGTTGGAGTGGCGTCGACTGCTGTTGGGAGGCATCCTGGCTGCTTATGTGGAGGGGCTGAGGAGAGACGACGGGGGTCGGTGGGAGTGGCTTGTTAACATCAGAATTGTCTCTGGAACGTGTGACAGGGGCGGGTGCGAAGTCCGAGGCCGAAAAGCTCTCGAAAGGCACTACCTGCGGTTGTCGTGGCGTGACGGGCTTTCCATGGCGATGCTTTGGTGCCGGCGGCGGTTTCTTCTTCCCCTTCCTTACTTCGGAAACCAGGCCCATGCTCTCGTCCTCGTCCGACTCTGCCATCTCGTATGATGTTCGCGGCGACTCCGCATGCGCTTCTTGTGGTGGCTCGAACAGCGACTGCCGCGATATCGAGGACGTGTCTGTGCTGCTGCTGCTCTCGAACTGTGTCACACCAGTCGGGGGAGCTGTGGTTTGCGCGCTCAGTCCGGATGGGCGCGGACCTGGCTTGCCTGTCATGAGTAGGTTCTTGAAGCTCTCGACGTCAAGCGAAGCCCGATTGTTGCCTGGCCCCACTCTATCCGTCGCCGTCCGACTATCTCCACTGCCCCTCTCCTGCGGTTCCATGGACGCCAGTGTTCGTGAGAAGGGGTTTGCCGGGATACCGCCAGGTGATGTAGCGGATAGAGGTGCTTGGTATTCTCTCCTTGGGCTTGACCAGACATCCGCCATGGCCGTATCGATCGCATCAGTTTGTGAAGGCGCAGTCGAAGGAGTAACGGTGGTATTGGAGAAGCTGGTCGACGGTACGGCGGGCGAGAAAGCTGCATTACGGCTTTCGTGAAGCTGTTGGGCGACAGGATCGAAGAGCGCGTCGTCCCCCTCGTCAGACGCCGGATGCGGAGGGATGAAGGTCGTGTTTGATTCTATGCGGACATGTTTCTTTGTCTTGAGCGGCGGCGCACTGGCGCTCTCGAGCCCTGTAACACGATTACTGCCTGTTCTTCCGAGACACGCAAGAAGACAAGGCAGGGTATACCAGAGCGACCATCCTCAGGCTCCTCAGGCACGCTACTGTCGGCGGTGATAAAGGAAGTCTGCGGAACTGGCGACGAGGCAGCGGGGTTGTATGAAAGGGATGCGCGGAATGGATTTCCGGATGACATGCTGGAGTTAAAAACAATGCATTGTTCTATGTACACGGAAGAAGCTCGTAAGAAGCGGTGTGCAGTAGCTGCTGTGCCTACCACTGGTGCTGATTGTCGTCGGAGCGTTGGGAACTCGAGCGCCGACGGACATCTTGGGCACTTCCGCGAGGGTCAGCCTTGCCAGCGAACAGCACCCCACCATTGCACTGCATTCTTGGCGCGAACACCTCATCTTGCCGCACCATGTTTCAGGGTCTGTGACCGGTTGTGGGGTCTTGGTGTTCGTTGTTGCTTCGCTTGCGGAACCGTTTCACATTGCACAGCAGACGAAATGTGGTGCTGCTCAATTTGCACAAGGTTGTTATGAAAATCGTGCCACACTTCTTTGATGACAGAAACAAATAGATGGTTGCGTAAGCTGGGTATCTAGTCTAATCAATATACACATGCCATCCTGCGTCACGACCGAACCAGCGTCTTGCCAGGTTCCCTCCGCTCTCTGTCGGCTGACTGAACGCAACCTTGTCCTTCTCAATCGTTAACCCGTAGAGGAAGTCGGACCTCGCGCAGTCGAGAAGGCTAGTTGCGATGCCTTGTTTCCGATGTTGGTTCGATGTCCATATCCGCGATATACCCAGTGTAGCGGGAATCGTTTCTTCGCCGATGGAGATTGACGAACTTTTGCTGTCAGGTTGAAGTTGGGGTGTCTGCTCAATGTCGCCTTCTTGGCTTAGCACGGTGTATGCCTCCCCTATTCGCTCCGCCAGGCAAACGCCTATACACTTCTGGCCCCGTATGTATAAGTAGACCTTGAACCGATCGACTTGTGGCGGTCTATCGCCAGACTTTAGATTCATCTTCGCGCCCGACGTCGAAATGTCTGCACTATCTCCACGCGAAGCGCCTGTCTGGCTCCACAGCTCCTCGTCCGAGATTGGGACTGCCGCGAGCTCCGTATTGACAACCTTCAGCACGTCACTTGTCCTATGCCGCAGCGCAAGCGCATCCTTCCGGCCAATGACTGCAATGAAGCTGCCGTCTCCTCCACTCCACACCTGCTGCTTCCGCATGCGCTCAACAATTGCCTTGGTGAAGTCCACTCCTCCAACATTCATGGCGTGAAATTTTCGGTGTAGCGCGGCGTCCTCCGCGTTCGACGGTATATACTCCATTCGGCATGTTTTGCAGGCCTTTCGGGTCTCGCTCGCAAGGTCCAGCTGCATCTGTACCAGACGCATCTTCTTTGCGGGAGGGGGCCGTGGTGGGTCTTGCGCATTGTGGCTTCTTTCGGCGAGGGGTTGCTTCGAAGTAGGGATCTGCTTGACTTGTTTCCTCATGAAGGAGAAGGCGGGCTTGCGCTTATGTATCGGTGGCGGAGAGCTGTTCGGTATGGGTGACGATGGTGGACTAGACCGGGGCGCTTCATCCGACCATACTGCTGGGGAGGGTTTTGGACTTGATGTTGCGGGTTCGGAGGATGCGCGAGAAGCCTCGATGCTCTTCACCGGCTCTTGTAAGATGTCATTACTCGAGAGCTCAGTCGCTGGGTCTTCTGAACGACGTTCGACGCGTCGTCGTTTCGTCGGTGGCTCTACATCGTAAAGCGTGCGCTTTTGGCGCGAGTAGGTTCGAATGACCTTTCTAGATGGCAGTTAGCTTTCTCCGTAATATAAGCATCGGAACACTGACTTTGTAGACTGCATAGTCGTGCTGCAACCTTGAGGAGCGATGCTGCGTAGAACGTTGCGTAGAACGTTGCGTAGAATGTTGCGTAGAATGTTGCGTAGAATTGCTGCGTAGAATTGCTGCGTAGAATTGCTGCGTAGAATTGTTGCGTAGAATGTTGCGTAGAATGTTGCGTAGAATTGTTGCGTAGAATTGTTGCGTAGAATTGTTGCGTAGAATTGTTGCGTAGAATTGTTGCGTAGAATGTTGCGTAGAATTGTTGCGTAGAATGTTGCGTAGAATTGTTGCGTAGAATGTTGCGCCCCACGCGTCGCGCGACTTAGCGCGCTGTGGTAGCGCGATCACGAACACGACGTCACCCCTCGGAACTCTTTCACCACCATCTGCCGAGCTTCCTTGGCGACAGGAACATGTCCTAGATAGGATTTGATGCATTTAGAATTAGCTCGCAACACAGCACTTTTTCGACTTGATGCCTTCGAAATAGTCAGGTTAGCCCTCGGGATAAGGCAACCACTGTCGTCGCTAAAACTGGAAGGTGGTACTGCGCCACACCACACTGCGCCTTTTATCAAAAGTGTCAGAAATTACTTGACTCAACGCGCACGGTGGCATGACTCAATTGCGCACTTGACGAGGATATAAGCATATGAAACCGGCTCGTGTATGGTGTCACGATTGTCGCAAGTTGCCTCCGCCTTTGAAGCAATACATCTGTTTGTAGGGCCAACGATCACATTGAACTGTGGGGACCAAGGCGCAAGAATCAACACCCGCACATCCTGCCATCATGGAAGCACAAATCCAAACATCAACCACGTCAAAGGACGACCCGATCCCATCGCCCATTGTTACTACGCCGCGCCTTATCATCCGAAATATGCATCCGAGGGACGCTCCATCCATGAGTCTCAGTGGCAATAGCCCTGCCGTTGCCAAATACATGAACCTCACCTTCCCACATCCATACACCATCGACTCAGCAAACACATGGATAGGCATGAACTTTGGGAAAGAACGCCCTTCACATTTCGTTCTATGCGAGGCATCCTTCCCAGAAGTAATTGTCGGCGGCATCGGCCTGAAGCTTGGATCTGACGTCCAAAGTCACGCCGCAGAGGTTGGCTTTTGGATTGGTGAGAAGTACTGGGGTAAAGGATACGCCAGTGAGGCACTTGCGGCGTTCACAAAATGGTCGTTCGAAGAATGGGAGGGCCAAGATCCACAAAAGTCGCAGAGGCTGGAAAAATTGTGGGGTGTCGTGTTCAGTGGAAACGTTGGTAGTATGCGGTGCTTCGAAAAGTGCGGCTATACGGCGGAGGGTGTCATGAAGGGCCATGTGAAGAAGCATGGCGAAACTCGGGACCTGCACCTTTTTGGTTTGACGAAGGAGGACTGGAAGGCGAGACAATGAGCAGGCTGTTGCTTCAAGTTCCAGACTGGACAATATAGGCCTGAAGGCGCATGAGGTGTAGTTGCACCAGCATATTGTGCCTGGCTTCCTTGATAATCACACATTTATCGTCCCTGTACTTGCTCCCGTCAAGCAATTCTCGAGCTTTTTCTTCCCCAAGCAAATCAGTGAGACTGTAAAGCGGCATCTTCTTCCCTCTCCATATGACAGTTTTGAAGTCAAAATCGGGGTAGAGCAGTCGCGGCTGGAAGCGCGGGACGATAGGCTCAACATACCAAGAAGGTGGGTGATGCGTAACGTTCGAAGTTTTATGGGGATCCAATCGGGTAAACCCTTTTACAGTATACGCGGCCCATTTTTCCATCTCGTCGCTGATATCCTTTGCGCGATCACCGATGTTGTCGGCTTGCGTCCGAAGAGATCGGAAAATCAGTACACAGGAGGCGTCGTCCACGTTGTCAATAGCAGTCGAGCTTGGACTGGCCACGAGGACTAAGCGACCTTTGGAGGCAAAGTTCCAGCTGAGCTTTTGAAGAAGCTGCTTTCGCATGAGTTCTAGAATCAGATCCGGCAGATCCTCTCTCCAGACCATTTTCTTCAGCCCTGCTCCGCCATATTTCTCTGTCATTCTTGCATACAGAGCTCTGTGCCATTGCTTCTTCGTCCCCAGATGCCTAGCCACCGTTTGATGTCCAATGAAGTGGAAAGGCGGACCAAGGTGCCTCTCGTTTGTCGTGAGTCGGACGGGAAGGAGCCAGGGGTCCTTGGTCTCAGGGTGTGGACGCGCGTGGAGAGTGGTAAGGAAGGCTTCCGGTAGAGAAATCAGCGTGGCGCGACATTGACGAACCGGAGATGCGAGGGCATGCGCTACAACGAATTAGCCATGCAGCAGTCGATCGTCCTTGATTGCATACCAAATGGATTTGCCTGCAGCCTTTTCTGAAAAGCTGTCTGGTTTGCAAGGTCCGGCTGTGCCTTGGGTTTCTCCCATTGCGATCGTTTATTCAGGACCTTAGGATCCAGTAGAGGCGGTAAAGGAAGGTCCTTCTCGTTTTGATCTTTTCGGGCGCGGAATGTCTGGTGGAGGTCCTCGCGTGTGGGGCCTAGGTTATCGCCGACCGGAACGCGGACATGAGAAGACGAGAGACGCGCATGAGATAGACGGTTAGCTAGGCGAGAACATGGCGCCGCATGATGGGTACATTTGCCCAGCATACGTGAGAAGTTGGTGTGAGTAGGCGCAAGTGACCGGCATGCAGGCTATGAAGATCGAAAAGTGCAAGTTGCACGATGAAGTCGGACCTCCGGCTTGGCAACGTCTTTAAACTCCACTACACGCGAAGAACACGACTAACGACGTCACACATCATGGCTTCGATATTACGACGCGCCGCAAGGCCAACCGTACACCAGGCAATATATCAGCATGCTGTCCGACCGATGTCAAGTCATTTTGGCTTTGGCTCATCGTTCCCATCAGATCCATCGCAACGAGACGCGCCACGAGCCTTCAGCCCAATTCCATACGTGACAGAGTCAGTCGTGAGTTGTATCTCGCGTACCTACCTTTTTTGCAAACTGACTTTGTAGGGTGGAGGCTTCAAAACCTCTGACATATTCTCACGACTCCTTCAAGAGCGAATCATCACTCTGAATGGCGAGGTTGAGGACACCATGTCTGCCACAGTTATTGCACAACTCCTTTTTCTCGAGGCCGAGAACCCCGAGAAGCCGATCTCGATGTACATCAATTCACCTGGTGGAAGCGTGAGCGCAGGGCTCGCGATCTACGACACAATGAATTACATTAGGTCGCCCGTCAGCACCACGTGTATGGGTATGGCAGCGTCCATGGGATCACTGCTGCTTGCAGGAGGTGCTCCAGGGCAGCGATACATCCTCCCACACGCAAGAGTAATGATACACCAGCCGAGCGGCGGTTATCGAGGCAAAGCGAGCGACATCGCGGACCACGCGAAGGAAATCTTAAGGGTGCGGGATAAGTTGAACAGGATTTACCAGACGCATTTGACCAAGAAGAGGACACTAGAAGAGATTGAGAAGTACATGGAACGAGATTACTATTTGGACGCAGAAGAGGCGGTCGAGTTTGGCATTGTGGACAAGATCATGGAGAAGAGGGAGGCGCCTGAGAAGGAAGACGACCGCAAATGAACGGGAAAGATGCTGTGCAGGCTACCACGGCCCAATTTCACGATTTGGGAGCGAGAGATCCACCAATCGGGGCCTGCATTCGTAGCCATACAACGCAATGGATGACTAGACCTATGATGTGTGTAAAAGTCACGCAAAGCGACAGCCCTTTGTCCACTATACCACACATGGGTAAGGGCGCCGAACCCGTGACATTGACTGATGGTCTTCGAAACTTATCTAGCTAGTGCAACTTTCAGGACGAATCGAGGCAGACGAAGCACGCACGATCTTCGCTTTTACACAGCAACATTTTCGTGGCAGACCGAGTCGAGGTGAAGGAGCTGCCCCTCACACGTGAGCACGCGCGGCCACTGGCAGCACTAGGCGGAGCCCCACTTGCCCGTTTGACCGCGCCTCTATCTGGCTGCAGGGTACATCCCGATAGCAAACTCCAACTCAGCCTTGATTACTTACCTCAACCGCAGCGCTGTAACTATACAGTACTGGAGCGCGGCGTGCTTCACGCACCCAGCGCCGCTATGGACATCTTCATACAAAATGTAAGCAACCTATGACTATCGAGGACTGTCGCAGGCACGTCGAGTTGCTCTACGCCGCGCGCGACTACGAAAGCAAACAACGGGGCTTCGCGAACCACAATTGAATACTCACATGAACATCAGGTACCCGACCATGTCAACCACGTCGAGCTTCGCATGTTCCTACGAGAGAAGCTGCGCAAGTTTGACATACAGGCCTTTGATATCTTCAAGAAGCAAGGCAACAACTGGGCCGTTCTCACCATTGCAAATCCGGACAATGGCCGCAAGTTCCTCGGTCTTCACGGGTTCCGAGGTCGACAGCCGTTGATGTTTCAGCACATGATGCTGAATTGCAAGATGAGTAACAAGAAGGGACAGCCAGAGCCTCTGAAGGTCATCACGCTACTGCAGAAGGAAGAGGATTACAGGCTGCGACGTGGTCTTCAGCCCTCCGTTGCGCAAGCCGCTCAGCCGAGATTCGCGTTCCAGAGCTTGATGACTGGAGTGTGGGCTTATGATCGACAAGGCAAGCTGTGCTTCGACAAGAAATTTGCGGACTTGCGAGTCGGCTCAATAACCTTCGGCAAATTTGCGCTGGTGATCTACCTCCAGAAGGCTGAACGCCAGGAATACGATTGGCATGGACGAATCGATATTCCATACTCGATATTGGAGCATACAATACCGTCCATCGAGCACGGCAAGCGAGGCGCCATAACTCTGACCCTGAAATCACCTCCGAAGTTCTACCAAATTTTGGGTACTGATGACCTTCATCTTTATACTGGAGGGCAGGCAGCGAACAGTTCAGGTGGTATGCCAGACCTGGCCGCATTAACGATAGGTGCACCAAATCGAGGTCGCCCATCCGTGAAACTGGAACGACTGTGCAGCTTGCATCCGCGACATGGTATGAGCTCAGCTTTGTGCATGGTATACAAGCTGTTGTTTCCAAGCCTTCACCCAGTCTATCAAGCTTGGGCGTTCATCAAGGACTTCTCCGTGCCCGATAATTATTGCTGGAAGGCTATGATCTCCCTAGACTTGGTGCGCCACGCCGAAACCGAGTACAACGATCTTCAGGCTGCTCTCTCTCGTTCTAGCTTATCCTTTGCCGAAAAGTTCCAGGCCCAAGCCCTTGTTTTAGAGGGCACAGTCACGCCTTCGAAAATGCTAGAGCTATTGCCCCATGTACACACTGTGTCTGCAGAGCACGACTCAAAGTATACCGCTCTTGCTATTAGGGCTCTCAGCGGTCAGCTCCCAATCCCAGCACCACACGTCGAATCATCTCACTTCAACGCTGTTGCAATTCGGAAACTGCTTCACGAGAACGCATCATATGCCCGAAAGGCAGACACTACATACGAGAGCTTTCATGGCAAGCGCAAACAGCAACAGCATCTCGCGCTGACATATAAAGCCACCGTAACACCCACCGGTACGTAAGCTGCAAGTTGATGCGCCATTCAGAGGGCTTTGCTAATAGTGTATACGTTCAAGGCATTCTGCTTCGAGGCCCTGACTGGAGTGTCTCCAACCGTGTCTTACGCAAGTACGCGAAGCACGCCGAATACTTCATGCGCGTATTCTTCGCCGATGAGGACGGCATGTCTGTCTTCTACGACCCGCGCGCGTCTCAAGAACATGTTTACACTCGTTTTGGAAACATACTGCGGCAGGGCATCACCGTAGCCGGGCGAACATTTGAGTTCCTCGGATTCTCGCACGCATCCCTGAGATGTCATCAAACTTGGTTCATGGCCCCTTTTGTACATGATGGCCAGGCAGTCCGCGCGCGAGACGTTATCCGGAATCTCGGTGACTTCACCAACATTCACTGTAGCGCGAAATGTGCGGCACGCATCGGCCAAGCATTCTCCGACACCATATTCGCTGTGCCGATTCCTAGCACAGCTCTCGTCTTGGAAACCAAGGAAGATGTGAAGAGGAACGGAAGATGTTTTAGCGATGGGTGCGGCACGCTCTCGCTTGAGCTCTTCCGGAAAGTGTGGAGAGCATTACCTTCAGATCGCCGAGACAAGAGGCCCACGGTGCTGCAGATTCGGTATCGGGGAGCGAAGGGTGTCTTGTCGCTGGACACGTCCCTAAGAGGAGAACAATTGCACATCCGCCAAAGCATGACGAAGTACATTGCTACGGAGGGTTGGCGTGATCTTGAACTCTGCGGCGCTGCATATAGCCCTCTCAGGGTGTTCCTCAACCACCAATTCATCAAGATCTTAGAAGATCTTGGCGTGCCGTTACAGAATTTCCTCTCGGTGCAGGACGAAGCCTGCAGAGATCTCGAGAAGGTGGTAAAGCATCCTTTGAATGCCGCAAGTTTTCTTGGTAAGTTAAAGTGGTACAATTTCTATTGTCAGCTGAAGTACACTAACCCACTCTCAGAGTATTCCCACTCAGGCGTGCACGCCAAAGTTCCGCGAT
This sequence comes from Paraphoma sp. B47-9, assembly GCA_001748405.1. Lineage (NCBI taxonomy): Eukaryota > Fungi > Ascomycota > Dothideomycetes > Pleosporales > Phaeosphaeriaceae > Paraphoma > Paraphoma sp. B47-9. Next base: position 76,234 of record BCLK01000008.1, read on the forward strand.
TGTTCGAGCTCATGCACTATATTGGACTATCATTTCATGCAGACAGATTCTTAACGGATATTGTCGAAGTTGCGGCGATGTCTAGCCTGCGAAGCCTGAAATACCGTGCTCGGATACCCATAGCGAAGGGATATTTACTCTACGGGATTATGGATGAGACGAACACTCTCAAAGAGGGGGAGGTCTACATTACCACGGAGGACCTCAAGGACAGCGGCCGCCGTGAAAGGAGTATTCTGCTCGGCGATCGCATTGTGGTGACTCGAGCCCCAGCACTCCATCCGGGCGACGTACAGCTTGTCTCTGCAGTCAACGTGCCGAGCGAGTCTCCGCTGAGGGCGCTCCATAATTGCATAGTATTCTCACAGCAGGGCGCTAGAGATCTGCCATCTCAGCTTAGTGGCGGCGATCTTGATGGAGATTTATTCCATGTCATCTACGATCCGCGTCTCATTCCCGACTTTACATCACCTCCCGCGGACTATGCCCCTGCTTCTCCGAATGATCTTGGGCGGCCAGTAGAAGTTAATGACATTGTCGACTTCTTCATCGAGTTCATGAACATGGACAGGCTCGGCCAAATCTCGAATATGCACAAGATTAGGGCGGATCAAAAGCCACTTGGGACCCGCGACGGCGATTGCATAACGCTAGCAAAACTCGCTTCCGATGCCGTCGATTTCAGTAAGTCCGGCGTGCCCGCAGATCTCAAGCAAGTACCGCGCGGAAACGACAACTTACGTCCTGATTTCATGGCACCCGGCCACAACCTCGTGATTAACGAGCTTGGTTCCGCAGCTCTGGAAGAGCTGGTGAATGAAGACATTGATGACCCTGATAGTATCAGCGTCCTCGATCCTAGCAAATCTAGGTAAGTACAAAGCCTCTCGCAGGGCTTGGAAATTGGGAAGTAAGAGCGTGGTGGGCCAAAAAGCCTTAGGCACTACAGTGCTTGCACCACACCTTCAGTCTTGGAAGGACTCTTCAGTGCAGCGGAGGCACCCCGACGTACTGTCACACAACGCTGCATCATATGATTCGAAGCACTGTTTTGCAAAGTCAGCACAGTCCGAGTGTTGATCTAAATTCCCAAGCTCCGCGAGTCCGACATCCTACCTTTTATCATGTGCTGACTGCCAATGCAGAGTTCGTTATTACCGCAGCGAGAAGGTACTTGGTCACCTTTACCGCAATATTGACGAGAAGAAGTTCTTCGACCGCATGAAGAGCGACTTCGAAGCCATGCGACACACGTGGGGCGGCGAGTCCCTCGTGCAGAAGTTGGAGCGCTATATCGATCGTGAGACCCGTCTATTGCAATGGGAGCATCATCGGCTATTTGCAGAAGATCTGCGACAGTAGTAGGTTGTCCCTCGATCTAGTAACTGGCCCATCACTAAAATTACTAGCTACGAACAGAACATGGTTGACATCATGGACACCTTGCGTACCCATCGCGGCCAACCTCTCACCGAGCTCGAAGTCTTCAGTGGCAACATTCTCGGCAAGAAAGAACGGGCCTCTACTCGCCATATCCACGAAGCAAATCAGGAAGTCCAAGAGCGCTTTTATCGAGACGTGAGCGTTATCATTCGGAGTATCATTCACGGCGAAGAGGAGTATGACGGCGACGACGATACCGAAGCGTTACCTAGGTCGATTGCGTGCTTCAAAATCGCGCTGGAAAGCAAGGGCTGGGAGAATCAGGTTTTGCTGAAGAGCTGGAAGTATGTCGCGGCTGCGGTTTGCTTAGAACAGCTTTGGAAGTACCAAGGCCAGACGTTGCGGCCACTATGAGCGAAGGCTGGTTGAAGATATCACGTATCAAGACGGCGCAAGCAGCGCGTTGAGAGGAAGGGAATCTTCAGTAGGATTCAAACGCGTTCAGATGAGTGGAGTCTAGTAGCAACGATTTATCTTGCTACAATAATCACATCGAGTAGGATTGCATGGCGAGTCATTAATCGTGACATGTGGGTCGTAATGCCATAATGTACGAGTACTCCGTAGTGATCCTGAGCATTGGTCTAATCGCACGTGTCCTGGCTTAGTATGCTTATAGTAAAGGCTAAGAGCTAGTAGTATTAGCAAAGCCTAGCTTGTGTATGTGTGTAGAAGATGTGCTTAGGCTATCGAGCCTTTTGTAAGAAATTGAAAGATACATTTCTTTGATTTTGTTTGGCAGCTTGCTTACTAAGAAAATGAACTACTGTCATTCGTTAGCAAACGTAGGTGAACGGGTCCAAAGATGGGCAAAAATACGAGTCGATGCGAGCCTACTAGGACTTTCCGGGTTAGACTAGGCCCACAAGACTGCCACCCTTACCTAACCCATGGTATGGGTAGGCAGCTGAGGATTCAGCTTTAATTCAATAACAGTTAGTTGGAGGGTTCCATGATCATGCTGATGTCCAGTGTCCGACTCAACGTGTACATTTGAGAGTGATTTGATGGCTGAGTCCTGTTTGGCACGAGCAGCGCTGGTTTGGCCTTGTCACTAAACCTCCCCTTCATGTGCATCACTCTGAGCCTCCAGGCATCTCAGCTCGGCCCTTTATCAGACCTGAGCATTTGGAACGCCGCGTGTGTCACTCCATACGCTTCGGGCCTGCTCTAGAAGCCTGCATTAAGTTCACCGAGAGGGGGCGGCGCAGTACCCAATCTCCATCCCGACGTTCCCGGAGTGGCGCATAGAGCTGAACCCAACAGATCTCTCATAATCTCCAACATTGGTCAGCGATACACAGAATGGGGCGCGTGATCAGCTCATGCAGGTTGGTTGTACTAATTCATCAGTTAAAAGACCCCATGGACCACGCGTCACGCCCGATTGTTAGAAGCCTAAAACCCTCTCCCACAGCCTTATCCTGTATATCCTGATCTTTACCTCGTCACTATTTCCACGATTCAATACGTCCAACGCCTTCTTTTTCATGTATCTGCTACAGATTCGTGGAGCTGATGAATTCGACATTGTCGAATATACCGGTCCCAATATACCGCGCTATGCTATTCTCTCGCACACGTGGGGATCAGACAAGGAAGAAGTTACCTTCAGAGATATAACGAACGGCCTTGGGAAGGAGAAGGTTGGCTATGGGAAGATTCGCTTCTGCGCAAACCAAGCTGCCAAGGATGGCATCCATCACTTCTGGGTAGACACGTGTTGCATCGACAAGTCAAGTATGACAGAGCTTCAAGAAGCTATCAACTCCATGTTCCGCTGGTACCAGGATGCGGCCGTATGCTACGTCTACCTATCTGATGTTTCTGTCATCAACTCCAAAGGTCAAATTCTTCGGCATAAATTATGGAAACCTAGATTTCAGAGAAGTAGATGGTTTACTCGAGGCTGGACGCTCCAAGAGCTTCTAGCCCCGGATTCTGTCGAATT
>BCLK01000009.1:0-91494 GCA_001748405.1 Paraphoma sp. B47-9
TGCCCCAGCCTTGCGTGAAATAGTCTTCGCCGCCAGTCCCATGCATGGATGGTGGCCATGTATCGTCGTCGATGAATATCATGTCATCGCCCTCACCCCACCAAGTTCCTTGGAAATGAAGCACGGAATGATTGCAGCCAATGTAAGTTCCTTTTCCGGTTGTTTCGAGGATGGTGTAGTTGTTCTTGCCGTCTAGATTCGGGACTTGAGTTTCGAGGCTGTTCGTTTGCATCTCATCAGGAGCCCAGCCGTTGGTCGGGTTTTCACGGCGCCAGTGGGCATGAAAGTAAAGTATTTCCGATGGATCGAAGGGTGTCGGTCGAAGTTCGTAGTCGATGTAAAAGTACTGAAAGTACGCCTCCTCGCCCTCGTTTGTGATCTCGATACGCGCTCGTTTGTTGAACGGCATTGGAAGGTAACAGTTGAAAGCCGCAGCACCTCCGAACTTCTTTTCTTCGGATGGCTTGACAGACACTGTGAATGGCAGAGACTGGAAGTTGGCGGCCATGGAATGCCCAAGGCAGAAAAAGTCGCCGATCGGTGCCACGACGCTAGGTGTCTCTTGATCGTCCCAATACATCTTTATGATGACCTTGCGATAATAATCCGGATCGCTATCCTCATAGCTAAGTCCCAAAGCATTATGGATTTCCATCATGGCGACGCCAGACTTGGAGTACGGGATCAAGCCTGGACCGAGTACACGACGACAGGTTTGAACGAACCAAAGATGAGTAAGTTTTCCTGGGCCTTCGATGTCCGCCAATACGGCTGTTTGTCCGGGTAAAACGACAAAGGCATCCTCGTTGAGGCCGGTGTGGTCCCAGCTAGAAACTCGAGCGGTCCGCGCAACCTTGTGCTGGGCTGCAGATGCCATCAGATCGCCGTCCAAGAACGAAGTCATTTTGTGGGCGTGAGTTGTGAAATATTCGTAGAAATGTACTCAAGAGAGGAATATTGTTGTTCAAAACGAAAGCTTCTGATACAGGTCTTTATATCGTNCGGATTCTGTCGAATTTTTTTCTAAGGAGGGGGAGCTACTTGGCGATAAATCTTCAATGGTATACGAACTTGCGGACATTACGAGAATCGATGTGAATGCTCTCAAGGGCACACGTTTATCCAACTTTACCGTCGAGGAGCGGAAGTCCTGGTCAGAGAAGAGAAACACGAAACGCGAAGAAGATAGAGCGTACTGCTTGCTGGGTATTTTTGATGTCTACATTCCGCTACTATACGGCGAGGGTTACACGAACGCTTGGAAGAGATTAAGAGATAGTATCCAGGTCCCCTCCTCCTCTGAGGTGGTCCCGAAGACGTCGGTATACGCAAGCCCAAGTGGTTCCTCTACTATCAACCCTGGAGTCTTGTACGATGCAGCTCGATGGGGAAACACTAAGATTGTCGAGCATTTTTTAACCGCTGGTGCAGATGTAAATTCGACGTTGGCCGACGAAGATACTGCACTCTTTGCGGCAGTGCAGCACAACCGACATGCTGGTGCTCCACGCCATGGGTCCGAGGAGACCCGCTCGGCTGCACGGTCAAGGTCACGACCAAGAGCACGACCAAGAGCACGGACAAGATCACGGACAAGATCGCGGACAAGGACACGAACAAGATCGCGGACAAGGACACGGTCAAGGTCACGGCAAAGGTTACGGTCAAGGTCACGGCAAAGGTTACGGTCAAGGTCACGGCAAAGGTTACGGTCGAGGTCACGGGATAGATTCCGATCAAGGTCACGGGACAGGTTTCGGCCAAGGTCACGAGACAATTTCCGGCCAAGGTCACGAGACAATTTCCGGTCAAGGTCACGAGACAGGTCACGGGACAGGTCACGGTCAAGGACGCGACGAAGGTAATAGACACGGTCACAGTCTCGTCGTGACAGAGAAGATATACGCCACCAAGGTCTGCGATCTGGAAAAGCAGAGAACTATCCCAGGCGCTCCGAATTCTGACGAAGAACAGCTGGTGATGTGTCGCTAATCCCACAACCTCGAAATGAAGGTGCGATTCTAATTGTTGACAAGGAATCACCACTTAGAAGGTAGGAAAAGATAGGAAACTAAGAATTGTTCCATATTTAAATTATTATAGATGTGATTAATCGATCATTACATCTAGCTTGACTAACAAATATGAAAAGAGAATTACGTTCTACGTAGTTGTATTAGCGTTCATTTACATTACCTTGTCCTACTGTGAGAATCATTAAAAAGTAGCATTAAGTATATATCTACTATAAGCCAATAGAATTTGTAGAACTTAATGCATTCGAGGCGTCTGTTGGTATTTATACAAGTATATATACGTCCAGTCTGTCTCCTTCTTGATATTACTATTTAATTCTAGGAACGTACCACCACATCCACGATTACGCTGTCAAGGCGTCGAAGGACTACGAGCTTTCATGCCGTCGAGGAACGCAGCACACATCATGCTACTACAAGTAACCCTGACATAAATGTTGATATATTGATAGGTCTTATATACCGGTAATCGTCCATACTTGCATGCGACGTGATCTTGTAGAGTGTCTAGACTCTACAGATTGCTCAAGACTTTGCCAAGCTCTCCAAGAACCGCCTTCTAATATCCTTTGCAATTTCAACATTCTTTCTCGACCTCTCCTTACTATCATTGGAACGCCTTTCTAGCCACTGATTGCGATCATCAATGAACTCTTTGTAGCGTTGCTCTCTTTTGTCGATGTTCTCTTTCTGAAGATCTGTCAATCCCGTCTTCGTAGCAAGTGGCTCTGGTTTCTCGATTTGTGGTCGGCGTGGAAGACGATCCTTCACCGGGAGGATATCTAACTTGGGTCCGGGGAGAGTCTGGTACCAATATGCAGTCGTTGACCAGTCATCGCGCAGGTGATTCGCATGGCCGTGTTCCAGCGTGACCTTGACTTTGGAGTTGAATCGTACAGGATCAGGTAGATGCCAGCGATAGGATACTTGATATCCGGGAACGTCCTCCTCGTGGATGATCGTGCCGCAGAATGGGTAGGCATTCTTCTGCATGCCCCAGCCTTGCGTGAAATAGTCTTCGCCGCCAGTCCCATGCATGGATGGTGGCCATGTATCGTCGTCGATGAATATCATGTCATCGCCCTCACCCCACCAAGTTCCTTGGAAATGAAGCACGGAATGATTGCAGCCAATGTAAGTTCCTTTTCCGGTTGTTTCGAGGATGGTGTAGTTGTTCTTGCCGTCTAGATTCGGGACTTGAGTTTCGAGGCTGTTCGTTTGCATCTCATCAGGAGCCCAGCCGTTGGTCGGGTTTTCACGGCGCCAGTGGGCATGAAAGTAAAGTATTTCCGATGGATCGAAGGGTGTCGGTCGAAGTTCGTAGTCGATGTAAAAGTACTGAAAGTACGCCTCCTCGCCCTCGTTTGTGATCTCGATACGCGCTCGTTTGTTGAACGGCATTGGAAGGTAACAGTTGAAAGCCGCAGCACCTCCGAACTTCTTTTCTTCGGATGGCTTGACAGACACTGTGAATGGCAGAGACTGGAAGTTGGCGGCCATGGAATGCCCAAGGCAGAAAAAGTCGCCGATCGGTGCCACGACGCTAGGTGTCTCTTGATCGTCCCAATACATCTTTATGATGACCTTGCGATAATAATCCGGATCGCTATCCTCATAGCTAAGTCCCAAAGCATTATGGATTTCCATCATGGCGACGCCAGACTTGGAGTACGGGATCAAGCCTGGACCGAGTACACGACGACAGGTTTGAACGAACCAAAGATGAGTAAGTTTTCCTGGGCCTTCGATGTCCGCCAATACGGCTGTTTGTCCGGGTAAAACGACAAAGGCATCCTCGTTGAGGCCGGTGTGGTCCCAGCTAGAAACTCGAGCGGTCCGCGCAACCTTGTGCTGGGCTGCAGATGCCATCAGATCGCCGTCCAAGAACGAAGTCATTTTGTGGGCGTGAGTTGTGAAATATTCGTAGAAATGTACTCAAGAGAGGAATATTGTTGTTCAAAACGAAAGCTTCTGATACAGGTCTTTATATCGTGTTAGTTGGAGATATGTATTTCACCTTTACTAGTGCATCTTTCCTCCACTCCAAGAGCCCCGCATAGGGTAGTTGCAACATCGATTCATGTTGCCGCATTGGTGTTGGTACTAGAACGACTGTGGCAGCCAATCTGTCGAAGATCGCGGAGTACATGAATAGCTCCGCGATTAGCGTGCTGCTAAGCTGGACAAGGGGCCGATTAGCGCCCCGCTATACTGCTCGCGCTCTTTACGCACCCTCCCTTGCGTTGATCTAATATGCACCCCGTTTCTTCTCGCATCCTCGCGGTGATTCATCGCTTCTCCGCTGATGTTTCGTCGCGGTAATGCCCCTGGACGAAGAGCCGCGGAACAGGTCGCGTAGTCCGCGAGACACTATCCGAGGCACGTCCCCCTCGCGCCGGATCCGAAGGAGAAACCACATCGCATGTGATGCATGTCGGGCGCGGCGAACACGATGCGACAGTGCACGTCCCTCTTGCTCATATTGTAGCTCACACGGTATCGAGTGTCAGTATCCGGATGCGCCAAGTCAAGCCCCCTCCAGGTACGATCTGCTGTTGATTGACCCTCGTCGAGCTTCACTGATTCGATCAGGATCGAGCTGGAGCTTGGGACGATCAATGAACGACTCGATCACCTGACAAATCTCCTGACTGCCTCATCGAACAATGCTGGTAGGAATCAAATGCTGGATGGCCTGTCACCCAGACAAGATGAGCTGGAGGCCTTGAGCGACGAGGAAAAGGCACCTTTCGAGCTCCTTGGGTCGCGGAGCATGATGCAAGTGCTGGGTTTGGGACCTGAGTTCATCACAGAGCTTGTCATGCTGGAGCGGGCACCTCTAACGAGAGGTTTACGCCCGCCTTCTCGGTTCTGCATTGTGCAAACTGAGCAAGCAATCAAGTCAGTACTTTCAGGTTGAATGCTCTACTTGTGTGTGTAGGACTAATTCATCGAGCAGTTCATTAGCTGCCTTTTCCGCGCATGTCCATATATGGTACCCCATATTCAGAGTCGGCTTCTCTGAGAAGTACCTCCATACCATATCGGGGCCTCTTGTGCCATCCGCCGACTCGTGCATTGTGCTGTTGGTGGCTGCGATCGGTTCGTGGTTGCAATCTGATAGGCACTTCGCAAACAACCTGGAGAGCGCTGAACTCCCATTTGTTGAAGCCGCCTTATCTTCGATGCCGATGATTCTTACTGAGCTGTCCTTAAGCAGTATTCAATGTTTTATTCTGCTAAGTATCTACAACTGCTGTCTCCTCAGACCCTGTCAGGCTCATGATTATGCCCTCATCGCATCATTCAAGATCCAAAATTTACTCAAAAGGTCGGTGATTTTCCCAAACTTGATTCCACAGGCCAAGCTAATATTCTCTTAGTAGATCCTCAACTCTCGATAATGAGGCACGAGAATGTTTAGCTCGCGCTTATTGGGCAGTATTGCTCCTTGAAAGGTCACAGCTACACTAGCTCAGGAACGTTATCAAATGCTGAAACAAGTCTAGCGAACTCAGTAACCACTTCGACGTACCCAGATCGGGAATCTGGAGCCTTGATGAGCATGTATCTCTACCAGATGGTCGTGATACATGGAGTTTTGAACATATTACTACACCTTCGTCTAATAACGCAATTTCACCATCGAGTATAGTGTCGGGTTCTCAGGCTAGCTCGGATACAATTGATGCCTACTTTCTCGCCGAGATATCTATGCGACGTATGCTCCATCGTTGCAATACTGCAATACGACGTACCTCCGAAGGCTCAACCGTCTACGCACCGAGGATTGCTACGGAGCTTATCAGGCAGCTTGATGAATGGCACACCTACTTGCCACCGTCGATCCAATTCAGCCCCGTCGATCAGGTATGGAGCAGAGAATGCCCTCATATTGACTTCTTATACGTGCAATATCATTGCTACAAAATATCGACGTATTGGCCCGCTGCATATCAGGCAATTCGTGATCATACGGCGGACGATCAATTAATCGAAGAATGCCGTCGACTTTTGGATTCATACATAGCATGCATTCCACGCTTGATTGGGGCTTTGAGGGGTTGTGTCGTCAATAGCTGGACTCTATTCGCAACGTAAGTGAACCTCTTAGTTATTAAAATCAGCGTTGCGTGAGGCTGACACATGTTCCATCAGCATGTTCATGAGTTCTATGGCTGTTCTGAAGATTGTCTGCATGCCGTGGCTACAAGCCGCATTTTCGCCACGACTGTTCGAAATTCTTGAGCTGGCAGGCTCAACCGATACGAGCTTCTCCGGTATGAGCCCGTCAATAGATCGGATGCATGGAGCTTTGAGGAGAGAACTTGCAACTACGTACAACCCTTTTGAAGGTAGAACAATACTGGTTAGCTCTCCGGACGATAGGAGCTTGACAGGAACTCATGAGTAAGAATGTCACCAAAGTAAATTCATTACGATTCAAGTCAGTTTTAGTGATTGAGATTTTGGCTCAACTGTTCACCGTAAATACACTTCCCAAACCATCCCAAATTTCGAAATCCGCGGAGCAAGCTGCTCCACTGTGGCCAGTGACCGAAGTTATGATGTCCATGTTGCAAGTCTTCCAGTCGTGATACACCATAGTCGCCAACGCAAAACGGTCGTTGGCAAATATCTCAAGTATGTCACCATCCGAAAACATCCGAAGTCGCAAATGCTCGGAACTGTCTTCCGAAAATTTTGAGTCTCTTGTTGTAAACAAAGTGAACGGCCCTTGTTCTGGAGAGTTGTTGAATGCAGTTGATGTTCCGGTATGGTACCGCTGAACAACAATAGTCTCTTCTCGGAGCTGAAACACGAGCTTGAAGCGAGTACAGCGGCTTTCCTGGTGCCTACACTCCAGCTCAAAAGTCTCACAACCTTCAGGAAGCTGTACATCGGCTGTGAGTTCCCATATAGGCGTACAAACAGTAGTCAAGGATTTAGCACCTCGCTCAGGCTCGATGGATAAGTGATTGATTTTCAATGCGCGTGAGCTCTCTCGAAGCGATTGGAGGGATTTGAGAGGTCTGACTCCAAGTGTCAGGATGTCCCACGTTCCATCATCATTCTTCGTTGCTTCTAATGTGGAGATGTCAACCACAGGAGTGTGCAACGCCTTCACTACGTTTGGAATCGAGAGTAGAAAGACTTCTCGGGGTAAGCCTAGTGAACCGTTCCAGCCCTTATTTCGCGCATAGTCGGCCGTACAGTCTTCCTCGGGTATCCAGCCGTGAACTACACGGGTACATGTCCGCGGGTCATGAAACGAATTAGCAGCGTAATAGCTACCATGATCCAGGAAACCACCGAATCTGTATTTCATTTCGATACCATGAGATGATTTGACCAGATCGCCACACATCCAGAGTTGTTGTCTTACTGTTCGAGTCGGATGGCCGGCAGGCGGTACTGGCCGTGCAAGATGTGTCCGTTCTACATCGCCTTCCGCCCCTATAATGAGAATTTGGCGGGAGGAATTCCCATTGCTGAGCGTCATGAAGTTGGTACATTCCCAGTTCATGCCAAAATTGACACCAGTTGCCGTGGATGGGGAAAAGCGCATGGGTAGGTTGACTAATGGGCCTAGGTACCTCCACGTGCAGACGTCAGACTTGTCGATTTCGTAAAGAAATGTGGTGGGTCCGGAGCCTTCGCGTCCGCCTGATACAAGACCATATAGGCAGTTCTCTGCCACACCTCGACAATCGGAAAGTGCAGACCATGGCGCAATATAAGGATCTCGAAACCCAGTGACCAGAACCCCATATGGTTCGCCTTCGAGCACTGGGTTTTTAGGAGACTTGGTCCAACTTTCGCCACCATCCTTGGAAACGGCAAACGCTATACCGGCAGCATTTCGAGGATATGGCGGTGTACTCCAGTGGAATGGCAGCTCCCGTATTGATGAATAGCAAACCGTGAGGTGACCGGCTTCTGTTTCATTGATTGTAGAGGACGGTACAAAGCACCCGGTGAAAACGCCTTCCATATCGCACGGCTGATCCGGCTTCAAGGCAGGTTGTATGGGCATTCTAGTCCAGCTGACAAGGTCGCGACTTGTGACGTGACCCCACGACATGTTCCCCCAATCGCATCCATACGGGTTACCTGCGAAACTAGTCAGATTAATTTGTTTTGTAGCCTTGAAGGGGAACCACTTGCATTGGTAAAATAGGTGATAGAGTTTGGTCTTTGGATCGTATCCGGGGGCGCAAGGATCATTGATCCAGCAGGAGTCAGTTATGTGTATCGAGGGACGGACGTAATGCTGATTTGAAGGCCTTTCGATTTTGTTTTTCTCTATGAGACCTTCGTTGTCAAGGTTCTGGGCCGTCATACTGGGCAGATGTGGACACAATTACGATCCAAACACCTGATTGTTGATACAGTTATTTACCGAGGTACTTATTGACCATTTACTCCACATCGCACTGAGCATCACCTCATGTGTCAAACTACATAAATCTCTCATTTTTACACTAGTTGCCGACTCATCGCAGTGTCGCGGAGCATCGCTGCCAAGCGCCTCGCGATGTCGGGGCGTGGCGCAAGGCTCGCGGAGTAAGAATTGAGCTCCGCGAGGCAAAAGTGGGGCGAGGGCAAATGTGCTGAAGCCACTGTCCAATGGCCGGGGTGTGTGGCGTCCCGTAAGCGAGTCTGTCCGCCGAACTTCGATGGCTCGGATCACTCCACTACCCCGTGGGCAGACGGTTGCGGGGAAGGCGTTGGGTGACCCCATGGTCTGGCTATTCGCCTAAGCCTTAGCGTCCAGGAGCCAATTCTTCTCGTGCTGCTTTTCAACCTCAGACAAAAGTATATATACACACCGAATCAGACATTGAAAGATGTTATCATCCATCACGACAACCTGCACCAAAACCACTGAGCAAAACATACATCTTATTTCAACGCTATGGCGCTAATTGACGGGCATGTGCAGTCCTTTCAACTCATTCATCCAATCACTCGTTAACGTGTTGCATTGCAGAGTCGACTACTCGGTGGTCAACCCAGACCACAAATGGCGCATACTGAAGTCCCAGACACGATTCGCACTGTGGGGTACGGCCTTCCACCGTCATTTCTCCTTGCAAAACTGATAGCGAATGCAGCCCTCTGGGTGTCGAGCGGTGTCATTATGCAAGGCTTCGATCTTGTGGCAGGCGGGCAGCTAGCAGCGCTCCCAGAGTTCCGCAAGAAGTTCGGTTATCTGCAAAACGATGGAAGTTATCTGTTACCAGCACGATATCTGTCTGCCTGGAATGCTATCGCCCCTGCCTGCGAGGTCGTCGCGACCTTCATCTTTGCACCACTACTAGACAAATACGGACGGAAGCCCGGGATTCTTGCAGCGAGCGCGATCTCTGTCGCTGGCGTTCTGCTGCAACAACTGGCTTCGGATTGGAAAGTCCATTTGGCCGGTAGAGGCGTTAACGGTCCGTGGTCGCGTTCAAACACCCAATGTCCTGTACTTACTACGATTCAGGTATCGCCATTGGCATCATGTTTACTATTTCGCCTTTATGGATCGGAGAAGTTTGTCGCCCAGAGCTGCGTGGGTTTTTCTTATGTTTTTTCAACACAAGCATCGTGTTTGGGCAATTTGCCATGTAAGTCACAGCGTTCTTCAACTCCAAGCTCATCGCTGACAATACCAGCGTTATTGTGTCCAAGGGCAGTAGTAGCATTGAAGGCAAATGGTAAATGACATGCAATGAAAGTTCGCTGAATCGAGCTAACAGCTGCCTCTTCTAGGCAATGGTGGCTGCCCGTTGTCGCAATGTACATATTCCCATGTAAGTACATCCACAGCAGAGGGTTTTGCATGCACTACGTACCAGAACTAATAGAACGTTCTCTAGTCATACTGACGATCGTCTGGCCGTTCTTTCCCGAATCACCATACTGGCTTGTCCGACAAGGTCGGATGGAAGAAGCGGAAAAATCTCTACGTCGCGTTCACAACTTCAAAGAAGACGAGTTCTACGGAGCTGAGCTTTTTCGCATGCAACAAGAAGTCATGCTTGCAAACGAAATACAAGGAAACACCGATACCCCGCGCAGCAAGTTTATACCATCTAGCCTCGCCTCTGAAATGGATTGCTTCCGTGGCACCAACCGGAAACGAACATTGACCGCTATCTTTGCTGCAAGCTCGCAGCAAATGATTGGAGCAACCTTCGTCATAGGATACGCAACTTACTTCCTCGAGTTGATCGGCATCAAAGATTATTTCAATGCCTCGGTCGCCCTCTTCGTCATTATGCTCGTCGCAAGTACTGCAGCGTTTCCTTTGACGGAAATTTTCGGGCGCCGAGTCTTGATCGTCGGTCCTCAATTTGCACTCTGCGGCATTCTCCTACTCATTGGGATAATGGGGTGTATCCCAGATCAAGCTCGGGCCAGCTGGGGCATTGTTGCCTTCATCTACGTTTGGGCCATCATATACCAGCTTTCGATCGGCGCGACAGGCTTCGTTCTTGCCTCAGAAATCGCGACTATGCGCCTCCGCGGCGCGACACAAGGTCTAATTACCATTACGAATGCGTGTTGGGGACTCATCATGCAATTCACTGTCCCATACATGGTAGGCCAAACGGATAAGAAGTACGGTGCGATAGGTGCTGACATACTACCAGATCAACCCCGACGCAGGAAACTTGGGAGGAAAAGTCGGGTTTATATTCCTTGCTACCGCTACTTTCGCAGCAGTGGGCGGTTGGTATCTCTATCCCGAAACAAAGGTTAGTGCATGGATCAAGATAAAACATTTCGGCTATTCTGACATAATTGGCATAGGGCTTGTCTTTTGAAATGATGGATGAACTGTATTCACAGCATGTTCAACCTCGTCACTTCAAGACTAAGGCAGAAGAAATCAGGAACAGGGTGGTGATAGAGCATACGGAGAAAGTATAAAACGATGCATAACATTCAGCAACATGGATTAAAGATCATGGTTTGAATTTAGATGCGTAGAGCATGTTTGGATTCGCAACCACTTGCCAACAAATCTCCGCTTTGGACGACAAATATCTATCTTTAGGTACTGGTCGCTTCGACTTAATAGAAAAACCCAACTGCATCATTTTTTGACATTCATCCAGTGCACCAAATTCTACATTTCTCGCTGTGCGATCCGTCGAGTATAGACATACATCCTGCGCGTCGGGAGTGTCGTGTCCACTTCGATACCGCACGGGAATGCCCTTGAGTTGCAGAGAGCATAATCATGCTGCACAAGACGCGATTTAAAACAAGGCTTTCGTGCAGTTCCAGATTATCTTGAATTTTTTGTGAATAAGGTCAGAAAATGACTAACTTCTTTTTTAAGATTACAAATTGCTCCATGATTGACAATTCAAAGCATTGCTTCTAGCATCTTCAGATCCTCTCCTCACGCTTCGATACTATAGTTGAATTCTCGGGCAACTATTCTAGTGCCTGGAAGACAGAAATGGTAGAATCATTAACAAATTTCATGCCTTGTAATCCCTTGCGCCATGCTGGAGCAGGAGATCCTCAACCTCAATTTCTGAACCTGACAAGGTATACCTATTACCATATTTCGCAACCAATTCTTCATTTCGACAGATATGAAGCGGGCTTAAGCCATGTAATTCATGGCATCTTTCCAGAACTGACTTAGTCTTGAAGGCGATCCCATTTCGAGTCCCAGTTGCATTTGAGTCTGCGCCTGCATCTAACAACTCAGCAACGCCTCGGGTGTCCGAGGTAGCTGCAGCAATCTGTAGAGGTGTTACAAGATATCCTGCGGCGTTCGGATCAACCTGTCGGCTCAGAACTGTTTGCAGTGCACAGCGATTCCGGTGTTGATCGCATGTCTGGTAGGAATGGTGAGTCATAACTGTAGCGTGTAGAACACAACTATCGAATGCGGTATCGCACTGGCCCAGAAGCCATTCAAATGATCCCTCCCAATCACTGAATAATTGAGCCGTAATCTCAAGAACCGAGCCATCGAACTCGTATGACCCGGGTGGAGTCCATGCATAATCGTCATCTATCTCCATGCTGAAGCTGATATTGCCATGTAAAATTTTGCCAACTTCTTTCCCTTTTAAGAAGGCATCGGCAAGGATTGGCGGGCGTGGGTAGCTAGATAAAAACATGAACTGTAGCAAGATTGCTGGTTCGCTGCAGTCTGGTTGAACATGCCAAAGTGGAAGCTGCCAACGTCCCTGGGCATCGTGATACTGCTCAACAAAGAAGTTGTATGATTCTTCAAAGACACCGGAAATATTTTTCACCTCTTGATAGTGACGCAAACTGGGGTTGACAAAGTCGGCTGCCAGTTGCAGCAAGAGTTCATCTGAGGCAAGCATATGTTGTCTGTTCAACAACAACATGGAACCTGACACCACGCAATACACATAGAAGTCTTCTGAGAATGCATCAGGTGTGCTGTCTGACTCACAGCCTGGGATTATAATAGGTTCTTCTTTCGGCCAGTCGACATTTTGAGCTCGCTGAAGTATGGTTCGCATGGACTCCTTCATCATGGACATCTCTTCGATCCAGAAATAGCTGGTTACGCTCTGAGATGTTCTGTCTGACTCAAGGTATTCCTTTACAGTATAGTGGGCGAGAACGACGAGGTCACGTTCGTCCACGTTGACGAGACATCCAAGCATGTTGCGGAGCCTTTCTGCGTTGTACTCGAGATCGAGTTCCTGATAACTTTCCTGGCACGTACTCAATTCTGTTGCGCTCAAGAGTATTTTCAGAGACATCGCATGATGGTCCTTGTATAAGTTCTGATGGAAACAGATCCATTGCAACGCATGTCGTGTAAAGGTCCATTCGTCCATGGGAATTTCCATAAGAATTCTCTCATATGTCTCATCCAGGGTTTTTGGCAAGGTTTTGAGCGTGTTTTGGATGATGTGGCGCTCACATTTGAGTCGTTGAAGGCGTTCGAGCTGACAAATGGCCCAGCGAAACCTGAAAGCGTAAGCTAGGATCGATATCATCTGTGAATGAGCAAGGCATACATTCCCTTCGACCCGTTGACTACAGCTTCTTCAACATCAATTAGAAGATCTGCTGGCCATGGTTGAAATTTTGGCTTGGAGCGCAGAATTGAGCGTACATGCTTGCGAATATCGTCTTCAACCAGAGCATTCGACATTGGAACCGAGCGCGAGATTGGTTCTAGTGCTTGTTCAATATCGATATACTTGCGACTCGTCACTAGACAACGAATCTTTGAGAATCTTGCGTCACTTGCTAAATCTCGGAGTACCCTGAGAAGGTCTTCACGGGGTTTGCTTTCGTCTGCGGCATCGAGGAGCACATACGCGACGTCGAATCTTTGAAGTGATGCTTCAAGAACCGCCAACAGCTCAGGGAGGCTTGGCTGTCCGCCTTGTCTGTACATTTCGTTTACCAGGTCGGGTATGAATTGTGCTTTCCGGCATAGTTGAGATATTGTCCATGACAAGAATGGGGCGGCCTCGTCCTGGTTGTGGCCGAAGTAGCAGTAGTAGTATGAAAAAGCAATGCGTTCTTGGTTTTTGCAATGGCGCTTAAGCTGCTCGACAAGGAAAGAGGCGAGAATGGTCTTTCCGGCTCCCGGTATGCCATGCACCCAAAGGCAGCGCAGTTTTCCAGCTAGCCACTCATTCCATTCGGGTGACCGGAGCATCCAGCTACTTGTCTCTTGTTCATGTAGCTTCCAGGCTCGGTTGTGGAGGGGCGAAGGGTCTGTTTTTTCGAGCCACCGATAGATCTCCCATCGCTGTGATTCTTCATTGCAAGGCTCATTAGCACAACAACATATTATAAGATGGTACTATCCCTACCTGTGACCTTGCTACAAATTTCCGCAGTATCTTTCTTGATCAGTTTGATGTCCTGGCTGGATGTTGGTCAATATTGCGAGGGGCGAATGCATGGCCACTCAGCATGTGAGGCGAAAGAGTTTCACTTACCTTGACTCAGTGGTAAGGGCCAGGTTGATCATTGTCTTCTGTTGAGTAATGATACGTAGCAACTCTCGTGCCTGACGAGCCTTGACTGGCCAAGCGAGAGCAGTACGCACGTTTTCCATCTTGCGTCGTTTTGGTCCTGGTTGTAACCCAGCAACAGGAAGTTTGTCCACCGGAAATAGCTTATCCAAGGCAGTTATTGAACGCTTACACTCTTCAATGGGGCCATCTTGCCCCGACAATTGCTTCCACAAGGCTGGCGCAGCATGGGAATATTTTTCCAGAAATTGGAGGCTCTCGAGCACAGATCTGAGTGTGGCTATTTCAACTAGAATGACGCGCAGCTCCGTAGGGGTGTCGGTCGTGGCCTGGATGTAGTATTTGCAGCAGCTTATCACCCGATCAGAGACCTGAATGATGGCAATGATGCTCGCAACCACGGCAACAGTCTCGGCCATGTCCGGGACGCCGAAGGTCAACTCGGAAAGCCGAGATGATGTGAGGGACCCAGCTTTCTAGGCCAGAAGCGAGTTTGGTACCTCGGGTGAGGTTGAAATGTGGGAAGTCAGCACAAATCAGGCTACCAAGTCGCTTTTATGTCGTGGCAATGTGGCTTGACATCAGGCTGTGTTCGCTCAGCCTCGCTTGACCGACATGCATGAATACGCCTCGCAACACATACTGCATGATGCATGTCGTGTCTGCCTAGCTTCTTACTAGCGCAGGTGCTGAAATTCTCGCTGAGACATTTTGATAGGTCTTTGTCGTTCCCATCGGGGGATTTGCATACCAGGATACGCGAATGTGGAATTTCGCACGCTTTGAATCACGTGCACCATACAAAGTGCTTCGCATTCTGCTCACGGCGCGACTGATTGGGATAACTTTGGTTCAAGGAGTGGAGCCTCGTACAGCTTCATGAGGTCATTTCATCCCACCCTGACCAATGCGCCAGACTTGGCATCACGTTACATTCTCATCGACTAATTGTTTTTGTTGGTTCAATTTTATGAATGCGCAGTAAAATTTATCGGATGGCACCCATGCCACGTCGCGCCCGAGAAATAAGCGCAGACGCGCGAGCAGGATACGCGCCAAGCTCAGTTTTCGTATTCCACCCATACCAGCCTTCCTCCGAATCTGCACAGCGGCCGATAGCATCATAAGAGTACTCCTACCCATACCCTTTCTTTCCACTCAAATCTCATTTCCCTCCCGCCGCCCCAAATACACCATGAAAAACTACCTCTCCCAACCCACCAGCTCGATCCCCACAAACCGTCTCCCACTCCTTCAGAACTTCCATCCTACTTACCTATCAAAACCCACCATGCCCTCCTCCCAAACATTCCCAATCCCAACCCCCATCTCCCCAGCCCTCATCCTAACCGCCGCCATCCCCTCACAAAACCACTTCCCCACCACACCCCCATACACCATCACACACAACCCATCCAAATCCACCAACAACCACCGCGCCCTCTTGAGCCTATCCTCCAGACCCACTACTTCCGCATACGCATCCCGGGACCGGGAGCTCGGTTGGCGTGCGCGGCGTGGACATAGGATGGTGCGACAGTACGGACACGATGTAGCGTTTGCAGCGGTGCTGTTGAGCCATGTTGATAGGCAGGGGAGGCCGAGTGTGTGTGTGCATGCTGTGAGTGTGAAAGGTGGGTGAGATGGGGTGTAGGGGGATAGACAGATGCAGCAGCGGTTTGATGGGTCGATGGTATCCGTTTCGGGATTGTTGTCGATGGATAGACTTGTGTTGTATGTGGGGTCGAGGGCGTCAAGGATGTTTTCCACCGGTTTGTCCGCGGCTGAAAATACGTCGTCCAGTGAAGATGGTGATGGCAATGGGATCTGGAATCCAAACTCACGCACATCATGATCCGGTCCCAAATTCTCCAACTCCACCTCCCCCCTCCCCAACACCACTCTAACCCCCTCAAGCCTTTCCAAAACCCTTACAACCTCATCAACAAGCGCATCCGTACACTCCTGCACCTCCCTCCTAAAAAATGGCTCACACGCCATCCTTCTCCACTCCCCCATCTCGCGCGTAGCTCTAACCATCCTCATCGTATGCACGCCACTCGCATACACAATCCGCGCACCAATACACGCAAACACATCAACCCCCTCTGGCCGCTTTCTCGTCAAATCCGCAAACCCACGACTCCGCAGCACAGCGCGGTGCGCGTTGTCGTGATCGGTGATGAAGGAGCGGAGATGGGATGGGAGGTGTGATAGACCTAGTGTTTCTGCGAGACGGAGGTGTTGGGCGTAGGTACGGTTTTGACGGATGAGGGTGTTGGTGTTGGCGAGGGCGCGGGCGGTGTAGATTGAGGTTTGGGAGTGTTGGTGGGTTGCGATAAGGGATTCGAAGTGGTGGAGGATGTGGCTGACGGTGCCCGTGGGGATTGTGAGTTGAGCTTGAGCGGATGGTGGGAGCGAAGTTTGATGAGGGTTGAGTGTGTTGAAGAGTGATGGGGGACGGTTTGACATGGCGCCTTTTGTCGGATGGATACTCAAGGTAAAGGCAGACTCAACTTCGGTGAGTTGATGTAAGACAGCTCTTTAGTCTGGGTTGACCGAGTTTCTTCCTGTGGTCGCGGTAAGTTTGATGTTGAGCTCCCGGAGTTGATAGATTAGAGCAATCGAGCAATCAGGATTGATAGGGACAAACAATAGCCAAGATGAACAATAGAATGGTCGCACTATATGATTGCAATAGCCGGAGAAAGCAAAAGGCAGTGAAGTACACTCATGATAGCCTTGTCCAGTACTATGGCAGCAATTCGGGTGGGTGCACCCACATTCACCTTGGGTTGCTTCGGACACAATAGGAAGAACTCAATTGTGGATGGCCAGAGTACACTGTCGGTTGACCTACACAATGACCGTTCATTAAAATAACCTTGCCGATAAGGAGCGAGCTTTTCGGGGCGGGCGGGTATTTCTGCTCTAAACAGGGCTCAAAATTATCTTGTACTGACGATGCAGCACGGGCGTTTGAACCTGATGATTCCGGCACCCCATCGCGAGAGGGTAAGCATATTCGTGAGAGAACTGCATGACGGCCTCGTGGTCATGTCTTTAGCCAGATGTAGTTGCAGTCCTAGATCGCCCCAGCTTCGGAGAATCAATCACGTGACCGGCTTCAACAATCTGGACTATGGCCGCGAAGTCGATCTCGGAATACATTGAGGCTTGTATATGAGGCAAGACGCTGTATTTGCTGTCAATGACACCCCTACATATACACGCTGTACCCACAATAGTTGATCAAGGTATCTGCATCATACGTCGCTCCGAACCAATGAGATCGTTGCCAAGTCATTACAAGAAAGAAGTCCACAAATGGTAGATTGTCGCGAAAGATCGCGAGCGGTTTGTGTGAATACTATCGCTTGCCCCAGAGTCCTTGTTGTGTCTCGCGAATACGTCGCTCCTGTTCGCGGATCATCTCTTCCGTCTGGCCGTGGCCATTTCCTCTGCTATCAATCTCCATTGGATCCTCATCAGCCGGCTGCGGGATGTTTGCAGGCGGGGCGCCTCGACGTGGTTCGTTGGTTCGCTGGCCATCCATCATGCCCGCAGCGCCGCCTGCGCGCAACTGGTTGATTGCGCGAATCGTGTCGATAGCTGCGTGCAACGTCCGCCTGGCATTGAAGTTCTTTTTCACAGTCGGCAGGAGATCCTCTTCGCCCTCGCCAGGTCTACCCAGGTCGGCGACCCATGGGTGGGAGAGTGCTTCATGTGCTGTCATACGTCCAGCAGGGTCGACAGTAAGACAGCGTCGGATGAATTCGCGGGCAGTGAGGGAGACGCCGCGCCAATACTCCAAGGGGGTGAAAGAGTAGTCTGCAACAAGAATGGCTTGCATCTCCTCAAGATTCGAGTCCCTGTCAAAGGGAGTGTAGCCGCACAGCAAGAAGTATGTGATCACGCCGATAGCCCAGATGTCACTATGCACGTGTTAGCAGTATTTCACTGGTTCCTCGGCGCTTTTCTTACACAGGCTTCCCGTGGCCCGTTTTCCTGAAAATCTCAGGGGCCATGTACCCAGGAGTTCCACATGTGGTTGTCAGGACATGAAACTGCTCCTCGTCCATGATACGCGACAGCCCAAAATCGGCGATCAGCAGATCAGCGTTGTCTTCTGGTGTGCGGAAGAGAAGGTTCTCTGGCTTCAGATCGCGGTGGACGATTCCATGGTCGTGCAGGTATGCAACAGCCGAGAGAGTAGCACGAATGAGGTCTGCGGCGTCGGACTCGTAGTAGTTGCCCTTTCGGCAGATTCGATCGAACAGCTCGCCTCCGAGCGCAAGATCAGTGACGAGATATACTGCGAGGTTGTAAGCAATACGCTAGCCCTAGTCCTGCGATAGCGTACGGTTGTTCATGGTCTCGAAGTAGTCGACGAGTGTCAGGATGTTCCTGTGGCCCATCGACACTCTCTTCAGGACTGCAATCTCGTTCCTGACCTGCAGCATTGTCAGCCGAGGCGCATCTAGGTACGCGGAGCGCAACGAACCATGTGTTCCCGCCCGGCCATGAGTCTCTTGTTGATGACTTTGGCAGCATAGTAGCGCCCAGTGTCAATATGTACGCATTCCTTGACAACCGAATAGCTGCCTGCTCCCAGCGTCTTGCCAGTCTTGTATCGACATGGTTGGACTTGAGCTGCAGTTTGTGGTGTATGCGACCCGGAGCCGCCGTTCGAAGCCATTTTCAGTTCCTTGGTTTTGTATAATATACGCGACTAAGAAGGGAACGCCGGTCTATCGCGAGGTGTTATCAGGCGGCAGGTGCGATCCAGCCGTTCAGAGGCCCGCTGGGCAGCGACGCTTTCGGGCAGCTAGAGATCGGCCACCAGAAGGACCAGGGAGAACAAATGGTTCGGACTGGATGTGGCACACAGTCAATGCTCGTAGAGTTTATGCGAGGCGGTGAAGCGAGTGTCTTTTGTTTAGTCGCAAGTCCACCGTCAGCTTGCTGATATGTTGCTCGATTGCCCCTCCTCGCGCGTGGTGGGGTCCAAAAGTATTCTAGCTAGTGTTTCGCGCGACACAGTGCTAGGCAGATAGTGTGCAGAGGAGCAAAGTGGAAAGCCTGGTGGAAGAGTCGTGTGAGCTGAAACGACAGCCGTCGTGATATGGAGGGTGTCTGTCGCTGGCTGGAGGGGTGGTGTTGCGCCGGTCAATAACCCCTGCCGCTCAAGGCCGATTGATTGGCCGGATTGCGGCGAAGTGGGGCGGCGCGGAAGCGATGCAGGGTCTCTGAACCGGCTGAGGCATCATCGGATTGTGGCGTCCCAGGCACAGGTCAGATCAAGCAGATCATTACTTTTTCTCATTGTATACATGACATCTCTACGATAGTTTCTATGCTTCTATCCCTCCATCTTGAAGCCAAGCATGCAATAGCGCAGCAAGCGGTACTGAGCAACTAGAATGGGAAGCAACGGTCTCAGCCCATGGCCATTGTGCCTCATGACTTTACGAGCAGGCTGTGTCCGTCCATCGCCTCGGGCTGTTCCAGGCCCATGACAGCGAGAATGGTGGGCGCGACATCACCCAACACGCCGTCCGTCTTCTTCAGGCTCCAGGCCTCGGGCGCGTTCGCCATAACAAAGGGTACCTTGTTCGTGGTATGCGATGTCTTGGGAGTTCCCTCCTCTGTCAGCATCTCTTCGGCGTTGCTGCGCATTGTTAGCGACATCAGTAGCGTTTCCGAGGATTGCGTGTCTCACCCGTGGTCGGCTGTCACGAAAAGGACATAGCCACTCTCCTTGCACTGGTCGTACACCTTCTTGATGGCCTTGTCTGTCTCTGTGCAACCCTCAATGGCAGCCTTGTACACACCGGTGTGGCCGACCATGTCTGGCGGGGCAAAGTTGTTCATGAGGAACTCGAACTTGCCGGTTTGTATCCGCTCACACAGCTTTTCTGCAACTGCCATGGCGCTCATTGTCGGCTGGAGATCGTAGGTCGCGACCTTGGGAGAGGGCACCATCTCGCGCTCCTCGTTCTGGAATTGCTTCTCGACACCGCCGTTGAAGAAGAAGGTAACGTGGGCGTACTTCTCGGTCTCGGCGACGTGGCACTGCTTGACGCCTTGTTTGCCTAGGGTCTCCGCAAGAACATCGTCCATCTTCTGAGGTGGGAACGCGACGGGGAATGTGTATTTGGGGTTGTATGAAGTCATGGTCGTCAGGGAGATGTCCTTGGGATATGGGAAGTCGGGCTTTGGCGAGCGGTCGACATCTCCCAGTAGCTGGGTCACCTCGCGAACGCGGTCGGATCGGTAGTTGAAGAAGAAGACTGTGTCGCCATCTGCACGAATTAGCAATGAGACATGCAGGTACTCAGGCTATCGCAAGTACCTTGTATTCTGCCCTCCTTTCCACCCACAATGATGGGCTTCAAGAACTCGTCGTTCTCGTCCTTGCTGTACCGCTCCTTGATTGTGGCTACTGGGTCACTGCTCTCCTCGCCCTCACCCGTCACGAGTCCCTTCATGCCAACTTCGACTCTGTCCCACCTCTTGTCGCGGTCCATGATGTAGTAGCGGCCGACGACTGTTGCGATTTGGCCGAGTCCAATGTCCTTGATGGCCTTCAGAAGCGTCTCCAAGTAGCCAGCGGCGGACTTGGGGTCAGTGTCGCGGCCGTCTCCGAAGAAGTGGATGTAGACCTTAGGCACACCCTGCTGCTTTGCGACCTTGACCAGCTCGATCAAGTGGTCCATGTGCGAGTGGACACCGCCGTCGGAGACGAGGCCGCAGAAGTGCAGCCTGCCATTGCCGTCGATGGCGCGCTGGAACGACTTCTTGACCGTCTCGACGTCCTTCAATTTGTTGTTCTTGATGGTTTGCGCAATTCGGACAGAGTCCTGCCACACGACACGGCCAGCGCCAATGTTCAAGTGGCCAACCTCGCTGTTGCCCATGAGGCCTTCTGGCAGACCGACGGCAAGGGAAGACGCCTCAAGCTCGGTGAAGCCCTGCGCGGTTGACGAGCCCTCCTTCGCGAACTCGTCCATGGTGGGCGTATCTGCAGCGAGAATGGCATCGCCTTCTTTGGGTGAATTCTCGGTGGGAATGCCCCATCCGTCAATGACGATGAGGACTGCCTTCTGGTCGACCTTCGCCATGGTGGTGTCGTATGTTGTCGAGGAAGAGGTAGGAATGTAGGAATGGAGAATAGGGAGAAGGGAAGGACACCGCCAAAAATTATATAAAAATTAGCGGGTCGATTGGAGACGCAGCTGCGGGCAGAGGAACCACGGTTGAGGGGCAGATTTGGAGGGGCTGACTATCGATAAAAGGTTCACGGTTTCACACGTCACAGCCGGGACTTTCTCTTCAACAAATCTCTCCCCACCGCCCGCGGCCGCCGCTATCGCATGCCGCAAACCTCGGAAAAGAAACGCGCTATCTCGCCCTCCATCAATCGCCTGACAATTCAATCACGGTCAATTGGACCCTGAGTTGCACAGAGTCGCCCTCGACCCAATCACTCCCTTGTCCTTGAGCCCTGCGCGTCGCACAGGCGCGTCATCCCGCGCCGGCAGCTCAACACCAAAGCTAGCTCGACACATTGCTTCTGGGCCATCACCACCATGTCGGCTGCACCCACGCCCCACGCCACCGCGTCAGCGCGAGCTTCACAGCCGCCTACAGGTGCTGCGACTCCAGCCCCGCCCAATGCTGCACCGGCGATCCCCAGCATACCACCACCATCGACCTTTGACGTACTCCCCGACCTTCATAAGCTCCTTAAGCGTCTTCTCGACACCGCCTCTCAACCGCCTGCTGCCACGCCGACGCCCGCTCAGCTGTCTGCCGATGGCCCGCTCGAGATCCAGAACGTAGCCACGGCTGCAAACGACATCCGCCGCAAGATACAAAAGGCAAGAACCGCCGTATTGGCCTTGCCAGATGTCGACCGCTCGTGCGAGGACCAAGAGGAAGAGATTGAGGACCTCGAGGCCACCATCGCAAGACTGAAGGCGTCGTTGAGGGAGCTGGGCCGCCCGGTTGAAGAGACAGCAGATGGAGACCAGAGTATGTCAGGCTGAGTGACAACCTGGACCTCCATTGATGTCCGCTAGGCCTCTCATCCCTCGATTGCATGGAGGCGCTCGACCTGGCCCTTGCTTCTGGCGTGTCGTGGTATGCGAATGTCCCGCATGCCATGATCGGTCTCTGACAATTGTGCAGACAGCATGCATCGCCATCCAGATGGAGAACCCGTGGACCAGTCCCAAACACCAGGCTATGGACAGGGAGTCATGCATACCTCTGGAGCAAGTGAATGATGTCACCGCCACGCACACTCTAAAAGTTCATTGTATCAGTGCAGAAAATGGCTGATATAAGGCGGCTCTACTATATTCACACTTCTGCGTCGGTTGCGCATACTCCACATGGCAGTCTGTCGCCTCTGGGTTTGAAGAATGCTCCGTTGAAGACGTCAAGATCAACGAGATTTGATCGTATAGTAGAATTATCCAACTACAACGCGGAGCTGCGGGTCCCTGCAGCATGCGTCAAACAAATTGATCCTGGTCGCGAATTGGATCATCAATGCCAATGTCCCATCACGATGGTCCACGGCAATGGACGCGCTTCTAAGGTCCTACATGCTTGCTTCTGAGCCCAATTACAATCTGCAGATGAGTAGGCAATGGAGGATGAGCGACGAGTGAACCTTGGCACTTCTATCTGTGCGACATGCGGGTGTGTGTTCCCCGCACGTGCAGAGGTTCATTTCAACAAACATGTCCCTGGCCAAACTCGAGAAAGTGGCGCTCCGGTCTAGATATTGGCGTTCATCAACCCCATCGAATAAAGTAACGCCCTCGTACCGCGCGAGCTAACTTGCTGTGCCGCACGCCTGCAGCACTCACCAACATCCATGTTTCAGCCATTTCTCCTCACTTCTCATGTCCCGCTTCCATTCTTTTCTTTCCCAACTGTACAATAGCCATGTTAATCATTCTAATAACAATCAACCTTTTCTCCATCCTCTCCTTCTCCCTCGCCGCAAACATCTGCTACCTGCCCGACGGCTCCACCAACAAAGACGTCCCATGCGACCCCAACGCGCCCGTCACGCAATGCTGCGGCACTCGCGACGCGTGCCTCTCCAACGGTCTCTGCATCCTCAGCGCCTCCAATAACACAGGCATCAGCTACGCCCGCGGCACCTGCACCGACAGAAGCTGGTCCAGCCCTCTATGCCCACAACAATGCCAGCTTAATCTCGACACCCCGACAAATCAGAGCGCATACGATTTTCGCTCCGGCGGCGTGCAGGTCTGGCAGTGCGGATCGCAGGGCTATGCGCGCGACGCAGCGTATTGTTGCGAGAGCGAGGCGGAGAAGACGAGGTGTTGTAGTACTTCTACCGCGGTGTTTACATTGCTAGCTGCGACTATAGGCGCGTCGACGAGCGTGAGCACTTCGTCGTCGACTCCGATTACATCGACTGCGCGCTCATCAAGTACTGGTCCCACGGCCTCAGCATCGCGGACTGAAAGTGGCGCAGCGACAACAAGTTCAACAGCGCCATTAGTCGGTGAATCGAAAAGCAATTCAAAAGCAATTGGGATAGGCGTGGGTGTAGGCGGTGCAGTGTTGATAATCATCGCAGCGGGAGTTGTGTTTTTCACTCGCAAGAAAAAGAGACAACGTACGACTGGTGATAAGGGTTATGCGAACGAATTGCCGGACTCGGCTATAGCGAGGCAAAATAAACACCCTGTCGAAGTGTGGACGCAGCCGCAGGAATTGCCGACGCAGACTTCGCCGGCGGCGGTTTGGGAATTGCCTGCTGAGACGCAACGGGGGGTGGGGATAGGGCGAAGGGGTGGATGATTTTGGGATGAGGGGTTTTGTGGATGTTTTATGAATGGATGAATTATGATGTGTATTTGTGCTGGACCTTCTTGTGATTTTTGTGAGTGAAGTATGATGGGGATGTGGTGGTATGTTTGCTGCTGAACAATGTTGTATTATCGACTAAGGACGTGATCCCGTAGTCCTCCATGCGGGAGAAGTTAGCATGGTTACGAGGAGCAGGGGTAACTAATTTCAGATCATGAGGAAAGGAACGTATGACTGGGGATAAGACACTGGCGTGAGTACCGATAGAGTGCGTAGAAGGTCAGCTCCTCCAACGTAGTCGAGTTAGAAACGCCTCGAATTTACATACGGACGTGCAACAGCCGGTTATCAACGGTAGGTATGTATTCATGAAACTCTGTCTCGTGATCTTCGTTTTACTCGAAACAAAGAGAAAAGACAGTTGTGATCAAAAGACCAAGTCACTCAAGAGTCGACAACGCATCAATTCTATTCCCTCTACATTCATTTCGTCCAAGGTGCAAGATTCGTACCCCAGTCATCCTCGAGGATGCCCTGCTCCATCTGCTTTGCGGCGTGCATCTGCAGCTTGCCTCATAGCCTCTTATTTGTCCCGGCGCCTCTTGTAGTCCGCCTCATAGCGCGCCTTCTCCTTTGCGGATGATTCGCCCTCGCTCTCGACGGACACGAATCTGCGCGCACGACGCTCCTTCTTATTGTCGATCATGTCAGTGTCCTTCGCTTCCTTCACTTTTCGAGCTGTTCTTCGTGATGGCTCGGGGCGCCCAACAACATCTACTACCTCTCCATATAGAGGTTTGCGGGGGATATCTTCTCTATCGGGTCTCGTTTGCGGGGCCCAGCGGATGTCGTCGGGACCATAACGTGCAGATCTGTATTCATCCAGAGGCGGCCTTTCATCT
The DNA here is from genome assembly GCA_001748405.1 of Paraphoma sp. B47-9. Lineage (NCBI taxonomy): Eukaryota > Fungi > Ascomycota > Dothideomycetes > Pleosporales > Phaeosphaeriaceae > Paraphoma > Paraphoma sp. B47-9. The sequence goes on from BCLK01000009.1 coordinate 24,796, forward strand.
CGATTTCTGGTTCGTGTATGTGTGTCTTGCATATATTCCGTCTGTCGCGGGTTGGGACCCCCGAGCCGCTGCTTGGTTGGAATTGGCGAAACTGAACGATTCCGGAGCTTGAGTGTAAAGCCAGAGGAAACGACCTTTGATGGGCGGTGAGCCAGTTCATTAGTGCTATCGCGACGAGAGAAATCGCTGCTTCGTCGGGCGATGGGTTCGCGCTCTCGTGAGTGACTTAGTGCGCGTGAGTTTCTCCGGCGTCGGCCGACCTCCTCATAATCTGGTGCTGAGTGGATAGAGTCGTTGCTGGCTGTGCGGCGAAACGTAGATTGGATGGGGGCGGAACGCCGTGGAGTGTAATTGTAAGGCAAGCCAGGTTCGGGACTGTAGGTACTGAATTGTACACTTTGGTAATGTCGACTTGGTCTTGCATCTGATCGCCTGTGGCGTAGAACGGCGCGGTGTGGATCAGATGTGTTTTCGGTCCCCATCAATTTCTCTAGGTTCTTTACGTTGTCCTTGCCATTTTCCTTGCGATTGCTTGCGTCGTTGAAGCTGTCTATCATACGGGCGAACCAGTCTTTTTGGTCCTTGAGGGGTTGATCTTTGGTTTTCTTATGAGCTTTGGCTCTGAAATTGTGCTCTCGGTTGGGTTTACGACCACGATTATCTCGCACAGCTTCAGAGTGATTCCACAGGAAGTCTCGCTCATAGTCGGGCACCCAACGTTTGATGATAAGGGCTGAAGGGTCATCCTACACCACATCGTCAGTGTTTTGTCGCCCGATTTGAAGTGTTCGGCAATGTCTTACCTTATCTTCCTGCCATGGCATGTTGTATTTGTCCAATGTCCGTGTTGACACCCATTTCTTTGCCATTCTGGTGAATGTAGTCTCGACGTCATCAATAATCATGGTTTCTCCCACATCATTGATGATCTCATCTATTTGGCCACCGTCAAGACCGGTAGCAGACAACTCTCCTCTGATCTGATTCTTGTGCCACTTGTCTTTGTCACTGATCTCTTGCCCAGATAAACCCATATCATCAGGCAACGGAAATGCTTCCAGAATCTCATCTGGGTTTTCTATTCCGTACTTTTCCATGTTTCTTCTCAGTCTTTCGAGATATTGCCGCTCGGTGCTACGTTTCTCTTCCAGCTTTTGCGTTTCCATGTCCTTGCCGAACGATAGTCTTTGTTTCTCAACTTCCTCACTTCGCAGCTCTTCCATAGCCTGTTGCTTGATCTCATCCTCTTCGTCCTTTTTGGACTTCGGTTGGCTCCTTGTCTTGACACGAGTCAGTGTCGATTTGGATTTCGTCATGTGGTGGCTTGCGTGTCTCAGTTGCAAACTGGCAGATCGGTGGCTCGGGGTTGCAGGAGTATCTGGGAGTACTGCGGCCTCTTTATGCGACGCAAGCGCAGGCGTCGTTGCATTCCAGGCGATGTGTTGCATTTCGGAAGCATCGACGGATTGTGCAACTCCTCTTATCAAGGCGGTGTCATAGAAACGGCGGATCTCTGCGACTACTTGAATGTAGTTGGAATTACTGGGGCCATCAAACTTGTTCAGACTGAAATGATCCGATTCCAGCCCATATTTGCGATGTCCATCAAGCGTCGCGCTTTTTTGATCCACGACGAATTCGTCGATGTCGTCTCGGCCGACTATCTTGCCTAGTTTAGATGGGCGCTGCTCGAAGAAGCAAGTGATCATAGGTCTGCCATTGGTGCATATGCTTACGAAGTCGTCTGTAACATCGAGTAGGCCGCCATCTTCAGATGCCAGGCTCTTCAAAATCTCTGTCTCGAGCTTCCGGCCAACATCTGACGAGGCAGCGATAGCCGCAAAAAGAGCACTGCTTCGCGTGAACGATTGTGTTCCGCGATGAGGCGTCCCCAAAAACACAATTCCAACTGATGAGTCGAAGACGCCGGGATAATCGTTTTGCTGCATCTTCGCAAGGTTCAAAGCTCGCTGTATGACGAGCCCACCGAAACAATGTCCGATAAATATCAGCGGCCGTCGAAGATCTTCCATTCTTCTCATATTGAGGCTCAGTAACAGTTTGTAAGCAATTGTGGAGAGGGAGGTCCTGATGGGCGTCTTGCCCATCCAAATTGAATCATAGCCGAATCTCAGAATTCGTGCTTCAGGAGTCGCGCTTGGTAACATTGTTTCTTGCGAGAGCCAGTTGATGCCAGATTTTCTCTCGCACCAGGTGATGTTTGGGATGGCACCAAGCTTGTGATTTGTAAGTTATGATACGAAAGGATAAGCCATGATGCTCACCCCATGAACGGCAACAATATCCACGAGGACATCTTTTCGTTCTTGATTTAGGACTTCAAGATTGAGCTGATCCACGGGCACTGCGTGCAACAGCTCCTTCTTGACAGGTTTAGCCTCTGGCTTGGATGTCGAGTGTGGTGAGCGAGAGCGTTCTGCATCCCTCATCTTCTCATAAAGATGATTGCGCTCTTCAATATCTTTCTCTATTGATCCAGGTGGCTGTTCGTTTGTCTCTGGCTGTGGTGCAGGGACTGGTGTCGGTATTTGATCCTTCGGTGTGCTGTCGAGTAACCCTGTCTTTTCATCGTAGAGCTTTAATGCAAAAGCAAGAAACTCCTTCCTCCTCTCATCAGCTTTCCTCCTAAGTCGTTCATCATACGTTGCCCGTCTCGTCTCGTCAATGAGAAGCTCATACGCTTCTTGAACCCTGGTATATTCGACAACCCTTTGCGGTTTCAGCTTTTCATCGTTCTCTTTATCTGGGTGAACCTTGAGAACGAGTTTCCTGTGCTGCTTCTTGATATGAGCTTGGTCGGCATCCCTAGGAAGGTCCAGGACCTCGTACGGGTTTAGCGCGAGGGGGTCCATCTCAATTGTACTTGTCGTAGCATCGCCAGCCAAAAGACTCTAGCATCAGAAGTACTCGAATGCGGAGCAAGGTAAAAGGTCATTCAAAAGCGATTACCTGATCCATTATTCTCGTGGAAGCGTGTGTCGTTCTGTGTGGGGGCCAAAGGTGCGGGGAACCAGATCTTCGGGGCTGTGCGAGCAGCCCTACAAACATTATATGCCCGTCAATTGGATGCTGAAGGGATCAGATGTGAGGAGAAGTGAAGTAGACTAGGGTTAATGCTCGGAGCATGAGCAGTCGTGGAGCTAGGCTGGGTGACGAGCGGTAGCCTCCGCTTACGCTAACTTAGTGGTTGCCTCCTGCCTCATTGCCATTCAGCCGCAACACCTCCACAACAACCGAGCGGTACCAATCCCTTTCAGGAATGAGTCTTAGTACTATCTGGCATCCTTTGTAGGCTATGACTCAGCACGCAGATTGGGTTTTCAGGCTTGCTAAAGCACTACACACTTGTGAGGCTGTGAGCATTGCTCGGACGAAGTATCCCAGATTTCCTAGCGCGAAGGTTACCAGCGAGATGTACAGTCTGAATCTAAAGATGAGTATACTGCGCATGCCTTCAGGCTCGTGCATCAACAAATTGCCAGGCACCCAAACTTGATCGTTGTGCTTCCTAGTCTACGACGTGGTTGAATTGCATCCTGGGCATCTTGATGCAGACCGAGGACGTGCAGGCGAAGCAGATTCTTCGGACTTTAAGCAAAAGGGCGGCACTGGCGGATTGCTTGCGAAGGACGAGAAATGGGACAGGAAGTTACGAAGCTTGCTGGAAGAAGGGTGGGAGCATGTTCTGCCTCGAGATAGCCCGCCCCCGCTAATGAAGAAGTAACGGACTTAACTGCGCGATGCGCCGCCGCATGACGCTCTGGATAATCTGGGTCTGGATGAAGACAGTGAAATGGAAGATGGTGGAAGGAAGACATAGAAGAGAAGTGGACTCGGATTCCGCCCTCAGCAAAATATATTGCATAGTGTGGAAAGTGCGATCATTGGAGTAGGAAGTACCGTAGTCAGTGTCAGCAGAGCTGGTGCAACGGTACCATTGCTGAAGATTCGGTCGACGTGACCAAGTGGAAGGTCATTGGCTACTTGGGACTGGTGTTGGTGAAATTATTCGCTCCCCACTCAAAGGCATATAGCATAGTGATGGAGCAGCTAGGCGGATACACCTAAAGATTCATGCATATTAATGGAGGAGCTAGGCGGATACAACCAAATGCTCATGCATCACTCTTACACTTTACGCGTTCCTGCTCTCCTACAACATGAAACCATGCGCCATACAACACATACCCCGCCCATTCCGCAGGTCTACCTTTCGCCAGTAATTTACACACCGTTTCCCTTAACGCCGCTGCTAAGTCCAAGACTACCTTGCCCTGCCCTGTTGCTCGCTGTTTCTCCGTCTGATCCTCGCAATGCCGATAAAACTCCTCAGTAAAATCCCTCGCAGTCGCGCTCTCCACAGGCCACAGCGTCCCGAGCACAGATGTGGCACCTGCAAACAAGAGCGCTGGAATGAAGCCAAGCGGCTCATCGCCGACGGCAACGTGCTGCGTGCTAGAATCGCAGGCAATAAGGGTGATGCGTGGACTGGTGCGAGAGAAGTCGAGGTCAAAAGCATCAGAGACAGTGAGATGGTGTCGTGTGGGCGGAAGTAGTGGTATTGTCGATGAAGAAGGTGCGGGGTGGATTATCGGGCTGTTGATAGATGGGACAGTGGAGTCGCTAGTGGGGTCAGGGCTAAGCACGAGGCCGGATTGGAGGACGTCAAGCTTATCAAAATGGGCGTGGCCGTGGTAGAGTACGCTACGGGACTGGCTGCAGCTGTCTTCGAAGTTGGACTTCGTGACCGCGGAGCCCTTGAGTACCTTGAACCCAAATTTGTCGCGGAGGTTAGCGGCATGTTCGTAAATGGCCTGCGTTTCAGCTCGACCATCATCTGTATCCTCATTGTAAACAGCAAGCATAGTAGGGTTTTCCGGAGGTAGCATCTCCTTAATGCCTTCCGCTGCAGCCCTCATCTGGCAGTGTCGGAACATGGCTGCGCTGGATGAGTAAAGAACTGGATGCCGTTGGATCACGGCCCGATTACTTGGGCGAAAGCCAATGGCGTGCAAAGGAAGTCGTGTCAATTGGCCTGAAGGACAAATAACGAGTAGATCTCCTTCATCAGTCAGATCCTCTAGATCTTGGATCAGCGGATTTAGCTCTCGAAGTCTCGAGTTGCCATCGTTACGTTTCAGGGGCGGCTCGGCTTCAGGTGGATATTCCAACACTCGCTTGATCCAGGACTCGATGGTTCCCGTGGAGATGGGCAACTTCTTGCTTATCGTTTTACCATTTAATGCCCTCACGAAGAGGACAATCGCGGGGTCTTTGGCTGCTGCTGTTGGTACAAACCAGTTAATATACTTGATAGATTTTGCATCTCGTCCGGTCATCTTCAGAGCCAAACTCAGCTCACATTCCTCAAACTGAACGTTCCAACTGCCTTCACGGATGTTGAGCAGTTGCGCTAGCAGCGGGTGTTTTCGCATTTCGTCCCGAACAGTTTCTGCCTTTTGTCTACTCGAGACATAATCTTGGGGCAAAGCTTTTGCAATTTCAGCGCTACTCTCCTGCTCCCGATCATATAGTGCTTGGGCATCGGCGTCGGCTCTGATCTGGACGAGAAGGCGTTCTGGAATAGTTGCTCGTATGCCAAATACATCCGAGAGCGCTCGTGCTTTGCCTCGCTGTAGCCAAAGCCACCCTTCAGAGTCCTTGCGCAGGATAAGGCAGGCGTTGATTGCATTCGCATACAATTGCTGTAGTTGCGTATTAGACACCACACCTCGCTTCTCGAACAAGGAGTCAATGCGGTCTAGAGACAGTGAACTGCGCCTAATGCTATCGCAGAGGTCTTCAGCAAAGTGCGCTTCCGTCAACCATGCCTCGAGGAGGCCGTCACCACTTGTGGTGACTGACCAGTCCTTGACAAGACTGTAGAGATAGTTCACAGCGCTCACTATCATCTCGGTCCCTCCGCTTGACTTGTAGCAATCTAGTGCCTCGCTTGCGAGCTTAGCTGCTTCGAAGAGATCGTTGCAGATGGACCTAAAGTCGGCGCCAGGTTTCTTGCCCTCTGTATTGTTCCGGTGGAGGAATCTGCAGTGGAGTGTAGTTGCGGCGCGTAGGTATTCCTGCCCAAGCACAAACTTCGGGGAGCTTGGGAGCGCTTTACTCCGTTCAACAAACTGGAGTGAAAACTCAACAGCTTCATCTAATTTCTCTTGACGTATTGCTTGCGAAAGTAGCAGGTCCTCTCCATTATCGAGTGGAATGTCGTTTCGATCAGCACGCTCTTTGGCTCTGCTCAGCCACTGATCACATTGGATCCACAGTTCCATCCTGCTGTATATTCTAGCCAGTAGTAAGGATTTTGAGATTTCGCCGTTGTGGTTTCCAGCGACGCGATCGATGTCAGCCCAACCCTGGAGGATGTTGATGGCATTTGAGTGGCGAATAAGAGAAACAACCGAACCGCTTGAGTGCTCTAATCCTTGGAGATACTGAACATATCCGATATAATTTGCTGCATCCGAAATGTTGATGTATGATTCCCCGCGTCGAAATACAACAAATGCCCGTTCAGCCCATTCTTGCGCCTTCTGAAGATTACCCAGATTGACGTAGGCTAGCATCATGGTGTGGTAAAGATTCCCTTCGATCGTTGGACTTATACCACTAGGAAGTCGACAGATATAGTCTTCGATACACTGACGGGCGTACCCGTACTCCGGTGCCCTGGTGACAGCTTGGCTAACGGTCTGAACGAACAGAAGCTGCTCGAGAGCGGCTCCACCAACTATGGAAATTTCTCTTTGCACTTGTTCTATGAGCTTTTGAGTCATCTCTCGAATCTTTCCCATGTCGGTGGTGACTGGTATGGAAAAGAGAAGGCATTTGATGCCTTGTTGATGGCATTCCTTCGCAAAGTATTGTTCTGCTGCATCGAGTTTCCAGGACAATAAGGCGTCAGGGGTTATCGACTTCCGTATCTCGTTTATTTGCATGTCCATCAGATCCACGAGTCCGAATTCGTGATTCAATGCTTTGAACAGGTCCTGCGATGCTTGTATATGTGCTTGGGCTTCGTCGGTAACCTTCCCATCGTTCATCTGCATGATACATCTGGCGATATCCAACCGAGTGTTGGCTTCCTCGTAGGCTAGATTTTTATTCTCTTTGATGTTTCCGAGGAGCGTCTCGAGCAGTGCCTGATCATTTGCTACATTATTCAGTAAACCTGTGCAGAAGTAGACAATATAGCGCGCTTCGTGGAGCCGGCTCTGAGTAATTAACCAGTCTGCGAGGACTTTCATCCTGCTTGCGGCCGTTTTTTTGACCTCGGACTCCTCTAGAAAAGTTTGTTCAGCCGCAGTGACCTGGATGCGGTGGTAGTACAATTCGAGGAGGATCTGAGAGATATCAGTGGGATATTGAATCAGAGGGAACAGTTCATTGTCCAATCCTACCCTGCTCTGAGGCACTGTCACGTTGTTGTTCGCAAGGTTGGGTTCATCTTCGTGACTAGAGTGAAGTGCCGTACATAGCTGTGGTATGGTCTCTAAATGGTTCCTTTCCTCTTCAGCCGTGATAAGACTATTCGCAATCGGCAGGGATTCCAAGGCTTGAGCAAACATTGGTAAGCCAAGCATAAACAACGGGAACACAAGCCCTACATTTGTCTACCATCCACACGTCGTAAACTCGCCGTGCAACTTGCATCGCCTTAGTCGTCTCGGAGAATCGTGAGATGCCGGCATACGCCCTGATCAGCGCCAAAGCTACGCAATCTATGTCAAGTATACACCGTGTAAAGGCCTGCGTTGGGTCTCCATCTGTGAATATTGCTGATTCCGGGATCTGGCACGAATCCCAGGCGCGTATGTAGTGTCCTTGGACAAGGTAAAGAGAAGTGATCTCAATCGCGACGGCAGGGACATGTCGTAGCTCTTTGCGGAGAGCCAGAATGCTCGAATGCGCTTGACGATATCGTCCAAGCCTGCGCAGATCCACGATGGACTGGCAGGTTTGAGTGATCTCATCCTTGGAGACAGCCATGTGTCCCCGTATTGTTTGCCGCGTTTGCAGTGTTCCGTTGACACTTTAGAAAAAGTGCAAGTATGGAGGTCTTTGCGCCGGCGCATAGGTGTTGGCAGTTCTAGGATGTGCTGGAGCCTAGCGCGGTTGCGGACTAGGCTGCAACGAATAGCTGTGTAAAAGCTGTCAGCCGTCGTAAACGCGGCCCTTGCCCATTCTGTTTCGTTTACGATGACGCTGCTTCTTGATTCGGTTTTACTGGAGACTCTTCAAATCACATAGGTATTTCTCGCTAAAACTCGACTACACCGCAGTCAAGGCCGCACCCGTTCCAGCATTTGCACCATTAGGTAGAGCTGAACGTTGATCCACAGACAAACAGCCATGTCTGCAGACGATGCCAAACCGCCCGTTCTTCCCTTGAATGGTTCCTTCGAAACTGAGTTCGACTTTGACGATGCAGCGGCCATACCCCAGCTCGGCATCGAAGCCAAAGGCAAGATCAACCGCTACCTCATTACGCAAGACGGGGTGGGCTCGGACTCGTTCAGCGCGACAACACAGCGCGTCCAGTACGGCACTTACCATGGCAAACATGCCTGTCTCGTCGTGATTGACTTCAACTTTCGCTTCAAGCCAAAGGTCGCGGCGCGTTATAGCTACGCTAGCATCACTGTCCTGTTCCGGCGCGCTACAGACCTGAGCAACCACCGCGCGCCCAATGCCCCGCCAGAAAGCGATCCTCATGTTGCCAACATGGCGCCTAAGAGCATGTACGGTATGTTGACCACCGTAAAGGACAAAACAACGCTCGATGTGACGGTGCCGGTAATGTTCGAGAGTCCTCTCGGACTGAAGGCTGGCGTGGTGCTACATTCCGGCATAGAGCGTAACGAAAACTCAGAGCACCGAATGGAAATTCACGGCCAGCGCTACGAAGATGACGACCACGTTGATGCACCCAACGGTGTTTCATGGGACTTATTTGAGAACCGAATCCATCGAAACGGAATCATGCGCAATTTCCGGGCTGCGGTGGTGGTCTTGAATCCACCTGGAGAGCCAATGTGGATGGAGGTAGTGGTGAAACCAAGCGTCAAATTCTCAGTCGATCCAAGACGGCTACTAATGAAAAATGATGCATTTGCGAAGCTGTTGCAACTGAATGATCAGCCAGTGCCTCTTGACGGCAAAACACCTAAGGCTGATCAGGCAGATTTGGGCTGTGACGATTTTACCTCGTCGGACTTTCCATGGGCCAAGGTCCTACGAGTACCTGTAGAGAACCAGGCATGTCCTCCCATGCCCATCAAAATCTGGATGTATGAATGAATTACTGACTGCGCATTAGTCTGATATGGAGATTACATCATTTGAGACTGCGCATGTCGACAGACCAAGCCAATAATTGATCTCTCAAGCACTACTCCTGATTTTTACTCATCAGATTTTGTTCGCCTCTCGTGACTATCATCTTGCTAGTGTCCGAGTTGCTGTATCAGACCAGCGAGTAAGTCTTCTTCACAGCTTCGTCCTTATACTCTGTACGCAAAGAACTTAGAGCAAAGGCGTGTCTTTGACACCCTATTCACATAGCCCGAGATTGACAGCCTTGAATTCAAAAAGTTCAAGTAGATGAAGAGATTTGCGCTTGTTCTCGAGACAAAATAGGATATTGCGCGTGCTCGTAGCCGCAGAAAACTTTATTGTTGCTCGTATTCCTCACCAAGAGCATGTCTTTCTACGACCCACGCTTTGCGCGACTAAGCAACTCGGTGCCCAAAGAGTGATCATGGTGTGCTCGTGTACCTAGATCCTAGTTGAAACCAAACCATTTGCATTTCGGCCTCGCTCATGCATTCTTGCGTCCTCGTGTCTCGCTTCCACACACGCCCTTGCTATATTCTCAAGTGGACAGTATCCCCTGTCGTTGTCCCGAGTTTTGAAACATTGACCTCAGATTGTCACGCCTCCGCATGAGAGTATCCGCTTGTCGCTTACTCGACAAGTCTCCATGGTTGAACTGTATCGCCTAGGGATCCATCCGTTGAGATTGAGTGCGATTGTTGCCAATCATGGACCTCCCGTCCACGAATAGCCCTCGCTCTCGAGGTAATCAAGCAATCCCGTGATTGACAATTGGACCGTCAACGAGCCACCGGTCTGTCCTTCCGTCAGAGAGTGCAGACCAACCGGCACTTCCATTAAACTGTTGTATGTGTTAAGATAATATAAACGCCAGTGTATTGCATCAATAGTGTGCGGATCTAAAACATCTGATTGGTTGTGAAAGACAAGAAGGTGCGGAGGCTGTAGACGGAGAGGAAAGTGTCTGGGGTTGTAGTCGTTATTGAAAGGTTTGGCTCTGATGCAATGAAGACAGTGAGCAAAGGCCGTACGAGGTTCATCTCGCTTTTGTAGACTGTCCCAATTCAACTCGAAGTCGCAATTGGAACATCTTTTGGAGTCTGCGCGCCACAAATGAGTGTCAAAAGCCACGAAAGGCTGGGGCAAGGCAGCTGACGTGCTTCGGGCGGAGGCTTCGGTTGCGCCTACGGCGCTAAACACGGTCTTGATGTGAGCAAGACATAGATCTTGCTTTAAAAGCCGGAGAACTTTGCGCGCCAACTCGAAAGGCTCAATGTTGTACTCGATTTGGAGTTCTGGCCCATCTCGAGAGAGGGACGCGAGAGAGTAGACAACGTCTAGGCGATCGGAACACTCTTTCCAGTTGAAGTGATGCATATTTTCCAGGATCGTAAACTCGCTGTACTGTTGATTGGTATAAACAATGCGTTTCCAAAGATCGTCATGAATGATGCTGCCGAAAGTTCTGAGGATCGATTCCTTTACTTCATTGCGTAGGTAAGCCAAGTCGACCGCTTCGTTATTGGCGACAAGTAAGACTTGACGAGCCAGGAGCACCTCCTGCGTGATCCAAGCTCTTTTCCAATATTTGTCCTTGCAGAATTTTTCGAGGGCCAGAAAGTAATCAGCGTCAAAGAATCGCGTCTTTCCCATGTCCACGCGTAAGTAGCGCAATAAAGACACGTACTCGTAATCGAGGCCAGTCCACGCAAGCACGCGCTGCGCTTGCCGGAAGATAGAGCCCATTTGTTGCACCTGGTGGTTCCTTTCATTATCATTGCCTTGATCGATACACAAGGCATCTATCCAGAGAGCTTTGGTTGTTGCTTCGAAGCTGAATGCATTATCATGCCAGGCCAGATTTCCTGCTTTCGGTTCATCCGAGCTGGCCATCTTAAGGAAGTTCCACAGATTTTGACGCACTCGAAATGGTTGCCAATTCATTAAGATCAGGTGGCTGTCGTCTGCGTCGCCCCATACGTATGAAAGGCAAGTGTATTCCGACTCGATAGTGGTATGTCGCACCCGACACCGTACGAGACCATTGATACCAAGTGGAAGTACTTCTACAACTCGTATTGTGTTCTGACTTAGATCGAGTGGTGTGTGCTGGAATTGAGTCGGATCTGCCGCTGTGCGCTGTGCCGCAGGGCTCGCTGTGGTTCCATTGTCAAATGTAGCCACAGATGTAAACGATTGCTTATCTGCTTCCTCGAGAGTTACAGAGTCTGAACATGATGATGAGGAGCGTTTTCGTGCGCTGCGTAGACGCTTTTGAGTCGTCTCTGGCGATGTTCCCGCACGGCTGACACTCCGACCGCGCTTTTTCAATACGACTGAATCTCTCAACGGGGTTGCCATCCTGTGCTATCTTGGAAACAAATTTCCCTTCATTCTGGACTTGGGAAATAGACGATATAAGGGAGGGCCGATACCGTAAGGCCCCCAGTCGCTAGCTGCAGGGTGTGGCTGAGTCAAATCGTGGCTGTGAATGTGGCTGTTATCTCAAGCGAAATGTTGGTCAAAACTCACCATGGGAGCCTTCCATCTATTTAGCGCCATGCCGTTCATAACCACGAAACTGTCCGTATACTCACCCTTCCAATCAGCCTACACCATCGCACCTTAGGATGCTTAGGCGTAGCACGCGCTCCCGCGGTCTATGGCTTGGTTTTACGTTGTCCCTCATCTATTCCTATGTGCGTGAGCATTAATCGCGACACAGCAGGATCAGAAAAATGTTATGGATTAACACCCAGTCCGATGGCGAAGGAGCAGCCTTGCAAAGTGCCATAACGGCCTGTCAGCTTAGCTTTGGCCCACGATAGCCACGATGACATGCACATCCATACACAAATCGCGCTTTCACTTACTGTCGCACTGGTTCTAATATGTAGAAGTTTGGCTTTTTTTCGACTTGAACATGGCAAGAGTTTCAGTGAACTCTATCCGATATGCCAATAAGAACGGCGACGCTACCTTAGCTCCCACAGCGAGCAGGGAGCAGATTCATGAATCCCTTGTTTTGCACACAGAGAAGCAGTGCTAACGCAAGCCAAGAGGTAACATGAATACCCTTCCCATACGTGTTGGATAACCTGAATCTTGATTCATGAGAAACATTCAATTTGGCAGACTTCGACAACTCCTGGGCTCTGAATCGATGATCACTCCAAGTCGGCACTGGAATCAGGCGCATCTATCCTTGGCTTGGCCCTGAAAATTGATGCATCAAGTGACTAGTAAGGAAGCGGAGGTTTAATAATAGACAACTTGACATAGGCAACCAGCCACTTCCCGCGTCTGTGTAGGAACGAACACCTGCTGTGCAAGCTATGGACTTACGATGACACAACTTTGTTTATCTGTGTACTCTTTGATGGTCTCATGATACAATTTCGACTGAGATTTTGCCAAACATCTCTGATATACCCTATTCTGAAAGCTTCCATAACTAGTTTATCATGTGTCGCAAGTGACGAGTCCTCTAAAGAGACTGAACGGCAGAAAGAGAAACCACGGAAAACGCCCCGGCCCGGTACATAGAGCAGACCAAGCTGAGCTCAAGCGTTACAGTATATGCGAGGGTACATCGACGTCAGCCATCTGATCTACTTCTGGACCTTCTCCACGATGTGTCTAGTCTGGATCACAACACCATTGCTGTCGAGCTCATAGACGGTATAATGCATGCGTTTGTCCATGTCGGACTGGTGCTCAGACTCCCTGATCATTTACGTTAACAGTTGTAGACCTAGAGGTGCCCGCCAATGAAAACTCACTTCATAGCCACTCTGGCTGTTTGCGCACTGAACGAGCTGATATTCTGCTCGACCACTTTCGCAAACACATTTTTCAGTTGGTTTGATGGGTATGCAGCTGGTCGAACCCAGGCGGTGGTTTTATCTACGAATTCTACTGCAATAGTCTTTGATCCGCTGCTGACGTTCTTGATGAGCTGGCTGGAAACGTAGCGAGCCGACATGATCGGAGACGAGAGTAATGGGTCTAAGTTTGCTAATCGTGATAAGCTGAGAGATATTTCGAGAGCTTTGAAGAATAACAATCGCTGAACAAGATAGAATGGTTAACTGATAAGGATTGATGAGGATTGGTGAATCTGAAGCGTTCTGAATCATCTAATTGATGGATTTCCTTCCCATCTTATACTGGAGAGACGTTGCGAGCCGCGAAACGCCTTCCAGTTGAGAAACATACTCATTCCAAGATGTCTGATGTGTCCCTAAGCCTTGCTACTACTCATCTAGCACCATTAGATACATACAGTGTAAAAATAGGCTGCATACAGAGAATTTGATTACGCAGGCGGCTTCATCGTGAACCAGTAGATAACAGTGAGCGTCTCCTTCTTGGAACAAACAAGCCCAAAATATGCATGTGGACGGTCTCCGTAATATCGAATTGAGGCACAGTTGGTCGAAGAGATGCCTCCGACGCTAGACCTCCGTGGATGGGCCACTCTCGGGACTTCTCCGCACGGCGTGATCCTTCGTTGGCGTCAACTCAAAACCTAGAGTATGGCCTAGAGTCCAATCATATCAAATTGCAGGCGGGGATGATGATTAGCCTCCATGAAGCTGAAGGGGTACACAACTTGACCTACGTCGCACTAAATTTGCCGTCGGTGGATATTTAATCTTATCGACAACGAAGCAAAAGGATGATATCTTTATAAGCAAAGAATGGTGCGATCAAGTCACAGAATTCGGCAGGGTGAACTTGAGGGAAATTGGGTCACAAAGCTGCATTCCGCCGGAGTTTGGAATTGTCAGGTCTTATGAAAGGGCACGGACATTATTTCATGAATCAAAGCTTGACGGCCTAAAGAATTAGCGACGCATCTACGAAGCGCTTAGAGATGCCCGCAGTTTAGTTGGCCCAGAAGGTGCAAGCATTCGCAGAAGCATGTATTTGTCCGAAAGTCCTTGAGGCAGCGCTGCGACCCAACGCGCTCGGCAGATAGTTTTATTCATGGGATGACGTGGAACGAGGACTAAGAAGGGGCACAGTCGGCGCTAAATTAGCGGGGACAGAAAGTGTATCCGATTGGTTGAACAAGAGCCCGGGCGATCACTCACGGGAAACCTAATTCTTTGCGCGCTCCCCAACTCCCCATCCACTTTTACGCCCGATGAAATATTAGGACATGAAAGACACATGCACATCCATTGAACCTTTCTTTCTACCACGTGTGCAGGGGCGAGGCGTCACTATCCCTCGAGTCCTACACCTACGCAGCACGTCCTGCCACTTCCTTTCAGTCGCTTACAATGGCCGCAATCACGCGAGCCGTTGGCCAATCAGGGCGTCGGTATTTTGTTGAAAAGGTCCTTCAAGAGAAACCGGGACCCCTTGGACGAGTGTATCTTGCTTCGTAGGCCTGCCCAACACGGAATTTAGACGAACAATTTACTCACTCGCTTGCAGAGCTGGCAACCGGCAATACATCTTGAAAAGTGTGTCAAAGAACGACTTGAAATACTTTCAAGACATGTTCAGCGACCTCAAATCCCCCTACGTTCGCGTAGCTGATGACACGATTCCGGACCAATCAATGTTTGCCTACAAATACTTCAAAGACCATCTACTTTCCTTCGCTCAGAAGGACTTGCAGCTTCCACTAATCAAACGAGTACTGAGGGACTCTCTGCGAGGTATTGCTGCATTACACGAGAAAGGCATCGTGCATACAGATATCAAAGCAAATAATATCATGGTAGATTGGGACGAGTCGGACGGCACTACCACCGTCCAGGAGGTCCAAGTTGCTGACATTGAAGACGCTGCCTACGTTGCAGACGATTGTGCCATTGTTGGAAGGCAGGTTGGGAACTGGATGTGGCGAAGTCCGGAGGCTCATGCGTCTGGTCAGGTTCATAAGCCATCCGACATCTTCTCGTTTGGAATCGTTGTAAGCCTTTTAATGCTACTACCAAACATCATTCTACTGCTGACTTACTGAAATATAGTGCATCTATGCCGTGACCAAAAGGGTCATCTTTGCTGTCGCCGACGAAGAACTCGCGGAAGGTGAGGATAAGCTCGCCATCGTCATCGAACGACAGCTATCCTACTTCTCTGACTTGGAGAGCTTGGGCGGTCTACTCCATCATTTAGGTGATAGCCCTTGGACCCAAATATTTACTGTCATTGCGAACGGCTTCAACGACGAGCTTCCTCGTGCGCCATTCGCTCTCTGGAAGGGTCTTGAGCCAGAGTTCAAGAACCTTGTTGGAAAGATGACGAACATTGATCCAAAGAAGCGAATCACGGCGAATGAAGCTTTATCGCACCCGTGGTTTGCAGATGTAGCATGAAGGGGCTTCCAATTGTCGAATTCGAAACAGGGCTCGAGGCCGCAGCAATGATGACTGTTTTGAGTCATCCTTCCGTGGTGTGAGGCTGGTCGACATTCCTTGGCGAAATGAACAGCGCAAGGAAAAGTGACTGTGTCCTTGCTATCGCAGAGAAGTTTCTGCCTAGTGGAATGTTACGTACATGATTTGCAAGCGCTGAATAGCATGCAATATCTGCAGACCTATAAATAAACCAGAAAATTGGTCACTCAGCTGCCCCTTCGAGCATAAATTCCACCAATTTCAGTCTTCACTGCAATTTGTCCACCCTTAACTCACTTACTTCCATGACCCCTTCGTCAATAGCTACGATATTTGAAAGCAACCACCCGATCACGCAGCCAATCTGCCTGAGATCATAGCGCCACATCATCCTTAAACTCAGAAGTTTCAAGTCTGCGCCTCCTCACTGGGACACTGAGACACGTCTGCTGTCTCCTTACACAAACATCCTCGCCCTCTACCGATTTGTACTCAAAAGACTACTCAGGGAGGCGTGACTAGCACGCTGACAAAGTCCGTCCTGCCAAGAGATGCCTGGTAAACAGCCGCATAGACAAGGGAAAAACGTGTCGAGCAAGTCAGTATCGAGAAAGTGGCTACGTCGTTGGTCATAGTGTAGCCTAGCTGGCCCAGCTGTCAGGACTTCATTCACTTCAGTGTGTTATCCGGAATAATGGACCAATCAACCAACGCAGTCGTCGTAGTGGCAAAGTTTGGTCAAGTCGAAGGCATCTAACAAGCACGAGCTGGAAAATAAATAGAAAGAGACTTGGCGTTGTGGCACCACAATTTGCACAAACACATGTTTCCGTCGTTTTGAAATTACTCGCATCGAAAGTATGCATTACGCTGGTTACTAACAATTTAATAGTGTATAAAAAGCTTTAGTGCTTTCACTTCAAGCTTTACAATAAGAGTAGAGAGAACTACGGAAATAAAATATTGTTCGGCGCTTTGGAGCAAGCTGCCACTCTCGGTGAGCGGCTGAGAGCTACTGTCAAAAGGGCTAGCAACTGAAGAAAATCATGTAACGATTACAGACTCAGCGCGAACTTTCCTCCCATTGAGAACCACCCTGACCATTGCCCTCCTTGTAAGGTCTTGCTGTGTATACTATTGTCCGTCCCAACACAAAACGCGGTGATCATTCTGCTCTCAGTTGAGATGACTGCAGGGGCAGAGTTACAAATACCTTCCAGTCTTGTCAGCGGACCCCATTGGGTTCCAGTCAGATTTCTGTGCCATAAGCCATCGTCGAATCCAATGGCGAACCAATCGAGCTGGTTGACATCGGAGACGACAATGGCAGCTTCCGACTCAGCTGGCCCCGATACTACCTCCCAAGCTGACCAACTGCCGCTCCATGATTTGTGATAGATGTTGTCATCCGATCCGACTCCAAATACGTCCAGTCTATCCGGACCCCAAGTCGCAATCGAGGGCGGACTCTTACAGTCCCCACCTAGCCTGGTCCAATTCCAGCCATCCTGCGAGCTCATGTGCCATATAGCTTTGTCGGTGCCCAAAGCGACGACGTCTAGTCGCTGTGTTCCCCAGGAAGCTGCGGCAGACACTGACGTGAACGGTAACGTAAATGTGCCACCAAGCCGCTCCCACCAAACATCCCACTGTGAGACACTATTTCTTCCGAAAGCTCTGCGCCATATTCCGCCCTCTTGACCCACTGCAAAGACATCCAGGCGTTGGACTCCCCAGGAGACTGCTGTCGGTGCTGAGATAAAGACACCCTTAAGAGACATCCACTGGCTCCATTGGCCATTTTCAAAGTGCCGCTCCCACATCTCACTTTCTTGTCCGACACCAAAGACATCAATGCGACCTTTACCCCAAGACACCATTCCTCGCCCCATTTTCGATCCTTGCCAGTTTTGTAGAATATACCATTCGAAGGACCGACGCCAGACACAAAACCCGGATCCCCGTTCGGAGCTACGGCGGTGATCAGGCGCTTGCAAATTGTTCCGTGGCATACACTCTTCGATGAGGCAGTCGCGACCGGACTCGTGCTAACGCGGGACAAGGTAGGGGTGTCGGCTGTAACAGTTACGGTCGCCACACCACTATGTGAAAGTGAGCGAGTCATTCCTGGAGCCTTCAAGCTGAATGATTGCCTTAAAACCACCTATACGATCGCCTGGGACATACACATACCCCACATTCTCAGCCTTCTTCCTGGACCCCAGGGTTCCGCCCACTCCACCACCCACCGCCGCTGCGACCAGCACCAGAACCACCGCACCAATGATCCACCACTTTTTGCGACTCTTCTTCGGCACATCCACTGTTTGGCTCATAACGCCTTCAGAACGACCTTTGTCGTGGTCGTAGCCATAATGGGGTAGTGGAGAATGGTAATTTTGCTGCAAGGCTGGCTGCAACTGTTGCGCGCCGTAGTATGCGTATTGACCTGTGGATGACGGCAACTCCTGAGGCGGCGGCTGAGGGACAAGCTCAGGGCCCTCGTGAGACCGACGTATCTCCATACTTCGTAGACACCAGGTACAGGCTATAAAGAGGAAGTGCGGCGAAGGATATAACCCCCATCTACAGCGACCAGGTTGAGTTTATCACCGAGAGTCAAAACTCCAGAAATTGGTCATGCTTGGGCTTACAGAATCTAGAGCACTGCAAGCGTCGCGTTATCACTCGTGGCAGGCGAGCGAAGGATCGGGGGCTGGTCAGGCTGAAGATGGTGGTGCTGATTTGTTCAGTGTTCAAGCCTCAATCTGCAGACGAAAGTAGTGGAAGCAGCAGCCTTGACAACATCGCAAAACGAATAAATGTCAGACCACAATCACTGATCATTTAGCGAATATTCTGAGCGTCTAGTCCTGTCCAGTGTGCTCCAACTTTGCTATCAGCTATGACTTGACGCTCAAGCCAGTACTGGGATTTTTCAGGCTCTGAAATAGGTGCAAGGCTATGGGTCATCTCCTTCGCTAGGCTAGAGAGTCCGCGGAAGCAACTGTCATGCGTACGCATGTAGCCTCGAATAATGTGAGTAAATTCGATGAAGGGATCAGCCAAATGCATACCGATTTGCGGGATCGAAGAGACAAACCATTACGCTTAACCATCGAATAGCATGCGAAGGAAGGATCCACCACGTATCTTTGGGTGCTTCAGAAAGAGACAAGGCTCGATGCAAAGTTGTCATGTCCCGTGGTCGCACAACATACAAGTGGACCCAAACCCAACCAAGAAAGCCCGGGATTGCCGAGATACTCCTGCGCGATCACCCAGCAAGGCTGAGCGTCAATTCCAACAACAGGCAACGAAAGTAAGGACATTAAATCTGTACAGAATACCTGTTCGCACTCAATATCGCATACAACCTAACCTCGCTGCGTCTTCATCTCACGACAACATCCCTCGCTCTGCGTAGCAGTCCTCCTTTCGCATCTTTGTTCATATTAGCCTTGTTACCATAGAAGCCTGTTACGCGCACGCAGGCAGCGTTATATAGCAAGGCAACTAACTAAGGTTATACAACACTCTTCATCTTTATACACGAACCATTTCTAGAGTTAGTACAGCACATTAGGCTTCGCAAGCTTCTATAACGCAAAACCGAAGACAGTATTCCATCTACAAACTGTCTAGCTAGACTTTTAATTTCCTCTACTTTACATCGTAGTCGTATATATTTAGATTACTATGCACGTAAACATCTTACTTATATTAACATCTGTTGAAGAAGACTAAGCTAGCTTTAGAGATGGGATTAATTGATCACTACTCAAGAAAGATAAGCTGAAGACCTAAGACAATAAATACTTCTACTTGGGATCAAAGAAGCTTCGTGATCCTGAGCCTCTGGTCCTTCCAAGGTTAGAGGGCATACCTATTATCCCACACAGTAGGAAAAACTCGTGATCGTCCTTCCAAGACGATCAGATCAGGCTCTCCACGACAACATCACAAAACACTTCTACTACTCACTCACGCATATCAATCTCTCCAAAACCAAACCTCACAAGAATCCGAATGTATACATCCTATCCTATCCTACCCTACCCAACCCAACCCAATCCCATCCCAGAACCAACCTATACAAAAAAAGCTAACTAACCCAATCCACCAAGTTCGCTGGGCTTTTGCTTAAAAAAAACCAACAATAGCCGCCCCAGCTTCGCATTATGCAAGAAAAGAATATATCCACCCAAAACCCAAGAGAAATATCAAAAATCTTCGCCGAAATCGTGCCGTCGAAGAAAAGAAAAAGCTCGACGCTTTCCCCGGCCGGTTCTTTGATAAAACACCATTACGCCGTCCTTATTTGCTTTGCTTGGACCCCAAATTGAAGGAAGAAAATGCGCTCAAACAATCACACAGGTCGTATCAAAAGTCCAATAGCGCTGGGTTTACTCGTCGTCGTGCATATCCTCATCATCGAGCCCCGGTTCCTTCGGCCAGTGAGGCGGCTTAATAGCCTGACTCTGGGGTTCATTCGGATGTGGTTTTCTGCCGTGCACGATCCACCTACACACATATCAATATCAAATCATCTCACGAGTCAGGGGCTTGAACTTACACTTTATAATACGCGTGAACGGATTTATCCGCCATTGCGTTGCGCAGATGCGCGAGGTAGACTTGAACCTCGACGTCTGTCCATTGGAGCGCTTTAGTAAAGTACTCGACTGTCCATGCGTGGACGCCGGCGTGCATGTTCCAGAGCATGAATTTGCCGAGGAGTTTGAAGCGGGCGTCGCGGGGCCATGTGTTTATGGGTATGGCGACGGTTTCTTCCTTGACGTCGACGAAACCTGCTTGTTCGTACCATGTTTTCAGCTTGTTGGCGATTCGTAAGGGCTTGCCGAGCGTCATGGCGGCTTTGTCCTGCAGTCTTGTCCACTCGAGGAGCTCGAAGTCTGGTGGCATGGTGCCGTCGTCGCAGTATAGCTTCGAGTAGATCTCGTGAGATTCCATGTGCCCTCCAGGCTCCAGGTTGTTGTAGCCCTTTTGTATTATCTCGCGGAAGTCTTCGAAGATGCCGAGCGACATGCGGGTGTGGATGTAGTCGTACGGCTGGGTGCAATGCCACCATTCTTTGCGTCGGATATCGTCGATGAAGAAGTCAACATTGGCGGGGGTTCTGTCTTTGATCAGCGCCGTTATTGAGGGGTGCGACGCAATCACAAAGGGTGCTTACACATCTGGTTGAATGGGTGACAGGTCAATCCCCTCAACCTATTGCACCATTAGAAAAAGCTCGCCCAACTATCGCAGTAACGTACCCGAGTCTTGGGGAACTCCTTAGCTGCCAGTTGTTAGCAGTGGCGATTGTGATGTTGGTGCTGTGCCGCAGACGTACCCATTTCCATACACCACTTTCCCGTGCCGCAACCGATATCGAGTATGCGCTTCGGGCGCTTGAGTGGTGCGAACCAGTTTTTTTGTGCAAACAGCGCTTTGATGATGACATGCTGCATATCTAAGCGCTCATTTTCGAGCTGGGAAGCGGGGGGTCAGCGGCGAGCGAACGGTGGCGAGTACAGCAAGGGGGCGTACATGGTCATTGGGGAAGGGATATGCTGTGCGATTATTAGCACGTAGTGTCATGAAGCTATTACAATGCGCTTGGCTCACCTCCGGCCATATATCGGTGGTATGTCCGGCCATGCTGGTGCACATAGTCCCAGATGCTCGGTGTGAGGCTGGCAGTTTCGCTACCAATGGTCAGCAGGAGGGCGTAACGGCCTAGAGCAGATGTAACCCACGATTCCAAGTCTCCAAAGTCGTCCGACTGGGGGTCCGACTAGAGGTACAATGGTCAGCTCTGGGTGCCTGAGTCGTGTTGCGGGGAGAGTGCATGGCACCACGTACGTCGGCTTCGAGGGTCGAGTGGGTGAAGTCGGTCAGGTCCGTCAGGTCCGTCGCACTCGAGAGCGGCCTCACAGGGCGCTGACGACTCGCTGTCATGGTCTCTGTGAAGGACGCAAAAGTCGAGATCCGGTGGAGTGGGTTCTGGGGGCGCTGATGGGAGGTCGACTTACCGACACCAGGGAACGATTCCTTCGCTTGCGCGCACGGCCAATCCCCGCAAACACATGACCCGTCACCGCTTTGCTGGGGCCATCTGTCAACGACCCACTCCGCGTGGACACGCACCTAATCAGTGCCCCGAGTTTACGCCTCAGTCATGTGGCTAGTGCCTAGACGCATTCTCCCACGCGTGTGCGACCAGAGCATTGGGTGCCAGCTTCGCCCAGCCGCCCGGTCGCTGTCCTCGAAATGACTTCCATGTTTCTCGACAGAAGCGACAGCTCATGTCATGCACCTGTCCGTCCGACCGCCCGGTTCTCGTTCGGCATGCATGAATTCCGTGTTCGCGACTGTGCCGCGAGAATGAATATTGCCCTAGGAGAATTCCTACAGGGATGCTATGTTCCGAATAGTATCGCTCATCACGGGCTTTGGAGTAGTGGTTCTGCGGATCTATGCGTCCGGCCGTTGTGGATACGACCGTATCTGCGTGAGATCTGTCGATGGTGTGGAAGGATTTTGGTTGGCGAGCTCGACCAGGATGGCGGACCGGTCGGTGAGAGTTCAGATTCTTGGGCCCGAAGGCGCGGTACTACTGCTTGTGGCGGTCGGAACAATCTGTAGCTCCAGGTTAGTGAGACATTTGGGAACACTTGTCGTCATCGGGCATATCGTTTATTTCTGGTATTTGAAAAGTGGCTGACTGGGGTATGTAAGATCGAGAAGTGACTTTTGTGGTGCCAAGACTGCACACTACGCGACTCCGCAAACGACAGTTGTGAGAAGATCAAGCGGTGTTGTAGAAATGTCAAGAATTTCTACGCAGGGTGCCACAGCTCCAATTTAAGCTCAGATTGAAGTCATCCACATCGAGTAGTTGATTCACCTTCCCAGCTCCTCTTCCACAGCCTCGATTTCAACCAAGAGACAGCTCTGCCTGTAGCTCTCCAGCTTGAAGCGAGGCTTACCGCGAACATGAAACGCTGTCTCAAATAGTGTGTTGCACTTCTTCCACTCTCCTAATATAGTCCGCACGGGCAGTCGTTGACTAAGGTGGATATTGGCGTAGTTGGCCATTGAGCGACAAGATGCGTTGAAGCAGAGTCGTACCTGCTGCAGATGATCGAAATTGTTGGTGTTTGTTCTGGCCAGGTACAAGTCGCTTAGAAATCTCCATATATGTGTGTCATGGTCGCTGAAGATGTTCAACTCTTCCAGGCTCTGAGGAAGTATGCGCTCTACTTGCCGGCTGCTTTTGATCTCAAGAAGGTCACCCATGATGGTCAAGAGCTTTAGAAAGCGGAACTGTATGAACGTGAGCTTTCGCAGCTCTGAGTTGTGTGCTGGTGTCGTGATCGTGAGGGCACGAAGCTCATGTCGCATGACCTCCAGGAGCGCAAAGTAGAAGAAATCTGTCCCGTTAAGCGTCGTCGGCACCGCTAGTATTGGAAGGAAGTCGCTGAATCCCAAAGTGCTCTGCGAGTCTATAATCAAGGTCTCTGACTTGTTTAAAACAGCCAGAATGAGGACGAGCCACAGTGACGCCGAGTTGCGTTCGCGCTCAAAAAAAGCGTCAATCTCATCCGCTTCGAAGTCTGCCAGGAGCTTTCGGACCATGGCCAGACATATCTCGTGCGACCTTGCACTTGTGCTGAAAAAGAACGGGGGGCCCTCATCTCGGAACTCGACGCTGCGAATCCGGGGTATCCACTCAGAGTGCTGTTCCAGAAGTGCGAGGTACTTTGCGATGCTGCGCACAGGAACCACAGCATTGCGAACGAGTACTTCGGTGGCAACAGGACGAAAGCGACCGTGGGTCAGGGCCAGGTGTCGAAGCGTAGTGCGCCTGTCGTCACCGTTGATCTTGGACGCGACTTGGAGAAGTAGTTCATCTGGGAGGCGAAGGATCGGGGATACATCTTGAGCGGGCGTGGCCATGCTGAGCTGGGGTGATTGATTTGACGGACGTGTAGTACTGGTGATGCAAGGCGAGAAGCCGGAGCTGTTGGGTTGACGCGTTGTTGAAAGTGTGTTTACGCCAAGGAAGGTCCGTTTGTGAGGTGGGAGTGAGTCGCGTGTGACTCCCTGCGGTGTTAGTGTTGAGGAAGGAGCACCTGTCTTCACCGCCAAAGCGAGCAAACGTTTGTAGTGACGAAATGAAACGGCGATATCATTGCACGTAAGAAAAGTCGCCTGGTCTATCCCTACCACTAATGTACAATTACTGGACAAGAACCGGCCGCTTGCACGGGATAATCGTTCACCGGCCCTTCTTCACCCACCCCTCGAGCCCGTCTCGCGTCTCGTGCAGCTTGTCCTCCACCAAGCCGGCAGTCATACCTGCGTGTGCCTTTCCAGTCTCAATGAAGTGTGTGATTCGCTCTCGCGTGCGCAAATGCGCATCTGCCAGTACCGGGTACTTCTCCTCATACGTCCATATCAGATCGCCCACGTTCTTCGATGTGATGGGGAGGACAACGTTGGCTGCAGTGATGCCGACGGCCAAGGGCAAGGATGCTCGGAGGAGGATGTTGCGGTTGCGCGTGATGATCGAGCCAGCCATGGACGCGACCAGGACATATAGCGCACCAGGGAAGATCTTCTCGCCGGACTCGCGCGGAGGTGCTAATGATCGGACTGTGCTGGTGAAGCTGTGCTCGAGTTGCAGCGTCTTGGTCAGGGCATTGTCGACGGCCTGCTCGCCGCGCACGGCTTGCTTGTAGAGGGCCAGACGCGCATAGCCTATCTGGACGGCCAGACGGTCTGTGGGAGTCGGGCGGTAGGTCTCGACGGGCGCACCAGAGGATGGTTTTGATGTCTCGGGAAGAGTAGGGGCGGTCGAGTCGAGAGGGAGCTCGTCGTAGATGGGCTTGCGGTTCTGTCACATGCCATCAGTTTCTTGTCACATCATGGAGAGCTATATTATTGCGACTGGAAACAGTGCGAATGGCAGCGTGGAAACGTACTGCAATGTCTGCCGGCTGCTCTTCAGCGTCGACTATCCGGGGAGCAAAGACGACACCAGTCGTGACGGCGGCTGCTATGGCCGGGGCGAAGGCGCGCTACAACACGTCAATTGAAGCCTACTGCAAGCTCTTGATGCTACTCACGTGCCGTAACAGCGGTCGGAAGGCCATATTGGGGCGGGTGGAGGGCGCAATGGATGGGACGGTCGACGAGCAAGCTGTGATGTCGCACCTCTCCCGTCTTCCGCCGAGCGCAGTTTGAGCGCGCCAAGCCCTGCCGCAACTTTCCCGCGGCAATGACATCGTTTCTGTTGTGCTCCGTCAAACCGCCGCCCAGAGACTCGACCATGCTTAAACGGCTCGCGCGCACCACGACTTCGCCATGGATATGCTCGCGATGCCTCCACCAGTCTCAGCGCCAGCGCCGCTTCAACAGCACCATCGCCGCCGCAGCCACTGCACGCGACAGTGCGCCGCCCTCCGCCCTCTACGGACTATCAGCGAGCGGCAAGACCGATGACGATGCGCTGCGAAAAGTGTTCGACAATGCCTCCTTCTGGGAGAGCTTCAAGCGCACCTTCCATAAAAATACGCCATCGGGCATAATAGGCAACAAATACCTTACACATCCAGAGGGCTTCATAGACTTTGTCACCGTCACCATCCAGCGCTGCAATGCCGTCGTGCAGAAGGTGTCAGAAGCCGATTCAATAGAAGACTTCAAAAATATGGTCAAGGACCTGGACAAGCTCAGCGATCTACTGTGTCGGGTAATAGACTTGGCCGACTTTGTTAGAGGGACACATCCGAACCGCAAGTTCCAGATGATGGCAGTCAAGGCATACCATACTGTGTTCCAGTATATGAACCAGCTGAATACCACACCGGTGCTGTATGACCAGCTGAAGAAGGCCTCGGAAATACCAGAAGTATACGATGCCTGGACTGAAGAAGAGAGGATAGTGGCGAGAATACTCATGGAAGACTTTGCGCGATTTGGAATTGGATTAGATGACAAGACGCGTGAGAGGCTGGTGGATCTGAGCGGAGAGATCGCCGAGGTCGGGTCACAATTCGTCGAGAACATGGCACCTGAGAAGCTGAACCTCAAGTTCGACTCTAAGAGAATGAAAGGGCTAGACCCGAATCTGGCAAAGGCCCTGACCAAATGGGGAGAGACGAGGATCTCTACGATGCACCATGAATCACAAGCCGTACTGCGATTTGTCGAAGATGCCGACGTTCGACAAGAAACATACTCGGCGGTTCGGACAGCCAGCAGCTCTAGTATTGGACGGCTGGAGAAGATGCTGAAGCTGCGAGCGGAGCTGGCGCAGCTGTCAGGCTACGAGACATTTGCACACATGACTTTGGAAAATAAAATGGCCAAAACACCGCACGCCGTAAACACATTTCTGGGCGCATTGTACGAGGACAGTCGACCAAATGTTTTGGCAGATCTAAATGAACTCATGGAGCTGAAGAAAGGTGACGCCCACCAAGACAATTTTCCAGACCGAATAAATGCCTGGGACAAATTCTACTACACACAAAAGATGCTGGCTACCATGGAAGGCCACTACAAGCAGCGCACCCCTGACTCGCTATCTGCCTTCTTCTCTGTGGGCACAGTCTTGCAAGGCATATCACGTCTCTTCAATCAGCTATATGGCGTCCGCTTCGTCCCACAAGAAACCCAGCCCGGCGAGGTCTGGGACGAAGGCGTCCGGCGACTCGACGTCATATCCGACACTGAAGGCCATATCGCTGTCCTATACTGCGACCTCTTCTCTCGCACGGGCAAGACACCAAATCCCGCACACTTTACCCTCCGCTGCAGCCGCGAGATTCTTCCCGCCGAGCTCGAAGAAATGTCACACATGCAGCATCGCTTCTCGTCCCCCATCGAAGCCGCCACAGACGGCATGGCCGTATCCTACAACCCCGAACGCAATAGCTACTTCCAACTCCCCACCATCGCACTCATCTGCGACTTCAGCAAAGCACACTTCCCGCGCCCCACGCTCCTCAACATCCACGACGTCCGCACCCTCTTCCACGAAATGGGCCACGCCCTGCACTCCATCCTCGGCCGCACCGCGCTCCAAAACGTCTCCGGAACCCGCTGCGCAACCGACATCGCCGAGCTCCCCTCCGTCCTCATGGAACATTTCGCATTCTGCCCCCACGTCCTCGGCCTGTACGCCCGGCACTGGGAAACAAACGCTCCTTTACCCATGGACGCGTTGAAAAACCGCCTCGCAATCGACAACCGTAATGGATATACGGAACTCGAATCCCAAATCTTACTCTGCATGCTCGACCAAGTCTACCACTCCTCCTTACCCCTCGCAACAGACTTCAACTCGACAAACACATACCACACCATCTACAACCGCTACGCATCCGTCCCCGAACCCGCGGGTACCGCATGGCAAGGTTTCTTCGGCCATTTATTCGGCTATGGCGCAACGTATTACTCGTACCTGTTTGATCGCGCCATCGCGGCCAAGATTTGGAAAGATGTGTTTGATGAGGGCGCACAGGGTAGGAGTCTGGATCGTGAGCGCGGCGAGCGGTATAAGAATGAGGTGTTGAAGTGGGGTGGGGGCAGGGATGGGTGGGATTGTCTTGCGGGGGTACTAGGGGATGAGAGGGTTAGAGGGGGTGGGGAGGGGGCGATGATGGAGGTTGGGAGGTGGGGTGTTGATGCGTCGAAGTAGGATGAGGAGGATGTATATATTTGTATGAGAACGAGATTAGGGTATCTATTGTGTGCCGTGCATTCCTTATATGCGCCATGAAAATCACTTCTTTCGCAACTTCACCTCGTTCATCCCCATACCAGACGTAATTACAGCTAGACTAACTAGAACCTGCTTGGAGGCTCAGACAACGCATCAGAAGTAGATATCTTAAGGAAGGCATACATCGATCGGCTATTGTTCAGCTTCCTGACTTAGCTTGTTCGATAGCTCGTTGACCGGGGCAGTCTCAGTGGAGAGCGATGGAGGGGGTTGGGGTGGTGAGTTGAAGTAGATAGTAGAAAGGATGCTGATTATCGTTGTTGAAGATGGTGTTGATTGAGATTGTAGTGATCACATGTGTTTTTATGGTGAAGGGTTGCCATGAATTTTATGAATCAGCAGTGTATATGCAAAGTGCCTTTCGAAGCGCTCATTTCTGATTGTTGCAAGCGTCGTATGATGTAGACTATCGAGTCCCCACGCTACTTGCAAGGCCCCTTGATTTCGAGGCCAGTGCTCGTACATTGTCAGGCCGATTTGATTTATGACAAACGACCTCTTGCTAAACCTTTCCCGGGGCCTCCCTCATCTCCCACGCACAGCTTCATATGTCCGACGAATCCAGCTTCTCCATGTACACATCCAGGCCATTGAGGTTCGCCTTGCTCTTCGACTTATTGATCCTATCCTTCGCAAAGGCCAACGAGAGGTCCACGAAGAAATCTCTCGGAAGATCCGCAGCGTATGCCTCGATGTATTTGAAATCAACGCATGTGTATGTATCGACTATGAGACGGCGTCCAGGACAACCCGCCGGTGAACCCGCATAGATAGTAGCAGCTACTTGAGCTGACGGATACCACGTCTGGCCCGTTGCATCGGGTTTGTTGCGCAGATCGAAGATGGCTTCAAGCGCAGCATTTTTGGCCGAGATGTCGCACAACATCTCGCTGAGAACATATAGCTTGCTCAAAGTTTCGTACTCCTCGGCCACGGCCTCACGACTCTCCGGAGGGTCGTTGCGGCTAGCCGCGACAACATTCGTGTAAACCAGGTTGACGTAGATTGCGAAGATCTCCGGATCATCGTCTGGGAGCTTGATCAGGCGCTCTTCTCTCTCAACCCAATTGCCGTTCATCGCGCGTTGGAAGAATTCTGAGCGAGGACATAAGAAGCCCTCGTGAACGGTGAAGCGCTTCTGATTTGGCTCTTTGCCGACCAGAACACTTAACGATGTACTCGCCTCAAAGCTAGTCTAGTTAGCTCAAACCATGGTCCTGTGAGTCGAAAATGCTCACTTGATAGCCTTAGCCTTTGTGCCGCGCACAGTGTTGCGAGATGCCATGATGCTGCAGTAGACCCTGGTTTCGTGTAGGAGCAAGGTGCGTGCTGCTCAGTATTTGCAGAGAACGTGCTCAAGAGGTGAAGGTCGTAAGAGTGAGCGGCCTTGATTGCCTCATTTCATATTCACCGCAAGCACGTGATGAGCTGTCCGTTTGTTGAGCCGAGAAGGCACTAGTCTTCCTTAAGTCGCCCCCATAGTTTGCTTATCATGGCTTTCTCGGTGGGAAGCGATGAAGTAGGTTGGGAGGTGGGGTCTTGATGCGTCGAAATGAGAAGGCGTAGTTGCGTGGATATAGCGATAGCGATAGCGAATGGAGAAATCCTGGCGCTTTTGTTTGCGTTGTGAGCAATGATGAGTCCAGAATTTGTATGAATTATGAAACGAGGCGAGACATCAACGAGAATATTGAGAAATCTGACTTGCTGCCGCGGCTGGACATTTGCTATGGAAGTGGCAGGAGGCATGTACTTTTATGGGAACGAACTTTGCGTAGTGTGCGCTGTATGTCCCGTCATATCTCCCCATGGTTTTCCAGATGTTGTCTACCGACGTTGTCTACCGACCATGTCACTCTACCCGTCCACATGGACATTCCAATCCTGGTCCGCAGTCCACAGCACCCCACGCGTATACGTTCTGCACCGCACTACTTGATGGCGCTACTTGACTTCCTCTAGATACGCATCCGGACCAGCCCGCTTCGCAATACTCTTATAAGCATTCGGCCGATCAACCCGATGCGCAACAACCATATCTAACAAAAAGTCCCTAGGCAACTCATCTCCACATTTAACAAGATGCTCAACAACCATCCCCGTCCACATGTCTGCCATCAGCTTCCTGCCCAGCGACCCTTTCGGGGTGCCGGCATATATAATCTGCACAGCGGCTAGGTTCGCAGCGTACGTTTCGCCAGTATCAGTGACCTCGGAATTGAGACCCCGAATTGCTTGAACGACGGCGTTCTTCGCTGCTATGTCACACAACTTCTCACAGAGGACGTAGAGTTTGCTGAGGAGCATGTACTCTGCGCGTGCTGTCGCGCGTTGGAGTGGTCGCTCGACGGGGCCGGTAGCGACGGTGTTGGTATAGACGAAGTTGACGTAGACGGCAAAAACCTCAGGATCGTCCTCTAGTAGCTTGATGACACGCTCGTCTCGCTCTGCCCAGTCACCATTCATGGCACGTCGGAAGAATTCGGAGTGGGCGCACACAAATCCTTCGTGGACTAGGAATTGCTTCTGGTCTGCTTCTTTGCCGACAACGACCGTTAGCATCGTGGAGATGTCGAAGCTGCGATGGTTAGGCTGTGTTCGCATGCGATTGGAAAGGTGCCCACCTCATGGCCTTGTCTTTGCCAATGCGAGCCGGGTCAGGCGGTGCCATGGTTGTAAACGAGGGCTCTACTGCTTGTCAGCGTTATGTTTGCGCAGTTCAATAGAGGACTCACAAAAGATCGCTTGCGTGGTTAGCAATTGATAGGGTGGAAAAGCTCGAGTGGGAGCACAGGAAGCGGCGTCGTCAATTTGAGAAGTCGTAGGTGAGGTCTTGAAGTTGATGGTTGACAAACGGAGGGGCCGATGAAGTCTTTCAATTTCACTCTCACTTTCACCCCTATGAGCGTTTGGATGCGCTTCCATAGATCGCCCTGGTTGCTTCCAGGCCTGGTAGATGTTGGGTAGATGATGGGTTCCTGAAACACCACCCACGAATGCAAAAAACCTCTCACCTGGCGAAATTGAGATCCTGTTTCTCTTTAACACAACGTGAGCAGAAACTTCAGCCACGTTACTTTTAATTCGAAATTCTGCATTTGGTAGTCACGAAGGATGGTGGCGACCAGCGTCCGCCGTTTTTCGTTCGCGTCCGAGTCTCCCTGGAACATGGTCTTAGCGCGATTGATGTGTCTTCCTGCCAAGACCTTGAATGCTGCATCACGGAGGCTTTGGGCGATATCCGGTGGTATGTCGTCAGAAGGGGCTAGAATATGGGTCTTTGCAGCTGCCCAGTTCTCTTCTCGAATGGCCTCTTCCCAGTCCTTCCAGAAGAACCGTAACGGGCCAGTGCTTCCAGATGGTTGCACTGAATCGGTCGAAGTGTGCAGCTCCGCAACCGCCGCAAGGACAGAGTTTAGTTCGTCGCTGTTCAGTTTCTTGGTCGCGGCGAAGAGGCTGGTGTTCCCAGTTGAGTCGAGAATCATTGGATCCGCTCCATGTGCCAGCAATGTCTTTAAACATTGCAACGCCGCCTTCGTAGGTTCCTTAAAGACATTTGCAAACAGGAGTAAAAGAGGGATTTCTCCGTCCACATTTTGCTGGTTCGGATCCTCTCCTTTGTTGAGGAGAGCCTCCATCGCTTCGCGGACGCGTGCCTTCTTTGAAGGGTACGAATCGCCACATAAGAGGGCAAGTTCATGAAGCATGGTATTCCCGTTCTCCTTGATCGGGCCAATGCAAACGTGTTTGCAAAGTAGGTCCAGGATTGAAAAGTCCTTGTGCTGTTTATGCCACCATGAAAAGCCAGCCAGACATTTTGATACGAATGGCTCCCTGGAGGGCAACAGCGTGGCTGGATCAGCTCCATGCTTCACAAAGCTACTCAACGCATCGTTCTTTCTGGACGCTTCGAAGTAACTAGATTCGTCCCAAGGATAGTCGGATTTTGCGAGGAACACCTCAAATGGAGACATGCCGTGAGGCAAAGGACGATGCACCGAAGCACCTGACTCGATAAACTTATGTATGTAATCGTACTCACTTCCAGTGTAACTGCGGCTTAGCAGCTTGTGAAAGGGCGTAAGTCCTCTCACGTTGGGAACGTCCATGTTTGCTTTGGATTTCATTAGAATATCAACCAAGGGAGCGGGGGAAGCCTTGTACTGGGTAACGGATGCGCTCCAGGGCTCCACAGACACCGCTAGGTGCAAAGCGCTGTCTCCATTGTGATCTTGGCTAGACGTGGAGGCACCCTCTTCCAAAAGAAGCCCCGCCACTTCTACATCAGATAGAAATATTGCTAGATGCAAGGGTGAACGTTCCAGATTTCCTGCAACGTTTGTGTCTGCGCCATATCGAAGCAGAAGTTGCACTAAGTTTGGGTCCTTTGCCATAACGGCATAGTGCAGAGGTTGATTCTCAGAGTTGTCCTTAATATCAACGGCAGCCCCTTTCTCAAGAAGARACTTGGCTTGATGGATATCTTCGCTGATTATCGCCCAGTGAAGAGCAGTTTGCCCGCTTGCGTCCACGCTGTCAAGTCCCAAGGCGTACTGAACCGGGACTTCACTTTCATTTCGTATGGCTTGATCATATTGTGAATTTGTGTATGTCGTATGAGTGCCTACTGCTGGGACTTCTGTTTCGAAATTCCATTGTTGATGGTTGATGTCATTGAGAGCGAATTCTGGCATGCTTGGTCTAGTCAGAATACTGTGACGCTCTCCTTAGCTTGCGGCTATACTTACATTGCATGAGTACTGAAATTCATACCTGCAGAAGATGAATCGGCGGATTGAGTGGGCGGCTGCGCGTTCAATCGTCGTCTTGTTGTCGCCCTTCCGGTGACAGCTCCATTTCTCACTCTCGGGTTGGTTTCGGTGTTATATTTCAGAAAGCCCCATTTCTGCAATTGAGTACGGTAAGATCGCTCGCTTCATTCGTGTCAACGGAGAGTTTTTCAGATCAATCGCAGTCACGTAGAAACTCACGACGCATGAAATCCATGCAAATCCTTCATGAGACGCATGACTTCTGACAGCGGTTTATTTTCAACATGGTACAGCCTCTCAATATCCCCTTTGACACCGGCCCAGTTTTTAACTATCTTTCAAGCCGCTGCAGGGCTTGCGCAGTATACCGCTGACTGTGCTGGCTACACCGATTCCGAAACGTGGGCAATTGAGAACACTTTAACAAGAGCACCAAAGTCTGATTTTCGCAATATCAAAACTTTTGTTTGTGGGAGAAAACATCACTATTTGGCCCACGGCAACTTCACATATATAGCTGTGTCTAAGGCAAGGTTGGTCTATGCGTGCGGCTGCATTGCGAAGAGCCAGAGGGTGGCGGCCTAGCGAGCCTATCGAATCCTCCAATGCAGTGCCAAGTGGAACTCACTACATGGGCTGGCCTCCAATCTGGGGCAGTGCAACGCAATCTGCAAGCCACTGCGTGCAAAATGCAATTTAGCCACCCAACGCGGGGAAGATCAATGAATAATTAACTCCACCCCACATGCCAGATAGAGGAAGCGCAACAGCCCACGGAACTGCATTTTGCATAGAGAGACTACACCTGTGCTTCTACGCAACTGCAAAAAGAAGTTACTCTCACTAACCACGAGTAAATATCGTGCGCACACTCTCCTCGATTAAAATCAACTAACCAATGAACTTTCGCCAATCTGCATTTTGCTCGACTTCATCGAAGCTCAGACATGAATCGACTGCCAGCTCAAATGTCGGGGGTTTGAGCGATTGCCTTCTTTTACCAGAACATAAAATGTCATGTTTCCGTCCTCCATTCTGATTTCTTGTGTGCGTAGGATCAGTCGGTCTTGCAACTCATCGTTCACCTTGCATCTCTTGATTGTTCTTTGCAACTTTTCCCAACCCCAGTAAAACTTCAAGCATAATCCAATCCACTGGAAAAGTCTCTTGCTCCTTATATCTCAACAGCATACAATGTCGGAGGAACATGGACAGATGCAGCAAAACCTTGGACGCGTTACAACTCCGACGAAGTATGCACCAGCCCATTCGCACACACCCCAACGACTCTAACAACTCTAACAAAAGCGATGATCAACATGCCATCTCCCAAAGTAACGCCGAAACCCTATCCGAAAACCACCCGCTGGGATGTCGTTGCCCCAAGCATAACCTGAGCGACGATGCTCTTACTCAACTTTCCCGAGTCTCGCACCAAAGCACTGACGAAGACACTGGCAAGCACCAAGAACTCGAAGTGGCTGAAGCAATTCATCGCGGTCTTAAGAAGCTGGGAGTCGAGCTTTCACACTCTGAGGCTGACAAGATCGCGACAAACTACACGGGCATGATGCCGATGGAGAGGTTTTTCGAAGAGACTTGTCATTTTGTCGGAGCGCTTGCGAATGTTGGAGGACAAGATGGGAAGGATGATGAAGGGCAGAAGGAATAAATAGATGTAGTGAATGGTCTGTGCGAATATCCATCCGTGATGAGCAGTGTACTGGACATCGAGACCTATTGTCAGGTAATACAACAACAAGTGTCAATGTGGACGCAATGCGAGAAGCAAGTTCGTGACAAGCTGTTCCCATCCGGCAAGACGCGATGCGCATACTGTTACACTATGTCTTCCAGCCGTACACTACCTCAATAGCCGCGAATGGCAAACAAGCCAAAAACCTCCATACGCCGCCTCATGACCACCAATCTCAGCGTCACGCTATGCAGAGCTTATCAGCCACCAAACCGCCATCCATACACCCATTTCCGACACCCTCTTCATCCAGTTCTTCTCCAGCCTCGTTTACTCCATCGCCTCCAAATACCTCCCAACTCCGTCCTCCCTCACAGCTTTCCTCGCCAAACTCACCCCATCATCCGTCCTCTCTCTCCTCAACGCAAGCGCCAAGTCCCAGACAAAATCCGGCGGCAAGGTTTCCCGTGCTGCAGCTAATTTATCCTCGTTACATGACGTCCACATATCCGCGTACAACAGCCTCGCACGAGATGTATTCGGTGTTCCGCTGTATAGGATCTTAATAGCGCCCGCACTCGGGAGATATGCGAAGCCTTTTGAATCGCGTTCGTTATTGACGGCGAGAATAGCTTCGACAGTTGCGTTTTTTGCTGCGATGTCGCCGAGCTTTTCGGATAGGACGTAGAGCTTACTTAGCAGAGCGTATTCCTCACCAAAGGCGAAGTCGTCTTTGCGGGCGTCGGATTGGATTGTAGCGATGGTGTTGGTGTATACGAAGTTGAAGTAGATGGCAAAGACTTCAGGGTCGTGGTCTGGGAACTTGAACAGGCGTTGCTGGCATTCGGTCGTGTTGAGCGTCATTGCGCGGCGGAAGTATGCTGAGCGCGCGCAAATGATGCCTTGGTGGGCGAGGAAGTGCTTGTGGTTTGGTGCTTGGCCGATTGCGACAGTCAACATCGTAGAGATATCCAGGCTGCCATTGTCAGCGTGAATTTTATTTCCAGTTTTCGTAGGTTTTACCTCATTGCTTTGTCTTTGGTGACGCGAGTCAACTTGCGTGAACTCATCTTTGCTGCCGGCCGTCCTGTGATCACAGTCTGTGAAAGAGATGACGAACGTGAGCCCACTGAGTGCGATGTGGCTCAAGACGTTGATCAAGAGGATGAGTGCATTTTACGTGCCAGCGCGCAGATTGTGTGAGAGAGGAGCGCCAAGAATTGGTCCAGCACGTGGACGTCGCGTCTGGCGATGTCGCGTTCACTTTCACCACTGTCAGCGGTCCTTCGCATTCAACCTCTCCCATAGTTCGCCAATTGTTGCTCTTTCAGTAGGAAGCATGCTGTACTGCAAGCTATAGAGTGTTCCGCGGTGGATTGGCGGTACAAATTCTCCAGACGCGAGGCTGAGGAAGACGCCACCGGAGAGGTAATGCTTTCGTATGCGACCACCGAGCTCGAAATACGGATTGAACATCGCGCGAAGTGATAACGGGATCGACTATAAATCGTAAGCATATTTCTTGGCTGGTGGTAAATGCATGCATACCTTGAGCAGCACGTATGCCGTCGGCACTTCGTTCTCAATATCTACGTGACTGGTTGTGTGACGCGGGTCCTGAAGCTCGAAGCAGATGCCGCCTGAAAGCGTGAGTGTGATTCAAAGAGGGTGTCAAGTTGAACATACCAGGAAGCCGTCCGGGGTCCTTCAATCGCAGCATTACTGCAAAGAGGGGAAAGTGGTTCAAGCAAGCAAGGCCAATTTCCAATATAGCCTTCAAGCCAATGACCGCGATGCGTGCGCATGCGAACAACAAGTAGAAGACGAATACCGTAGGCAGAAGGAAGAACTGCAGCGTAAACAGAATGGTTCCTAGGAGCAACTGATCCAGTTCGTAGTCGCAAGAATCGATACGGTTCCGTAGAACGTTGCGCTTCTTTCCGCGAAACAGGTGGAAAAGCGAGATCATGATCATCAGTTGCCAGTGAAAGATCCGCGCAGACGCGATGTAGAAAGAGTAGATATGCAGCGTGAGTAATGACACCAGATCCGAGAAGATCGAGATGGGCAAGGTAGCTCCTGCAAAAGCTGAGATTCCAATCACCTGTATGAGAAGAGGAAAATAGGGTCGTAGAAATTGGATGCAACCTGTATTGGTTAGACTGAGAACTAACAAGAGCTGACATGTCGTACCTGTCCAGTAGTCGATGACCCATAGGAAAAGATCACCAAGAAAGTTGGCGAGCTCGGTGTTTAGTTTAAGACCTCCAGGCCAGCCCATAAGCCATATAATCATGCGCTTCAGACCTGCTACAGACCACTCGCTGAAGATCAAGTCGACCTTGGCAGCTGCCATCTCGGAGTTCTCGATAATGTACGATCCCAATGCCACGCCCATGATTATGTCATTTGCAACAAGCCACAGGCTGTTGTAGAAGCGAATGTAATCCGGATGGGTGTTGGTGAAGCTGCTCCAGCCAGTCTTCCTTTTGCGCAAGGTGAGGTATTGAATCGGCCAGTAGCAGAATTGCTGGAGTCGAATGTCGATCTGCTGAGCGGTTGCTGAGATGTCTTTGAGGGCAGGCGCATCGCTGGAACTAGCTGGACGCCAATGCAGGACTTGCAATGCTACCTCTGCACCAACGCGGTTGGCCATCAGCACCGAAGTGAGTACTTGTGACAGCACTGGCCATATCCAGGTCCACATCAGGTAGCTCAGCGCCATGTACAGGTAGTCCCACAGATCGTTTGCCGACTCAGTCACGCGCTCGCCGACACTGTGAGCCCGCTTCATGCGCTTGCCAAGCAGCCCGATGTTGCGCTGCAGCACTGCATTGAGTTCGTGAGAGCAGTTCACCTGCTCCACGAGCATTGGTAACGCGAGCTCCTCCTGTGTAGGCTGCCGCCGTATGACCTTGTGTAGCTTCAGCTTTTCTACCAATCTCATCTTTCGCTTTCTTTCGATCTGCTCTTCCTCGAATGCGGCATCCCATGACGCGCTCCTCAGTCTGTCACCCAGCGCAAGAGATATCGGCTCCAAAGAGAGGTACTGCATGCGCGTTGGATGCGGGCGATCGTAAACAATGATCTGTGCCGACGTGACGGTCGCCGCACATTGTACCCGTGGCAGTCGAGACGATCGATCGGTGTAGAATACGAGGAGGCTTGTGTATTCGGGGTCGACTGCGACTGTAGGGTTCACGACGCCTAGTGCATGTAGGGAGACATGGCCACATCGTTGCAGTAGCTCGCGGATATCATACGGGCTATTTCGTAGGAGCGTCCCTACTTCGAGGGCGTTCTGGACTCGTCGAAGCTTGGGGCATGTTAGCGGAAGCTGGTCGCACCTCAGCCCACCACCGAACATACCTCGACATCTTGTAAAATGCCAACAACAAAGACGTCCAAGTATGAGTTGCGAAACCCAATGACGACACCAGGAGCTGCGTTTCTAGGTGTATCCGAAGGCCAAAAAACGCGCATCAGCCCATTGCAAACAACCATATCACCATGCTGTTACCCTACTAGAAGGAACCGCGGCGCTTGAGCTGTTCACGGGCAGAGATACCGCTGCCTGCTATTCGAGGAT
This sequence comes from Paraphoma sp. B47-9, assembly GCA_001748405.1. Classification (NCBI taxonomy): domain Eukaryota; kingdom Fungi; phylum Ascomycota; class Dothideomycetes; order Pleosporales; family Phaeosphaeriaceae; genus Paraphoma; species Paraphoma sp. B47-9. Next base: position 62,387 of record BCLK01000009.1, read on the forward strand.
GCTAACGTTGTCAATCAAGGCCCTCTTCCTAAGCCTGTCATCTACACTGACCAGGTCCGTCTCGCGCACTGCTAGACGCGCCACTGGTAGAACCAGTAGCAGGAAGAACAACGAGAGCAGAGCGACGCCTTTTGCAGCTCTTATGACGACTCCGTGCTCCCAAGCGAATATGGAGAGTTCGTACACTCGAGTAGTAAGGTCCCAACGGGCAGTAGAATAGCCCGCGACAAAGATACCGAGTGTGAGTATCGAGAACGCGTGCATCTACAGTGCCAAGAACTGAGTCGGATGTTCCAACGATGTGGTTCAATTGTGTCGTGGGGCTCGATAACGCGGTTTTATGTATTTTATCGAAAACGAATGTAGCAACAGGGGGCGTTTCGTTGTCGGGTACATAGTGTGCGAACTTGCCACGCGCATTTGCGGCCAAATTCACCAAATATCGAGGTTGTCGTCGTTGGATTGACGCTAGCCCCAAAGCAGCCCTAGCTCAATGAAGGCACGCAGGAACAGCACAACACACTCGAGCTCATCGCGTGAAAAAACACCATCGCATGCTAGCACAGAGAAATTCGTGCGCTTCAATCTATCGCGACAAGGTCACAACTGGGTCGGACGCATCGTCGCATAGATCCTCACAACAATCGCACTAACTCTCACTTACGGATAGGCAACAGCAACCATGCATCACTCGACGTGGGCGCAGCCTGGCCTGTCAGGCACTACTGGGCAGAGCTTCAATAGGCAGAGGTAACGTACAGACATGTGCTTTGCTTGCAACTTTCACCGCCGCTTTTTCTTGCATTGTGCAAGACGAGGCCTGTGATTGGCTAGCGCAAAACGCGTCCGTTCGCCTAAAGCTGTCTGCTCTGCTTCCAGCCTTCATTCAACACCTCAGTCATCAATCACACCTCCCTGCTTTCTCTAACAAGCCTTGACAGTCTATTTGGCGCACCTGCTGGCAGTGTTGCGCAAGGTGATGATAGCAGCGACGACGACATGACCGTCTGCACGTTTTACCAGCGAGGCAACTGCCGCAATGGAGGTGAGAAAGCAACATTCACGTGAAGATAGACTCCTAACACGCGACAGATGCATGCAGATTCGAGCATCCGGGAGCGCGCAGTTCTGGAGGCACGTTTGGCGGTGGTGCGAACAACAACCGATTTGGCGCTTTCAATGGCGATCGGTATCGACCAAATCAGCCGGCGACGCAGTCTGGTGGAGCGGTCAACAGTAAGTCGACCATCCACAAATCTGCTATGTCACATTTGCTGAGGATCTGAAAGGTACTCGAGACCCCAAGTCACTACCATATCACCTTGATCCGGTGGACATGAAAAATGACCTTACCAGTCAGCGGCCAATCTACCCGCTATCAAGCTACGGGCCTGGTCGAGATGCTCCACGACAGCTGATTGAGGGTGCCGTGGAGATCAGTCCCGAGGAACTCCGTGTGCGCTACTACAGTCAAAGACTTGCTGGCAACGAGCCTGTAGCTGTGAGTATCCGCCAAAAGTTTCTACTTCTTAGCTGACGTTATCTCCAGCAACAAGAGGAGAGTGCATTAAGTGAAAAGATGCAACAGCAAGTACAATCCATCCTCAATGATATTGACGGAGCTATTCGGTACATTGAAGAAGGCGCCAATGTCCACCCCAATCGAATCGACATTGCAAACGGAAATGCACCAAGCTCATCCGCGACCGCAGTGAATGCTCCTGCAGCTGCAACTGCTAACCCCTTTTCCCAAGCTCAAACCAGTACCACATCACAAACTGCAGCCAATCCATTCATGAAAGCGCCCACAGCAACATTCGGTCAGTCCTCAACTCCAGGCTTTGGTCAGCCAGCCTTCGGACAGCCTTCAAATCCGAGTCAGTCGACTGCTGCGTTCGGCCAGCCGTCTAATCCTGGCCAGGGAGCTTCAGGATTTGGTGCAGCTTCAAATCTCGGCGCGAAGCCTTCACCTTTTGGCCAGCCGTCCGCGCTGGGTGGTGGTGCAGCTTTCAGTAAGCCAGCGTTCGGCGCTTCAGGATTTGGTCAACCTTCGATGCCAGGAGCAGGGAGCGCCTTTGGGGCCGCTAGTGCATTGGGCCAAAAGCCAGCCTTCGGGCAAGCTTCGACACCTAACACCGCAAGTCCGTTTGGTCAGCCCAGTGCGGTCGGGCAACAAGCGAACGCATTCGGAAAGCCAGCCTTTGGGCAGACGGGCCTCGGACAACCAGCACAACCTGGAGCCTCAAGTGCCTCACCATTCGGTCAAGCGGCACAGCCAGGAGGCTCACCGTTTGGTCAGCAACCAGCCGCGCAAGCTTCACCATTCGGTCAACAACCAGCCGCACAAGCTTCGCCATTCGGGCAGCAGCCAAACGCACAAGCTTCGCCTTTTGGTCAACAAGCACAGCCAGTACAGAGCAGCCCATTCGGCTCAAATCAGAGTAAGCCCGCTGAAGCTCAAGCAAACCCATTTCAAGCTGCTGCATCGTCACAACCCAGTCCTTTTGGTCAGCCAGGTCAGCCAACGCCAAATGTGTCACCGTTCGGACCACAGCCTGGTCAGTCATCGGCCGCACCAGCGAACCCTTTCTTGCAGAAAGCACAAGCTCAAACTGCAGCCCCTGCACCAGGCCCGTCGGCATCTCCATTTGGTGCGCAAAAGCCCCAATCTGCATCGCCGTTTGCACAAGCATCGTCACAGCCACAGGTATCATCACCGGCAGCGCCCGGCACAGTGAAAGAGATCGATCCTAAGGACCGCTTCAAAGAAGGCAAGCCCGAAGAGTACGCAGGCGACCAAGGTCAGATCCTGGAGGAGATCTACAGGCGCGTCGGCCAGTTGGGACGATTCAACGATGATGAAGAGATCCCGCTGGTGCCGCCAAAGTGCGAGTGGATCGTGCAGATTCCATTGCTCTGAGTGGAGGAACGAGCGCCTGGAATACGATCGTAGCAAATGTGGCGTTCAGATTTCTTATTTGCATCAGAAATGTAAAACGGCGGTGCGAATAACCAGAATAGGGACATTCGAAGATAATGTCTTGGATCAGTCCCACGGCGCGCAGGAGTCGGGCATGTCGACTGTCTAACGAGAGAAATTGAGGATGACTAGTACAGGAAATCAGGTACACGTTCGTAACATGACTGTTATCAATTAGGTGTGCAATGGATAATGAATGTCATTTTCCTGCAGATTTTCAAACACGACTACCAAACTTCGTGGCCGAAATCTGCGGAAGTAACTGAACCGCGAGTGGATCCAAGGTGCGCACGCTCACAACACGTGCCTGCCCCAGGATTCCGGGTCAAATTCCCTGCGTACACTCCACTTCCCCACAGACTTCTAAGCAGACCGCAATGTGCGCTGAGTCATGACGTGCCATGTCGGAGCGTGTTCCTAGGTAGTATCGGTTTCCATTGACCCGGACATGACTTGATGAGGTTGGGGATCATCGACCCCGCTGACGTTGACCTCGTACTAAAGCCTCATCAGCCGGCTATTTACCCTAGAATGCAACTCCGCTGTGGAGCACGACGACGTCTGATCTGGGGCGGTTACAGTAACCATTGTGATGGGTTCTAAAATGTCATCCGCGCCCACTGTTGGGGAAGTCATGGACCCGCCATGTTGTCACTAACGTCACCCACCACGCTTTTCACCACGGCGTTTTTGATTGGCAACGCCGCATGCAAGATCGATCGCAAACCCATCGTTCAGCAGTATAATTTCAAACTTAACCAGTCGCATCCATATAGCCCGGTACAAGTCGGCAATGGCAATTTTGCCTTCGGTGTAGATGTCACAGGACTGCAAACCTTCCTACCACACAACACTTTGTCGTCGTGGGGATGGCACAACTCGTCACTTCCCACAACACAAAATCAGACTCAACCTGAGGACTACACTGGTGTGGACTGGTGGACACATGGCCGGCTCGTTAACTATGCGCAACCGAATCCGACTCAAAAGGACATCAGCCAATGGATGATTGCAAATCCTCATCGGATAAACTTGGGAAGAATTGGATTATGGTTTGGCGGTCAGAATGTTAGCGAGGAAGCTTTGAGCGGGAAAGAGCAATCACTCGATCTTTGGGAAGGAGTCATCACGTCGTCCTTCGTCTATAACGGGTCAAAAGTCGACGTTACAACCGTCGCAAGCCCTGAAACGGACACGGTTGCTGTAAAGATTGCGTCAAGCTTGCTGTCTTCAGGTGGGATCAGTATTTTCTTCGACTTCCCATATGCGACTGGGAAGAACAAGTTTGATGCGCCGTTCGTGGGGCTGTTCAATGCCACGTCGAATCACACCACTATATTGAACACCAAAGACAATCGAGCGCTTATCACGCATACACTCGACGCCACAACGTATGTGGCCGACATCGTATGGGAGGGTAATGCTACCATTTCACGACTCAAGCAAGCTGAACACAAATACATCTTGAGCGCTAAGCCCCACACATCCACTCTGTCGTTCACCATAACTTATGCACCTCAGCCCCAGCTCACCAACGCCTCCTGCTCTGAGATTGAGGGCGTTCTCGAATCTGCCAAAACATGGTGGGCGGACTATTGGAGTACAGGTGCATTCGTTGCCCTTCCCACATCTTCCAATGCCTCCGCCAACGAGCTCCAGCGTCGCATCGTTCTGTCGCAGTACCTTCTAGCCGTCAACGGAGCCGGTCGCGACCCAGCGCAGGAATCTGGACTCGTCAATAATGGCTGGTACGGCAAATTTCATCTCGAGATGGTCTTCTGGCACCTTGCCCATTGGATGTTCTGGGGAAAGTGGGATTTGTACAATCGCAGCATCGGCGTATATGAACGCTTCCTTCCATCAAGCTACGAACGTGCGGAACTTCAAGGCTACGATGGCGCACGGCTGGGCAAAATGAGTGATCCAAGTGGTCGTTCTGCGCCGGGCGAGATCAACAGCCTTCTGATCTGGCAGCAGCCGCATCCAATGTACTTCGCCGAAATGGAGTACCGCTCTTTTCCAAATAACGTCACTCTCGTCAAATGGGATCATATCCTTACTGGCGTCGCAGACTTCATGGCCAGCTATGCCTTCTGGCACTCTTCCACTGGCCGCTACGACCTCGGCCCGCCCATGTATCCCGTCAGCGAGAACACTCCTCCCAACGCAACAGTCAATCCGACATTCGAGCTCGCATACTGGCGCTTCGGTCTGGATGTGGCATCGAAATGGAAAACGCGTCAGAATCTCCCTATTCCGGAGATATGGACACATGTATACAACAACCTGGCGCCTTTCCCCACTGAAGACGGTACATACGTCACATACGAAGGCATCCCATCCATGTGGACCAACTCCTCCTACACCGAAGACCACCCAGGCTTGCTCGGCATCTACGGCTGGTTACCTCCCGACCCAACATTCAACCCCACAACCTTCAACGCCACCATCGCCAAAGTGCACGAGACGTGGAACTTTCCCTTTAGCTATGGTTGGGATTTCCCGTTGCTTGCGATCACGGAGGCGCGGAGAGGCGATGCGGAGCGTGCGGTGGGACAGTTGCTGGATGTGAATAATGCGTTTGATGCGTTGGGAATGCCGGAGGGTGGGACGAGGGTGCCCACGCCGTACTTTCCGAGCGCGGCAGGGTTGTTGCTTGCGGTCGGGATGATGGCTGGTGGATGGGATGGGGCGGAGGGAATGGTTTGGCCGGCTGAATGGGAGGTGGAGGCCGAGGGGTTTGTTAGGGGGATGTAGAAGATGAAGAGATGTGCGCAAGCAGAAAATGCATGGTTGCCGTATTGTGAACAAAAAAAGTGATCACTAGGAAGAAATGTGCTGAATAGTTCCTACACTGCATCATAATATTCCTTATGACCAGCGCGATCATGTCGTCCAAGCATTCCTCACACTTTTTTCACGGCTCCCATGCACTCTTCGCAAAACCACCACTGATATTCTCCGCCTCCTCCCCTTCCTCTCCCACAACCAGTATATCCTCATGCCTAACCCCAAATTCTCCCAACACATACACGCCGGGCTCGCTCGTAAACACCATTCCCGGTCTTAACCTCACCCCTGTATTCCCTTTGTTCAAATACGGACTCTCATGCGCCTTGATACCCAGACTATGTCCGAGCCGATGCGTGAACTGCGCGCCGTACCCAGCTGCGGAGATAATGTCGCGAGCAGCAATATCGACTGAAGCCGCAGTAGCATTTGTTTGCATCGCTTTCACCGAAGCAGATTGCGCCGCAAGAACAACATCCCAAACCTCCAACTGCTGCGTAATATTCCTCTTTCCCTTTCCATTGCCATCCACATCCTCCAACGAAAACTGCGGCGGATAAAACGTCCGACAAACATCACTACTATACCCGAATAAATGCGCGCCAACATCAATCAGCACAAACTCGCCTTCCTCCAGCTTCTTCGTCCCGTCGTACCCGCCATGCGGAAGGGCAGCTGATTCGCCGAACTCCACGATGTCGAAGAAGGGATCCATGCCAGCCGCGCGGAGAGTATTGTCTAGGACTTCTGCGACGTCGTTTTCGGTGAGGCCGTAAGGCAGGCATTTCCGCATTGCGCGAATCGCTTCAACGGTTCCGGTATTCACGGCGCGCAGGATCCCGATTTCCAAGGGCGTTTTAACTTGGCGGACAGCTTCGGTTTCGCCTTTGAGACCTACGACTGTGAAGTCTGCGGTCGCGAGGCCGCGGGGGATGAAGTCACGCGTTTCTTCGTCCATCATGAGGGTAGGAGATGGGGTGTTGGACGGCCAGATTGATGCGTTGCGGAGAGTGGTGTAGTAGTTCCAGTGTTCTTCGTAGATGATTGTGGAGATTGGAGAGGGGAAAGGCATGTTGAGTAGCTGAGCGCGAAGTTCTTCAAAGTGTGGGACTAGGAAGGACGTATTTGCTACGATAGAGCCATTTGGGAGTTTGTGTGGTTGGATGATCATGAGGAAGGGGCGTTCCTCGGGCTATTGGAAATTTTGTTAGTGTATGGTTGTGCTGATTGTGAGGAAAGACGTGCCTCCCAAACTTCCCATTGCGGTTGCGTGACATTGGCATAGTAGCTAAATGTATACCCCGGCTCGACGATAAATGCGTCCACTCCGTCTGCTACAAGTGCTTTTGCGAGGTTATTTCGTCGTAGAATGTACTCCTCGAGTGGTGGGCGCTCAGCGGTTTCCAAGAACTCGAGACCAGTGGCCAGATATGTGTCTATTGAGCATTTTTGGAACTTATGCTTTTTGGAAGATACAAGAGAGGAATATGATGGGCTAGCAAGATGATCCTACTACAATTAGCGATTGGGTTGTTTTCATTCTGGGCTTGGTTGATTACCCAGAAGAAGAATAGAGCCCCAATTGAGAAGCAACCGAGCAGTTGCAGGAAGCCAAGTTTTTTGCTTCGCGCTGTGGAAGCGACTGCAGGTCGAGGCAAATATGAGCCCTTCATATTCTTTGCGGTATGTAGTTGGAAGACTGTTGATGGACAGGAACAAGCAACGGAAAGGCGGCTCGGCTAAGCTTTCCCAATCCTTCCTAGTGGCATGGGTGAACTCCGGCGATGGATGATCCCCCATTCTTGACCCCAGTCATAAATGCGTAGCGGTCGGCTACCGTCTTATCGGCCGCGAGGTTGTTGTTGAAGGATGTAACGTTGGATTAAGAGTATCCACCTCGCACAAAAATGCCGATCTCGCACTTTGCAACTCTCCTTCCTTCACGCTCTCAAGATGCAGTCCTCCCAGATTGCAGAAAAGGACCCGAATTTCGACAAAATAGAGCCAAAAGATGAGAAGACCAATGCCGCTGCGCAGGCTGATGAGGCAGAAGAGGCCGATGTCGAGTTTGGCGCTGCTCCTGCGCTGAATCCGAAAAGATCAATCTTCTTCATGGTTCTCTTTTCTGGTTTGGCAATTGGATCGGACGCATACAATAGTGCAGCCATGGGGCAGCTCCTGCTACTTTTTGGCGTATTGTACCCAGACACATTGTCTGTGGCGACTCAATCCCAATTGACGAACGCATTTATCATAGGTTTGGTAAGCTTAATCCCTATCGAACGAAGCGCAACGGCTTATGATGGAGTCAGATTCTGGGTATGCTGTCCTTTGGGTTCGTTAGTGACCGCCTCGGTCGAAAGTCTGGAGCCGTTTTGACTACGCTTTTTCTCTCGGTGGGTATCATCATGTCCGCTGTTTCGCACGGGAAGAACGACAAGGGAATGTTCTGGATGCTTACAATCTCTCGTGGGATTGCTGGCTTTGGGTGAGTCAAGACAGTAACCTGGTTGCGCTGAGAACTGCGGCGAACTTCCTGATCCCAGCGAAGTGCAACCTGAAGCTAACAAAGTGTGATAGTGCTGGCGGTGAATACCCTGTAGCCGGCGCCGGAACAGCAGAATCAACAGACGACTCGGACCGAGCGAGAAAGCACAGGGGATTTATCTTTGCAATGGTAAGCACTTATCCCGGACTTACTCATCATGTTTGAGAATCTGATTAGCCTAGGTTGCCGATGTGTCCGCGTCGCTCGGATTCGTGTTTTCTGGCCTCGTCCCTTTGCTCCTACTCTTGTGCTTCCGGGAGCAAGTATCACAGTACGAGAATATTTGGCGCATTTCATTCGCGTTGGGTGTGATTGTAAGCTTAATTACCCTTTCTTCTAGCAAATGAAGCCTAACCAGATCAGCCGCCAATCTCGATCTTCTGGTTCAGATACCGTATGGCCATGTCGTCTGCCGAAAGGAAGAACTCTTCCAGAAAGACTATCATGCCCTACCACCTGGCAGTGCGCCGATACTGGCGGCCGCTGCTTGGTTCCGCGCTCGCGTGGTTCATCTATAATTACATCGCGTATCCTTTTGGCCTTTTCTCGTCAACGATCGCCTCGTCCGTCGGAGCCGGAGATACTTTGGTCAAGTCATATGGCTGGGGAACACTCATCAACGTAATTTCAAGACGCTACATGTTGACTTGCGCCAATACTGATAACATTGCAGTGCTTTTACCTCCCCGGTGGCTTCATCGGAGGCTACCTTAGCGATAAGATCGGGCGACGGAGGACGATGGCTCTTGGGTTTGGATTGCAGGCCTGCCTCGGCTTTATTATGGGTGGCGCCCTTGAGCACATTCAAAATCGCACTGCCCTATTCATCGTCCTTTACGGATTGTTTCTGACGCTCGGAGAAGTCGGTCCTGGTGCGACCATAGTGGCGACCTCGTCCGAGTTCTTTCCAACGTCGATCAGAGGCCAAATGCTCGGTCTCTGCGCCGCAATGTCAAAGGCTGGTGCTGCGATCGGTACGAGTGTGTTCAAGCCGATTCTTGCATCGTATGGCGACGATACCGTGCGTGGTAATCAGGCGGTCTTTTTGATCGGCTCAGGTTTCGCGGTCCTTGGTATGCTGGTGGCGTGGTTCCTCATCCCTGCACATGCGCCAGACTTGGTCTCGGAAGATGAGAACTGGAGAACATATCTGAAGGATGCTGGATACGAAATCGAGTGGGGCGACAGCTCGGCTAAGGATCCGAAGGTGTTTTCTAGGGCATTGGGCAAGGAGCAGTAGCTCCACTGGTTCGGGAAACAAGGTAGCATCAGGTAGACGTTTCGAAGCTCATACGGTGAGAGTGATGCAGGCGACTTATCATGTAGCTGGGGCATGCCAGCTCTGCACCTGAGTACCTAGGTATTGTAGCTCAAGCAATGTCGCTTTTCGGAGCTTGCCGATTGAGCCTTTCTAGCATGGTGATGATGATGGAGCAGATCATGAGAACAAATGTCACGAAATTAAATATAAGCCGCGACACCTCAATTGCGGCGCTAGAATTCAAGAGCAACAGTTTGAACAAGGAGATAGACATGTGTCGCGAACAATACGGCTAGCGTCGTACCCTAGCGCGCCTTGGCAGTCTTATCGATAGCAAAGTCCTGTCGCGTCGAAAAAGTTCGGGGTCGCCTTGATTTTCACAACCGCGGACTCATTATGTCAAAAGAGACGCCTGAAGATCCAAGAGTCGAGGTTGCGCCAGGCACTGTGCCATCAAATCAGGGGAAGAAACGCAAGCGGAAAGGACCCAAGCCCAAGGAGGAGACTATCCCCAGTATTAAGCAGCGAAGCAACAAAGTCTTTAAATTCGACGATGCAGGCGAGACCATTACGGTGGCGCCGAATGTAGCGGAGAAGATACCAGAGACAAAACGCGAGCGTGGCACATGTACTTCCGACGACAAAATCGCGAACAAGCCAATACCTCAAAATCTCAACTCAAAAGCAAAGATCAACGATGCTCAGACCAGCGAGCGAAAACAGACAGGCAACTCATTCAAACCTAAACATAGCGCATTAGTGCCTCCACATCTCTTAAAGAGGCGTGACGCACTCCTTCCTGTCCGGAAAGCATTGCCAATCTGGTCGCAAGCAGCGGCGATCAAATCATCATTGAAAAAGAACAACGTGCTTGTACTCACGGGAGAGACGGGCTCGGGAAAGTCTACGCAAGTACCGCAGTTTCTGGCCAGCGAGCCTTGGTGTACGAAATGTATAGCTATCACACAACCGCGACGGGTTGCCGCAATTTCTCTGGCTCGCCGAGTCTCCGAGGAAATGGGCACATTCATGGGCAGCCAAAGCCCGACGGCAAAGGTTGGCTACAACGTTCGCTTTGACAATGCCACCGGCCCAAGCACCAAGATCAAGTACCTCACCGAAGGAATGCTCTTGCAAGAGATGCTCAGAGACCCGGCGATGTCACAGTACAGCGCTGTTGTGGTAGACGAGGTGCACGAAAGGAGTGTCAATGTTGACCTCATCCTTGGATTTCTAAAGAAATTGGTAGATGATATTGAGTCGGGCGGTGAGACGCGAAAGAAACCTCTCAAGGTTGTGGTCATGAGCGCAACTGCCGATGTCGAGAGTCTCGTTGCGTTCTTTGAAGACAGCCAGGATTCTCCACCTTCAACATCTTCTCTCAAATCCCAGCGCCAGATCTCGACTTGTTTTGTTGAAGGTAGGCAGTATCCAGTCAAGACCGTCTATCTTCCAGAACCGACCCAAGACTGGGTGGAATCCGCGCTCAAAATCATTTTCCAGATACACTACAAGGAGCCCTTGCCTGGAGACATTCTTGTCTTTCTCACTGGTCAAGACACCATCGAAGGTCTGGAGAAGCTTGTGAATGACTATGCCGAGGGAATGGACAAGGATGTTCCAAAGTTGCTCACACTACCTCTTTTCGCTGCGCTTCCACAGCACGCGCAACAGCAAATCTTTCAGCCAACACCGTACCGCACTCGAAAGGTTATACTTGCCACAAATATTGCTGAAACCTCTGTCACGGTTCCAGGTGTCCGCTACGTTGTCGATTGTGGCAAATCTAAGATCAAGCAATTTCGCAATCGCCTTGGTCTTGAGTCGTTGCTAGTCAAGCCCATTTCAAAGTCCGCTGCTATTCAACGCCAAGGTCGTGCAGGTCGTGAGGCAGCCGGTCATTGCTATAGACTGTACACCCATGATGGCTTCAAGACCATGGATGAGCGCACCACACCTGAAATTTTACGTTGCGACCTCAGCCAGGCCATCCTAACCATGAAAGCCCGTGGCGTCAACGACGTCATCAACTTCCCTTTCTTGGATCGCCCGCCACGGGAAGCACTCGAGAAGGCTCTGCTACAGCTTTTGCATCTACAAGCACTTTCCGACGACGGCATTGCCACCGAAGTTGGTCTCAAGATGGCCAAATTTCCACTCACGCCTACCTTCGGTCGTGTACTTGTGGAAGCAGCAAAGCCTGAGCGCGATTGCTTGCTAGATGTGATAGACATCATCTCGGCATTGAGTGTGGAGAACATTTTCCTGAATCTCGTTACAGAAGAACGTAAAGAGGAAGCAGCTGAAGCAAGACGTGAGCTCTACCGGCGTGAAGGCGACCACTTGACACTCTTGGTCACAGTTCGACGATACGCCGAAGAGCAAACGAACCGAAAGCAGTGGTGCGAGAAGCACTTCGTGTCTCACCGGGCGATGCAAAACGTCATGAACATCAGAAAACAGTTGCAACAACAATGCACGCAGCTCAAGCTACTCACACCCGGTGACGAGCCGGACTCCTCCGCACCCTCCGAAGCGAGGAGCCAAGCAATCTTGCAGTGTATGCTACGTGGTTTCATTTCCAACACCGCACGCTTGATGCCCGACGGCAGCTACAAGACGCTAATGGGCAATCAAACTGTCGCGATTCACCCAAGCTCGGTGCTTTTCGGGCGTAAAGTCGAGGCAATCGTGTTCAACGAGTTTTTGTTCACAGGAAAGGCGTGGGCACGAGGTGTTAGCGCTGTACAGCTAGACTGGGTCTCCGAGGTCGTGGAGGCTATCATGTAGTTCATTCAACCTAATCTTAGTGGATCTCATCATGGTTACTTTATCTCCTCCTACCCGCGCCGCTGCCTTCCTTATCCGCAAGACTGACCACCTCGCCAATGCCAGCAGCTTCTTGCTCATCCTCCAACGCGCGAATCTCCTCTCTACAATCCCACCACTTTTCTTCCGCACGCTCAAACGCCAATTTCTTGATCTCTTTTGGCGACTTCTCGCCTGCCTTGCCTTTTTGATTCAGCTCCTCAATCACAAGATTCTGCCAGGCTTCGGACGTGCGCGCGTAGAATTCGCGCAGCGACTCAAAAGGTCGTGGATGCGGGAGCGTGTCAGTAAGTGCGGAAATTTCTTCCTGGTCGCCGAGATCTTCCTCGGGTTTGTCTTTGCTAGGCGCGGCGACGGGAGAATCGGTGACGCTTGTTGGCGCAGTAGATGCGCCCTCTTCGTCTTCCGAGTCTTCGGAATCTTCGTCGTCATCTTCCTCATCGGAGTCGGCTTCATCTTCGCTGCCTTGCCAGTCTTCAAGTTCACGTTTGAAAATCTCGACGACGCCATCGAGATGATTGAGATTGACGCACCATAGTTCGTCGAAAGTGAACTCGCGATCGCCTTTTTCGTACGTGCCGCCGTAGATGTACAGATTGTCACCTTGGACTGTGAGAGCGGCGTTGAAGCGTGGGTGAGGGTACTCGAAGATACGTGGTTTATCAGGGCGCTCGATCTCCTCTTCCTCCTCTTCAGCTTTCTTTGGCTCCTCGTCTTCCGAGTCTGACGAGCCTCCAGCCCCAGCCTTCTTTTCCAAGGCTTTCAAGTTCGCCAAAAGCTCTTCTTCGTCGGCCTTACCGCGTGCTCGACGATTCACATTGGCTTGTTGTGCTGCCTTCTTGTTCGCGTTCGTCTTGGGTCGGCGGAGTGCCAGCGGCATGTATCGGTTTCGCTCAACATTCCACACGAACGCTTGATTGAAGAACTCCGAATCAATGGCTTCTTCACTGTCTTCCACATCGTGCACACCGCCGAACATGACACCACGACCCTTGTGGTAGGCCATGGTAGCACCTGCACGCAATGGGTTGGGTGCATTGGCGGGCTTCTTGCGCTTCTCCCACGACACTGTAGGCAGAGTAGCTGGAGCTGCATCTGCAGCTGGTGGTGTTATTCGCAGATACCAAGTGTCGTCGTGGACCTTTGGCTTCAAAACCATCCGACTTGCAGGGCCGCCACCGCCGCCTTTCTTGCCTTTTCCTTGCTGTTGTTGTCCTTTGCCACCCACGGTGGTCTTCAGGCGAGAGTACCCACCGTAGATGACGGCACCTAGCTCATGTGGTAGTAGAGTAAAGCTTGAACGCGCATCTGGTACTGCGCGGGCTGCTTGTAATTTTGGTGTGTGCCATGAGAAGTTGATACAGTCGTAGATCCACAGATCATTGAGATACTTCGTCGTGGCCGATGTGTCCTGAAAGCCTCCAAACAGTATGACGTACTGTTTGTAGCCAACCATCCGATGCCCGCTACGGGCTGGTGGACCGGGCGCCTTGCTCTTCCCTTCTATACGCGTCCATTCTCGACTTGTAGGGTCAAGTTTCCAGAAGTCGTTGTAATGGTAGAATGTGCCTTGTTTCGGGGAGCTGAACTCGCCACCGAAAAGGTAAATCTCCTTGGTGTTCGCACCTCTACACCAAGCGTGACCAGATCGCGGGAGTGGCGAGTTTGGTGATGTGACCTTCTTCCAGGTATCTTGCTTGATGTTGTAGACCAACAAGTCATTGAAAAATTTCGCAGTTGCGCCGTTGAAGTATTCGCCGCCAAATAAGAACAATTCATTCTCATTCGCGGGGCTGGCAATGATAGTGCCTGACGTCCTTGCTGCTGGAGGCTCGCTTGGTACCTCTGTTATAGCGTGGTATTGCTCTTGCTCTTTTGCGTACTGCGCAAGCACGGCGTCCAGATCTACATCTTCGGCATCAGAATCGACTTCTTGTACCTTAGTCGCCACCTTCTTGTCCTTCTTTCCCGCCTTCTTTTCTTGCTTCGCAGCTTTGGCAGCCTTGACTGCAACTTTGTTGCCTGCCTTCTTCTTATCCTTTGCCATGCTGCTCAGTTGTGCGTAGAAGTTTGAGGTTTTGTTGATTTTACTGCGTGTGCAAAGCCCAGCTGTTTCCAAATTTTACCCCACAGTAGGTGCAAATTTCAGCCGTGAGCAATGAAGCCGAACCTCAACGTGGTTCTTGCTAGAAGTCTTTGTCGGAAAATATTCGTTACAAAGGAATCTCAAACGAGGGATGTATGTTTTACTTCAAAACGGTTGCATCATATGAGGGCCACTTTTGGAAGGTGCAACAAGTGACGTTCTTATCGATAAGGCCATATCATTCACCCCCGCAACGAGAGCTCCACGACATACACACGCCAAGATGATACAAGCAGCAAAAATTCTCGAGCAAAGAAGCCACCTGGTGCCTGGTAATCTTACCACGTCCTCGACAAGATGGGAAGCTAACCACGATCACCAGGCAAGCTACGCATAACAGAGCATTTCTTCCAAGTACCCCGTGACTACAGCAACCCATCATCAGGCACTATACAGCTCTTTGCGCGCTCAGCTCTAAAAGCCGAAAAGCCAGCCGACTACACGCCGACTTCACACCAAGACCCTAAGAAGACCCAGCTCCCATGGCTCGTCTATCTCCAAGGCGGACCGGGCTTCGAATGCCGCAGTCCACAAAACGTGTCCTGGGTTCCCACCATTCTGGACAAAGGGTACCAAGTACTTATGCTTGATCAACGCGGTACTGGCCTGTCGACGGCTATCTCGCAATCGAGCCTACAGCTCCGGGGCGACGAGAAAGTGCAAGCAGAGTACATGAAATCCTTCCGCGCGGACAGCATCGTCAAAGATTGCGAAGCAATTCGTAAAGCCCTCACTGCTGATTATCCAGAAGAGAAGAAGAAATGGTCGATTATGGGGCAGTCGTTTGGCGGATTCTGTTCCGTGACGTATTTGTCTTTCTATCCCGAGGGCCTCAAGGAAGCGTTCTTGTTCGGCGGACTGGCGCCTCTTCGCAACGATGCGGATGAGGTGTATGAACGATTGTACGAGCGTGTTAAGCAGCGCAATGAAGGGTACTACGAGAAGTATCCAGAAGATATTGGACGCGTACATCGCATCATCAAACTGCTATCCAGATTCGGCGACACGACAGTTCGCGTGCAAGGTGGCGAGGGGTTCCTGTCTGCGCGTCGCTTCCTCCAGCTTGGAATCTACTTCGGCAAGCACGGCGGCTTCGACCAAGTTCACGAACTCGTACTGCGCGCTGATACCGATCTGTCACAGTTCGGCCACTTAACGCGTCCGACAGTACTCGCGCTTGAGACTGCGCAATCATGGGACACAAACGTCATCTACGCCCTCCTTCACGAGCCACTATACTGCCAAGGCTCAGCCTCGAATTGGAGTGCTGAGCGCCTGCTAGGAAAGCATCCAGAGTTCTCGCTCAAGAACGTTGACGAAAACAAACCGGTTTACTTCACAGGCGAGATGATCTATCCGTTCATGTTTGACTGCTACCCGGAGCTTAAGAAACTCAAGACCGTGGGCGAACTGCTTGCGCAAGAGAAAGATTGGCCGAAACTATACGATGCTGAACAGCTGAAGAAAAACGAAGTGCCTACTTATGCGGCTGTATATGTTGACGACATGTACGTCGACTTCGATCTGAGCATGGAAACGGCGCGCGCGATCAAGGGATGCAAGCCTTTCGTCACGAACAGCATGTATCACAACGCGATCGGAGCGAAGACGGATGAAGTGCTTAAGGAGCTGTTCACCCGTAGGGATGATGTCATTGATTAGGAATTAGAATGCTATATCTTGGACGTCTCGCCGTGGAAGATTTTCTTTGCTTCGCTAAGTTGTGCTTCCAGATCAATGTTCCATATCCAGCCCATCCTTGTCCGGAAGTTCTCTTCGATTTTATCGAGATCGTCGCCATGCAACTCAAAGTCGTATAATTGACCTGCTTGTTGACTTGTTGTGATGAGCTTTTGTGTGCGTTCGTGGCGGACCTGGTTGAATGCTTTGAAGGCCTTTTGTACGTCGTCTACACTCTGAGCTTCTTTGATGAGGTTGGCCATGATATACGAGTCTTCGATACACATGCCCGCGCCAGAGCCTTGATGCGGTGTCGTAGCATGTGCTGCATCACCGAGTAAGCACACGCGACCCTTAGTGTACGTGTCGCAAGGCGGGTGCATGAAGAGTGCCCAGATATCAGGTTTCTGCATCGCACCAACAATTTTCTCAACTTGTCCGCCCCACTCAGCAAAGTCAGCGCGCATCTCCTCTTTCGAGGTTGTGACCACCCATTTGTCGTCCTTCCAAGACTTGCGCGAGTTGAAGGCGACGACATTCATGGTTTTGCCTTGCTGTATAGGAAATGTGAGAAGATGTCCGTGATAGCCGAGGAATATTTGGCTGTTCTTCGCGACCTCGTCGCCCAAGATCTCCACAGCCTCGTCCATGGGTATCAGTCCGCGGTAGGCGTACTTCCCAGAGAAGAACGCATGCGCCGCAGGGTTGTCGTTGCCCAGAAGCCATGTCCTGGCTTTCGACTTGATGCCGTCGCAACCAATGACCGCGTTGTGTTGTGCTGTCGACCCATCTGCAAAGTGCAGCACCATATCGCCCGACCCATCCTCCGCGTCCTTCAGATCTACTAGTCTCTTGTCGAATTTGGCCACACCATCTGGCACATGTTTGACCAATTCGTCCAGGAATTGTGCGCGGTACACGCCTCCTCTGCCCCCGCCACCTGTAAGTTGTACGTCGAACAATTCGTCGCCAACTTTCTTCCCAGACCTCACGAAGCCATCTTTGTCTGCTCGGCGCGCGTCGCCCACGCGTATTGTGAACCAGCTGTCGTGTTTGCTGTCCCATTGATTGCCCGTTTTGCACTTCATAAATGCATCGTATATTTTGGGAGACATCTTCTCCATGGCGCGACCAGCGTTGGGCCCGAGGGCTACACCAGCGCCAATCTCGCCAAAATGGGGCGCGGCTTCGTAGACGGTGAGGTCGACATCATGTCGGAGGAGGGTGATGGCAAGTGTGAGGCCCGAAATGCCGCCGCCAACTATCGCAAGGTTGAAGGGCTTCTTTTGGGAGCTGGTCGTGGCCATTGTACGTAGTGGTGGGTAGTGGTGGGATGAGCGGGAAGAGGACTAAAAGTATCAGGCTGTTTAGAACAGTACAAAGAGTAGATGTGCCTAAATATCAAAACCTCGCAGGAGTCGGAAGATGTTCAAGGTGCGCGTTCCTGCAGCGCAGCGCTGTAATTCGACCCGCAGCCGATAGCTACCATCCGATGACGCATGGGATGAAAGCTCTAGACGGTTACGTGCCGTTGCGTTGCAGTAGTTTCCGCAGTATCTTCGGGGCACCTGCTTCGGGACCATCAACGGGATTGAGGGTTCAGCCTCAAGGGTGCACTAGCCGATGCCAGAGACCTGGCCAGCCATGAAGCCTTCGCAAGGCTGAAGATGAGTAATGTGGGGTGCATGTGATGCATATTGTGGGGTGAAAAGGCGTCAAGCAATTTCGGCGCCGCTCGGAAAGGCGCTCGGAATGAGATGTGATTGAAACGCATTTGATTGGTTGTGTGGGCTTGGGACCGAGGCGCTTGCCGGACGTCACTGGTCACCACGTCGTTGCTGTTCGTTGTCATGCCCATTTTGTTATCCATTCCGAATTCGCAGACACAAATTTATTGCATACAAATCTCATTGGTACGTTTGGTCCATTTTTCTATATCCGGGTCCTCGTGGCGCGTTGAGAATCGCAGAGCGTGGTTACGTGCGTGCGTCATACCCAAATGACGTACCCTATGAGGCGCCATGAGAGTGGTGGAGAAGTATGCCGACAATGCTCACTACTAACTAAGTCTCAGCTCATACTATCCTGTAGTCCCTGTTGATTGTTTCTGGGAGATACTATTCGCAAGTCATCCATGCCAGCCATCACGGCCTCTTATGCCGCGAGGCAACCTCCCGCGGAGCAGACAGAGGATCCGGTGAACGTGCTCGTCACAGGGTTTGGTGTAAGTATTGCTTCCTTCATACGATTGCTTGACTCAGATTGATGATGCATATTTGAGCTAAGCAACGTACAGCCATTTCTCGCGAAGTTCCCGAGAAACTCATCGTGGGAAGTCGCATCTACATTACCAGCACTCATCCCAGTGTCTCCAAATAACAAAACACCTATCCATGTGCACGTACATCATGAAGCAGTGCGAGTTGCCTACAATCACGTTGTCAATTTCGTCCCCAAGCTCTTGCCACCAAGCAATCCAATAAATCCAAAGCCAGATATCATCTTGCACATTGGCCTCGCAGCTGGGCGCAAGTACTTCACTCTCGAGCAAGGCGCGCATGGCCGAGGATTCGGAAGCATCCCAGATGTGGACGGTAAACGCTTTCCTGACTCGCAAGCGGAGGACACGTTTCCATGCTCCAAGTACCCGTCCGTGCTGAAGACATCATTCGACACTTCTGATGTGCTCGCACGATGGAAAGCGAATCTGGGATATAGTTCTGTGGAGGGCAATGCAAGCGACGACGACTCACCCGATGTACGTCTGAGTCCGGATGCGGGAAACTTCTTGTGTGGATTCATCTACTACAATTCTTTGGCGCACTACCATTCGATTAAGGAGGATGAGAGACCAGTTGCATTCTTACATGTACCGGACCTCACATATAGCGAAGACAAGCTAAGAGAAGGATGGGATGTTGCTATTGCGCTTATTAAAGCGCTGGTGGAAAGCAAGCGCTACAATGGCGTGATAGATAAGAGTACGGCTCAAGATGTGGAAAAGCGGGACGTGCATGCAGCTCAGGTGGATGATAATATCACACAGGGGACGTAAGTGTCCACGGCAAAGGATTAGGTCTTTCACGGACGACTCGTTTCTTCGGGCGTGTGCATTTCGAATACTAGCAAGGGGGAAAGAAGCTCGTAGCATGCTACAGCGAGACGACGTTGCAACCTTACGAACGTAATGACATCCTTTCGCCAACATCGTCTTCTTCTTTGCATGAGGAAAGGCGCCAACGACCATGAGGAGCTCAATCCCGTGACGGAAACGAGAGAAGGTCAATATCTCGGCTTGGGCCAATACTTCCAAGTGTTGTTATATTTTGAACCCGCATTGGTAATTAATTGTGCCATCAACTGGTAGAATGTAATGTTCGGTGGACCGTGAACAGCTTTAAACCGTCTCAGCCATGAGTTCTCATGGGGACGATACCATTGTGCAAAAGCAGAGAGGGACAGAAAGGAGAAATTCCTTCCAGTTTCATCACATTTTGAACTTGACGTCTTGGTCAACATCTGATCGCATATACAGGTACACAATAATGGACTCGAAGCCACAGGTTTATGATTAAGGAAACCTTGGATACTAGTCGAGCTGGTTCATAGAGTGGATTCTCTCGGTAATGCTCTGAAATTTTGACGGGACCCTGTGCCTCGATGCCACATCGTGCGACACATTTAACCGTCGAGTAGCTCCCACTCAGCATCATCATCTGTCCTGGCTGCTTCTCTGGTGACATTTCCAGGGGTTTGATCCTTCTGAGCTCGAAAATCCGCTGAAAATGGAACTGCTGCCAACTTTTCCAGGAACCCAATTGATAACTGAAGAGTGACTTGACCATGTTCGTCCAAGTTGAGCACCCGCACACCCTTGGAGTTTTCTGAGCGCTGTTCTGGAGTTTCGTAGTGTTTTCCGCTGCTCTCTATCCAAGGCGCTTCTGTTATAGTCATTGCGCCCGCATATCGGTCATGCAAGATAAGAATGTGACCATTGCGTATGATCTTTTCATCTCCGGGGCTTTGCACGAAGGATTCGTGCCGAGTACAACGCAAACAATACCGCCGCGTTTCGTAATACATGTAATAGTCTCCGTGAGGATTCCAGAAGTACTCTTGGCAATACTCGCAGTGGTTGTCGAGTGGCATAGGCCTGATGCGCACAATAGCGAAAGGTTGATCATCTTTCCCTGAGAGATGCCTGATCCTGAGACTTTGCAACGTCATCATACTATAGCACAGACAGAATTGGTCGCCGAGGGACCGGATAAGCTGTAGTGCCACCTCTGATGGTCTTAAGTTATAATTCACTTTGAAACCGGGCGGCACTCCTGAGATGGAGATTAGGGAATAGACGAGATCCCGCTGATCTTGGCACTTCTTGTGTCGATAACGCCAGAGGTTCTCGATCAGGAAACTTGTTGTCTGGCGCGAAGTCAAATCGGATAGGGGCTGGAGGTCACTATGTACTTGGTCCTCGTCAACACTTGATAAGTACGCACTCAGTTTCGATGCAAGTGAGGAGCGATGAACAAAACCGGTGACTGAGCCGTAATTGGTGGCAGCGAGACACAGGTCACGGGCTAAAGAAACTTCTTGAGTGATCCAGGCTCTTCGCCAATAAGGGTGTTGGCAGAACGACATCGCTTTCCAGAGTAATGGTACGGGGCTACTGTGTTTGATCACATCGACCTCTAAACGCTCCATGGACCCGAGGAAATCCACAACGCTAGAGGACTCACCAAGCCAAGCAAGAACGTGACGCGCATCTCGATAGATCTGCCCCATTTGCTGCACCTGGTGGTTTCTCTCGAGAACATTTTGTTGATCGATACAAAGAGCATCGATCCACAGCAGGCGACGGTGCGGCTCCGGGAGACTTGCATCATCGATCGTATCTAGAAGCCTCCCCTCCGTGGCCGTCTTGAGGAAATGCCATAAATTCTCCCTGACACGAAATGGCCGATCGTTGATGAAGATCGTGCGTCGGGGCTCGTCCGTACCCCATACATAAGAGAGACAGTTGTATGAAATGTCGGTGGTGGCATGCATTAGGCGGCATCTTATTGTGTCGTCGCTAGATGTTGAAGACGGAAGAAGCTCGATGAGGCGAATGGCATTGCGCCGGTCCAAGTCCAGTAGATCGTGGGAAAAGTTGTCTTCCATGCTAATTTCACTAGAAGAGAAGCTTCAGTCACATCATAGACCCTGCTCCCAAAGAATTCGAGCGGAAGAGTCGGCGCAACACTATGCGATAAAGTGCTGGCGAGGAACAGGGATTCTCAGGGCCGTTTAAGGACTTCTGTCGTACGAGAGAAGTCTTTGTTGACCTAGGACAAGTCAGGATGTCGATACTAGGCAACAAATGTGAGGTTGCTGACGCGCCAAGAGCAGTTCTGTTTTCAGTGACCAATGTGGATAAGCGCAGCCCCGTTGGGGGCTTCGGTGGCTGGTGCACACATATGCGAAAACCATGATATTTCATATCATTGTTCTGTGGTAAGCGCATGGTATTGAAAAACATGCTACGTGAGACACGGGCGTTGACAAAATGAGAATACAAACGATTCCGCTGTAGGGAAGAACTTGCAGGCTACGTCCGTAACTACGAGGCGCTAATTTGTACGTACACTGGTCCCGAATTGGACAGAATCGACAATACAATCTCCGCCACTGCCAACGCAAGTTGCAGAGAAGTAGTAGCTGTAAGATGCTTCCGACCAACATGAAAAGCAGTCGTATGTCGTGTTGGCAGCCCCAATCACTTGAGCCATCATGCCAGAAGGGTGTAGTCACGCGAGAACACATCATGCTCCTTCACAATAATTGATGTGGAGATGCCCCAGCCAACTATAGTCACTACATTATGGTTCATTTTGCGCCCAAGTAGTGTCAATGGTTATATTTAAGCCGTAGAGGCTACTAGCCAGTCAGAACGACCCGCGGTCGGCATAACCTCAAACGGTTCCGAACAAGTGCAGAATGATGATCAATACTGGGGTTCTGCAACGGTGGATTTGAACAAAAATTGGAGGCGCCGTGATTACGATCATGTTTGCGCTTTCGATGCTACTAGTCAGCCGGAAAGTTGTGAGTGGCGATGCCCCGCCCTGCGCAAGCGCGGCCGACGGGACTCGGTGCCCGGCATCTTGGCAATACCGTGCCCACCTACATGGTCAAGGATGTATGGTACGTTAACATAGATTCAATCAAGGCCAATACTGGCCTTGAGGATTCGAAGGCCCGAGACCGACGCTGCTAGGCAGACTCACGGCATACAAGTGCTTGCTACCAATGCATGTAATTTCCAACATTCGTGGGACGACCATTTTTTCCCCAAACATCAAAAACCGATTTGACTGTGCGAAATCTATACCAAACTAGTTCACGGAATCTCAAAACATGAGGAACATATCACCAGAAGCGCCCGTACTTGTAGCTGGAGGTGGTCCTGCAGGACTTCTGCTCTCACTTCAGCTAGCAAAACATGGCATTAAGAGCATCCTCGTCGAGCGCAATGACGATACAACAAAATGGGTGAGTTTTATGCTTTTCTGTGGCTAGAGACGAAATTTTGATCTGCTGCTCAGCCGAAAATGGACATTACCAACTGCCGAAGCATGGAACTTTTTAATCGCCTTGGCATTTCCGAGGGGTTAAGAAGCATAGGTGTGTATTGACTTTTCGCATACCTATCATGAACTAATGCCTAATTTTCAGGCGTACCCGACAATTATTCTTTCGATGTTCTCTTCAGCACTGGCCTACAGGAAGATGGCGAGAAGATTGCGCAATGGGTGAGTGAATGTGTATACAATTACTTGACAACAGGATTAGCTTACTCGCTTCCTGCTAGGAACTCCCATCTCCTCGTCAATGGCGTGAACAGATTCGCCAGCAGAATGATGGAACGATGCCGCGAGAACCATACCAAAGATGCTCGCAGGCAATTTTCGAAGCATGGCTGAAGAAACATATTCAGAAACAACCACTAATTGAAGCCCATTTTGGCGTCAAATTTGAGTCGCTTGAAGAGTCAGAAGATGAAGTTGTCTCCCACGTCGTGGATGGGGCGACATCCGAGAAACATATTATTCGTAGCCAGTACGTCGCTGGGTGCGACGGAGCGGGCAGTCGTGTGCGTAAGTCAATCGGAATTAACCTTATAGGCGGTCCCGTGTAAGTGTCTCACCACATGTCGTATCAGTTCAGACAGCTAATTGTCAATGTAGTCCTGGCGGCATGTTTCTAGTGCATTTTAAGTCGCGAGACTTGACCAAATTGCACAGACATGGCCAGTTCTGGCACATTTTTTTCTCCAGTGGCGGCGTTATCATATCACAGGACGAAGTTGATACGTGGACGACCCATTTGCTAGTTCCTCTAGGCGTAAAAGCGGAAGATTTGGACGCCAAAAAAGCCGTGTACGAAGTTCTGGGTGGCTCTTTGGGACCGTATCCTATCGAGATCGACGAAATTTTAGTGAACAGCGTTTGGCGCCCAAATATATGTGTCGCAGAGAAGTACGCGTCGAGTCACCAACGCGTTTTTCTGGCAGGTGATGCCGCACATCAAAACATTCCGACTGGTGGCTACGGCATGAATACCGCTGTAGGAGATAGCTTCGATCTTGGCTGGAAACTGGCAGCAGCTCTGAAAGGACATGGCGGAAAGCATCTTCTGGCCTCATATGAGACCGAAAGAAAACCAGTCGCGGTGCGCAACATCGACAGGTCAGGTGTACACCACTCCGTTCACCAGGCGTACTGGGACTGGATCCGAGCAGACCCCCAATCCATAATCACGGCGTCTACTGATGCCGAAGAACTCAAGAAAAAGATCAAAGAGCATGTGACTACATCTGACGGCGAGAATCGAGATCACGGAATCGAAATGGATTATCGCTATAACCATTCTCCCGTCATTGTTAAGGATGAAGAGTCGGAAGAACCACCATGGAATCCTCGCGAATATCATGCCTCTACCTGGCCTGGAGCGCGAGCGCCTCACGTCTTCCTTGCCGACGGCGAGACAAGCATTTTCGACTTGTTTGGTCGCGACTTTACTATTGTGGACTTCAGTGAGGACGGAGAAGGGTCTGCATCATTCGTTGAAGCAGCAGAACAACTCAGCGTCCCTCTAAAGCGAGTACATGTACCTTTAGAGACACACGTGCGCAAGGTGTGGGGGCGTGATATCGTACTCATCAGGCCCGACGATCATGTAGCATGGCGTTCGGCAGCTGGGCAAAGGGTCACGACTCCGCATGCAATTAAAATTCTGGAGGTTGCTACAGGTCAAACCGCTTCGGAAGTCAGTAACGAGGCTGACGGTGATGCATGGTTGAAGGTTCAGACAAGCGGTTTCACTGGTACTGTTGGTAACGAGGATCAGAACTCAGTCAAGATGCGTGCTGCATTTCAAACCTAGTATAAATGATCACTCTAGTGCAGCCATAATACCACAAGTTCTGGAAAGTAGTGGCGGTGGAAAAAGCTCGAGTCGAACAGACTAGACGTACGCTGCATCTTTGCAGCTCCAGTAGGACAGCAAATCTGTCACTTTGGAAGACCTTTTTCATGGGCTGCGCAGATAGCTGCGACTGATATTACAATATAATTGCTCTGAAGTTGTAGACTAGATACAGGCCTTCAGTGTGGTATAAATGTTGTTATGCGGCTGTAAATCCAAACGCATATAGGAGTGGCCCTCCGGAGATGTCGACGGGCAATGGGATATGTCCTGACCAGCCTATTAGCTTCGCATGGTCGATTGTTGAGTGTGCTCGGCGATTTATTGAGTTCTGAGAAGCCATTCGAGAGAGACTTTCACTCATGTGCTCGGCAAAACTTGGGAAGGAAAGCAGCATGCTTCTTTAAGCTTTGAACAGGTTGTGTTGGTTGCAGTCAGAAACTTCCATGTCCAACGGGCCGGGGTATGACTCAAAGCCCGAACTATTGTCTGGCTGGTATATGTACTGGAGTTGGAGGTCGATGTTGGCGAGGTCATCCTGTTCAGTACAAGCGACGCCATAGTCCAGCTGAACAGCGGAAGGCCTTCTTTTCGGGAAGAAAAAAGCAAATCGTTTCTTGAGGGCTATCGGAATAGTAGCATCCGACCTAGGAAGATTCACAATCCTTGAAACGGCTTCGTATACGTTAGCATGCATGTATTGCATAGTTGGGGCAGTGTAAGACTCACCAAGGGCTTCTGTGGCCAAGTCCCATTTCTTCGCAAACCGCTTGAGAATCAACTCTATCATGAGCTGAAAGCTCTCCGATGCCCTCTCTTGTAATGTATCATGATTATGTAATGGTAAACTAAGAAACATCCATATGAAGAATGGATGGGCTATAGCCATAGAATCCACCGGCCAACGCGAGATTAGCATCGATATTGAATTTTCTCGAACGCTCTGGATGCGAGACATCTCAGCCGGTAACTCTAGGCCCGGGCCGAATGTTAAATTTTGACTCTGTAACGGAGCAAGGGCGCTCTCAACCAGGGCATACATTGAGATGATGAACAGCTGGGTTCCCGACTTCCAATTGTCATAGTTGACCGAATCAGGCTCAAGTAATGATGTAGGTGTGCGCATCTCCATATGGGAAGGGAGAGATAATCGCAAACAGTTGACAGCATTCAAGAGACTAGTCAGACTGTTCTGATCAAGCCCAGTCTTCTTTTCGAGCTCCTTCAAGACCATCGAGCTCAAATGGTTGGCGATCAAGAACCAGGCTCGAGGACATTGGTTTTCAGATCCTTCCAAAGACATGCAACACTCGGTGGTCGAGGTGATTAGACAATTCGACTGCTGCATAGTCTCACTAAACCAGACATCGTCAGCTACGGGTAATTTGACCGAGAAGGAATGGCGATCCACAGCAAAAGATCGTCCGCCAACTTTGGATCCAAATGTGTCCAGTTCCCACACAAGCCACCAAGCGCGGCGCTGTTCTTCTAAATGCACCCAGTGATCTACAGAAGGGTCGCTCGGCTCCTCATCGTCAATATCCGAGAGTCCTAGGTCGTATGCTAGTCGCGTACAGACACCCGTCAGTATCCACCCTTGTTGATCAATTTTCGTGGTGTAGTGGTGAAACGCAAGGAGTATACAACCTTGCAGATAGGTAAAAGATGCACAATCCGTTTCCTGAATGGCAGAATAGACTTTTGTCGCCGACGCTGCAAAAGTTTGGCCCCGCACGAGCGGGGCCGTCGCGGATAATGAAGATGAAATTGAGAATCGAGCAGACAAAGCAAAGAGGCTGTACAAGAGGAGTTTCATGTCGTTGGACGTATCGACGAGGGCGTCATCGCCCGTACGGAGTTCGTTTCTGCACCGGACAAGAAAACGAGGCTTATGCAATAAAGGCAGCCATGGTTGGATGTGGGTGAAGAAGGTTTCGATGAGATCAGTTGCTACCTCAAGGGATACCTGAACGCCCAATGTATTGTCTTGTCGTGATTCAGTCCCTGCTTGAGACGGTGTGGAACGAGAGTCAGCGCGACCGGCCGCATTATTAACTGCCTGGAACATGTGGTAGTTCTGAACGGCTGTTGGCAGATCTTGCTCAAATTGGTAGCCATTGGTTAACGTTCGATGAGGACGCGATTCATCAAGTGTCGCGTCTGATTGAAACAAAGTGTGACTGTCTTGTGAAGCTTGTACGCTCGGGCTTGCGTGCTGGGGCCCAGCGGAAGGACTGTTGGCTGGGCGATCGAGAATATCAAGAATTCGGGCTATATTTTCGGTGAGCCGTAGTGATTTGGATTGCCGGGAGCCGGTGCTGGACGGTCGCCGTCGTTTCAATGGGTATCGACATGGCCTCTCGATGCGACGACAAAGTCCACAATTCGGTAGTAACATGTCGCATTTCGTCTTTTTGCGATGACACTCCTCGCATGCCCGTGTATGGAAACGAGGGTGAGGATCCGCTTCAATTGCCATCAGTGATTGCGGAAGGGTATCTTGGGTCTCATGTGAAGGGCTGAAAACAGCTGTGGGAGAAGTCATCTCCGTGTCATGCGCTTTTAAACATGACCAGAGTCTCGTCGCTTTTCATGTGGGCTTTTCATGCGGAACGTTGAGGTGAGGGAAGCATGGGTTGGTCAAAGGGCCATTGAATGGCCCGGACGTGGTTGGCTGCACTTATGTCACGTGTGTAAATGCGGGGCACGCGGGGTTCGCGGATAGCATCCGGGGTCAAAACTTCTCCACCACGTCGGTGATATTGCTCCCGGGAGCATGCAACTTTTTGGCTGCCCTGGCCAGTATTATCACTCGTTCGCCTCTTTTGTCACCAGTGGTCACGCTGTAGCTCATTTGCACAAAAGATATCTTAGATTCTATGTGAATGTAGGGAGGGCCTTCCTGCGACGCACTCCTCGTTGAAGCGCAAAGGTTCCGGTTGCTACCGGGTTCTGATTACTCAACAAGATCTACTGGCATGGAACATGGCTGATCTAGACTCCACCGATCCACCGCCTTTCATTCTTGGTTGCATCGTCATGCTGGAGCTGGTGGTACAAACTCCTTGCCCGCATCGCCGACCTGGCCTGTAACGAATCCCAACGGTATGTTCGGACCCCAGATATACAGAGAATCTGGTGCCTCTGCTGCGCGCGCCCACGGTGTTTTATTGTTGACAAGGTCACCATCGCAATAATGTTCTAGGATATTTCCTGAGGCGTCGAACCTACAATAGCTGTCAACATTGGAGTCTTCATTGCTGCGACGCACTTCTCTTACCAATAGTCAAAGATTTGACTACCAAGGACGTGTCGACCGATTCCCCAGCAGTTCACCCAGCCTTTCTTCTGCAGCCAAGTATGTCCAAGAGACTGTGTGTCAAAATCGTTTACTTCGAAGCTGGCGTGGTGGACGTGAGCCGTTGGATTGGGCGCACAATTTAGGAAGAAGCTCTGCAATATATCAGTATCTCGTTCAGGGACACTCCTCCCTGTCTACATACATGATGATCGCTAAATGTATCCTCCAGATCTATATGCATGAAGACAGTCTTGTCAACATTGGTTTCTGGATCGTAAACGGAATCCGTTGGCTTGAGATTTATCAGATTGGTGTAGAACTTAAAGGTCTCTTCGAAGCGTTCGGCTGGTACGTTAAACCCATAATGCCCAAGTTTGTGCACTGGGCTAGGACCAGCCTTGAATCGCCGAAATTCACCCTGTCGAGTCTTCTGGTAGGCGAAATTGGGCTGCGGTGTTTCTGTGTTTGTCTCTCGTGTAATCTCGAGTGTAGGAGCAGGTGTCTTGACCTCCTGTCCAAAAATGAAATTTACGAGTTGACCATTTGGATCGGTTATGGACACCTTCTCGCCTTTACCTGGTCCCGACTCGTTCACAATCGGTGTCGCATTTGGGTGCGAGGCTGCGGCCAGAAGGTCCGCACGCGAGGCCACCACGAAGGTACCACCCAGGAATTTGCGCTTTTTCTCCTTGGACTGTATTGCAACGTAGCAGTAGGGATCCTGTCCATACCCTGCGTAGTAGATCGTGGAGTCGTCCCGCTGGACCACGGATAGACCAAAGTCGTCCAGGAATGATGCTGCTAATTGCAAGTCGGGATGCTCATAAGTGACATGAGATAGACGGACGACATTAATTTGCTTTTGTGCTGTCATATTGAGCTTAATTGATTCTGCAAGCACAGCAAGAATGGCCGGAACAAGTACTGATAAGTATGGAATATGCGGAGCAAGTTTGTCATCTTTACATGAACCCACGCTGCTTCACTGAGTATTCGATTTGAGATCAACGTAGTCCGAAAGTCCGAGCAGCCAATGTTGGTGGGCCCGGCGGATGACGGCGTCCGTCTAGGACCGTGTCCCGAAACGGAAATCGGTCCTAC
>BCLK01000010.1:0-50818 GCA_001748405.1 Paraphoma sp. B47-9
AGTGATTACGACAATCACCCCGCAAAACGAAAACAACTTCACGTTGTGCTTCCAGAATCCAGTAATTGTGCAATTGAATCCAGTTTCCTTGACCTTTCGGTACGATAGCTGCTAAAATAAAGTCTTGTCCACTACCTGGCATTAACAACGACCTACGCCCCAGAGCGCGGAATCCCATTACCTGCGTTCGCAATGAGATCTAAGGTCACGTTGACATCCTCATGCCCGCAATTCAATCTCTTGAGGTCCCACGCAGATAGCACAGTATCATACATGCGATTCAGCTTCAGGTGAAAGACCGAAGTTTGGTCTAGCACAAGTCGTAGCAACTACCCCAACCCCAACACCAGCCGCTGTAACCACGGCCTGATTCACTACAGCCACTCCCGCCGCTCCGCCAGCTCCTGCACTCTGCAACAACGAGAAGATACTTCCAGCCATTACCGGGCCAATTATGGACTGAATGGCTGCCGCAGCAGATCCTTTGGAATCTACATGTCAGCTTACTTTTCTTGATTTCCTGGCGCCGCTGAGGTCGAAGGTGCCACGTACCTGCAGTAACACCTCTAGCTGCGAATCCCAAACTACGCAACACAGGAATTCTGATCAAGAAGGGCGCAAAGAAGACTACTCCTGCAACGACGATGAACACAGTTTGGCCAGGATTCTCGGCGATCCAGTGCTTGATTGCGTCTGGAAGTTCAGACTCGGCGATACGAAAGACATGCGTAGCAGCGACTGATACAGCTATCCCAAGTTCTTTGGCACTATGTTCCACTTGTTGTCTTACTTCCTGCGCAAGCGTGTCCCAATCGACTTGAGAAACATGATGGTGGGCATGATTATATGCCTCAGTGACGGACTTCTCAGTCTGCTGGCCCAAGTAGTCTAAAGACCGGAGTGTTTGTCTTGCTGTGCCGAAAGAGAATTCTCCGGTCTTGGTCATGGCGATGTGTATGGGATGGTTGGGATCTAGATCCTTGCCAACATGTTTGCCCCATGCATCGAGCGCGATGCCAGCGTTTTGGCCAAAGCCGTCTAAGCTGTCGTGGATGATTTTGCCGGCATTAGCGATGCCACAACCTGCGCTTCGAAGCCAAAAGTCCATTGTTCGTGTTGTAGACTTTGCTTGGTAATGTAGCTCGATTTTATGATGGATGTGTTGATTGATGTCTCCCTTTCTGCTGTTTCTGCTGGCCTTTTGATGAGTGTGTGCCTCTGCCAAGCGGTTACACCCGAGCTATGTACTACATTGTCGCATCTCGTCTCCAGACTGCGTGTACGTATGAGCGAGTATAGAAATGGGGGATATTGAAGAGCGCAAAGTCTTATCGTTTAACGTGCTCGACGCCATAGTGATACAATGTATTGAAAAATATCGATATTCTAGGCGCCGCTGAAGTGCATCAATAACATTCATCCACCCATCCTCCTCCCCCTCTCCAACACAACCGCTCTCAACCCCTCGACCACCTCTCTCCCCAACCACCTCAACTTCCCATCCGCCCTCATCGCTCCCTCCGCCCACTCAAACACGCCCTTCAGCTCCCTCAACTCCTCGACCTTCCAGCTCTGACTCAATCGGCCCAGAACAAGTCTGGTCTCCACGACCGTAGCTTCTGCATCTAGTAGCGTCTTGGAGTGCGGGTCGTTTGGCAAGATGAGTCCGGTGTCGCTCTTGGATACGAATTGCGCGATGGAGGGGAGCGTGAAGATCCAGTGGAAGAGAAGTTGTGCGGATTTTGAAGACCGCGAATCATTTAGCGCGACGAGGGTAGCGCTGAACGTCGAGGCGTACATATCATGTGCGGTGCGACGGCGGACATGGAGTGTTTGATTCTTCTCAAACGATTTGCGGTGAAGCTTGTTGTTGGCAAAGTCGAGCACGGTCGGCCAGTATGCGATATCAGTCGTCTCTATGCGCTCAATCTCGTTGAGTTCGGGAAGAAGGCACGGCGCGACGACGGTTTTGGTTTTCTTTCCGCTGGCGTCGACGTCTTTGAGATGCACGGTAATGGGCATGCTGATGGCACGCCCAGTATCAACATCGCGGACTACGAGGCATCGCGGTTCGGCTGCAAGGACCCAGAAGTGACGGAAGGCTTGTAAGTGGGCGCGCGAGTCTTGGACGTCCATGGGAAAGAGCGGATAGAAGGCGCATATAAGAGACGCGATGGCTTTGTTTGAACGGCTAAACGTTTGCGTGCCGCCTGCGATGAACAAGGTACCGAATGCCATGTGCGCAGCGAGATGTGACCCGTAAGGTGTGTCGGGACTGACGCGACCGTGCAGACCGCGCAGGCGTCGGAACACATCGAGATCGCCGGTGCCGGCCATCACAGTCGCAGCAGAGAGGGCAATTAGGTCTTGACAATTGCGAACGGTGTTGCGTGCAAGTTTGGCATCGTATCGAAGTGCCGGTAGCTTGGCGATACGGATGAATTGGTTGAGGTACTTGATCAGGAAATCGCGGACCTGAGTATCACCGGTTCCAGCGTGTTTTAGTGAAACGCTCCACAGCAGCCCGGCTAGGATATTGTAAAAGGGCATTTGTTCAGTGCGTAGCTTTGTGATATGTTTAAGGTCGAAGTTTTGACGGTATTCGATTGGAAGATTGCTTATGATCCAGTCATCGTTGGCTTCGATTTCGTTCCACATGATGATATGGCGTGCCAGTGTTCGAAGGAGGAAAATGTCTGGACGAACGTAGTCGAACTGGGGCAGAGTATCCGGGATGTCGATCCTGCGCGCGACTGTTCGGTCATGCGTCTTCATGAAAATGAGCGCAATGGCTATGACCGCTCCAGCGGTAGCTTGATCCAGAACATGGACAATGTCCACCTTCTTCGGAGCGACTGCCACTGTCATGAGCCGCTCGACAATCCGCATGTCATGCAAGCCTCGAAGATCTTTGCCTTTGCCTAGATTGATGAAACCAAGAGAAAATCCTGCAGCCAAACGATAAGCTTCGTCGCGAAGAGAATCTGGAGGCTCAGATGGGTCCGGGATGTCAACATGCTCGATCTCAGAGAGCATTACTTCGCTCATTCTGCGATGCTGGGTGTTGTAATACAGCAAGCCTATCCCCATGAGGCCCGTTGTTTGAGTGTATGGCGAGAGATTTAACTCCGCCGCCCCTTGTGGAAGCATTCTTGTGACATGTACTGAGAGCAGTCGGGTCACCAAAGTGTCCATTGTGCCCATGAATGACGCTGACAGGCCAAGCAGCAGCCCCACTGAGGTCATAGTATGCTTCGGCGTCAGGTACTTAAAGGAAAGCCACTTTGCGATCGTTCGCAAGTGACCATTCAGGCCCAGACCCAGTAACAGTCCAGCGTGTTTGTTCGTTAGTTCAGATGGTTTGTTGTACATGATCCATGACGTGTCAATTCCTTGCGCATCGCGCGAAATGCTCAAACCAGCTGCAACCCCTGCATTGAAGAACGCCCAGAAGTACTTCTCCTCGGAATAATTCTGACGCTCCGCAGTCACAACGTTGCCCATAGGCTTCATAAGACATGATGTTGAGAATCCGTATAGAGGATACTTCTCGGTGAGAAGAGGCTTCTTACTGCTGAACTTGATCATCGAACTGCCGACAGGCAGTGAGAATGTGCGAACCATGACCCATTGCATTTGGACCTTTTGCCCCTCTAAGATGGCCGCTTCGTCTGCTCGATTGTCGGCTCTATACTCGGCCACGCTTTGTCGCAGAGGTTCGAGCAGAGTGTATGCCTCCATGAAGCGTCTGTCTTCCCGAAAGATGAGTCTTGTGATGTAGTGGCGGTCGACTTCAGCAGATGACTGTATTGGCTCAGATCGCTCCGCAGCCTGACATATCGTGTGTACATCTCGTAGCGCATTTGTGACAGGAAGAGCGCTATGCGCGTCATGCATAGCGTCCACCCTGCCTAGCAAGCTCAGATCAAGATCCTCACGCTGGACTAGTGATAACAGGGAGCTCGACCAGGTTGTAGGGGGATTGGCTTGACATCTTGTGATGGCTTCCATGAGCGGGGCTTTCGCAGCCTCTGGTAAAGTGGCGAGAATGTCTCCATTGATCCCGCAAGTCTCTATCAGCTCAACCACTTTGCGAGGACTCGATGCAGGGTCGATATCGCGGAAGAATCTGTGCAATGCAACCGTACGCGGGGTGACACTGGCAATGATCTCATCAATGTTTATTGAGGAATGTGGGGAAGCTTTCGACTTCCTAATGAGCATGGCAAGAGTCGGGAATGGGGCGTAGTGTTGGGAGCCTACCACAGTCCCAAGCCATTCCATGACTGAAGGAGGAGCATCCCATGGCTGTGAATGTAGTCGTACATTAGCATTAAAGGTCGAGTCTTCGTAACTCCAGTCGTTGCTGGATCCTCCGTCCAGATCGAAGAAACCTCCCTGTCTCCAGTTCCACGCATCCCACTTTAGCCAGTGGCCTACCTGGGCCAAAAGTGGCACTAAGTTTCGAGGCTGAGAGCTTGTGAAAGGTTGACACAAAGCATCAAGCTTCCTTTCTTCACGGTAAAGATGTAGAGTGACAGTGATTTCCGATAGTGATGAGATGCGCAAATCCTGTCGTTCAGATGGAGATAATCGCCTCCAATGATCATTCGTAGCCTTGCCAATTGGAGACTGCGCATATTCACGAGCAACTTCGATGCATTTGATAATCATCTCCTCCTTTTTCCTGACCATTTGCGCGATAGCGGGCGTAGCATGCGCCGAAGAGCGACGCGATGGCGGTTGCATTGTGGAAGATGCCGAGCTCAATTGCAAAGCCCAGTTCCACGGCAGCGTTGACCAACTTTTTGATTGAGGCTGCGAAATCTCCCGATCGCACATCAGACGCCAGCCAGAATTCTCGTCATCGATCGCTTCATCCGGTTGCGCTTGGCTCTGGGGACGGCCGGAACTTCGGCGTTGGCTGGATTTTGTACGATTATCCACCTTTCGGGTTTTCTCGTTCACGAAAGGAACAGCAAGAGTGAAAATGGTCGCAACAAATGCCTCCCAGTCGAGACACAAGCTGTCGACTGCGCGGCCTGATACCAATTTACGGACGTTCCACCAAATCTCCAGAAGGAAATCGCCTGTGTGATTTGGTAGAACTGTTGAAAGCACGCGAAAGAGTTGGCCCACCATTTCATCGGAAGGTGACATACGGAGTTCCAAGCCATGTCTACGGAAGTCACCGTCAATGATTTCGAGCCTCCCGCTCGGACCAGGAGAGAGAAGGTTTCGCAGTGGCATTGCAGCAGATATGGTCCGCTTCAAGCCCGCAGTAGCTCTCTGCTCTTGCTCGAAGACACTATACGAGTCGAATAGCTTCATTGGTCCGAGAGAAAGTTTCAGCGGTAGATGCTGTCCCCAGCCTGCTACCAAGGCCAGGCAGGGCTCATGAGGATCGGATGACGTGAGCAGCGCAACACGTTCCACGTAACCATCATGGAGCTTGACTAGACTCAACGTGCCTTCAAGCAGTCGAGTGTCTACGAACTTGGGCACGCACGCGTAACGGGGAGCGGCACGAGTCGAGCGAGGCTGAGATGCTGAAGCAGAGGGCGACAGACGCTTTCGAGTGATGCTTAATGAACACTCTAATGGACTGGCCAACGATGGGTGAGATATGTACATGTACAACTTCCGCTCATGGAGTGTTGCCGAGTTGAAGGGCGCTTTAAGAGTGATGACTTTCGGTCGCGGCCGATCCTGTTCAGTGTGGTCAGCCGCTGGTTCCCATAGTCCTGGATGAGCTGTGTACGTACTTCAGAGCCGTCGCTCGAGCCGCTCAGCGCAAACAGACCAGGCTTCAGATACTTTGTTACAGGAATTTCTGCAATGACAGTCATGACCATTTCTTTGTGAAGGCCGTCGGTTGGTTCTGCATCACCTCCGGCATCCGGAGGCGCAAAAAGATCATCAAGCTCGTCATAATCTTCAATTGTGTCAAAAGTATCTTCATCCATCACGTCTTCTAGCGTGTCGTCAATGGATGCTGCGAGACTCATCCGCGAGGTGATGCTGCCAGGCGTCGAAGCTCGGTGCCGGGTTTGTGAGAAACCTCCAAAGCTGGTCCGATCGTTCCCCATCGAGTGACGACTTCGCTGGCTGGCCCCAAAACTAGCAGAAAAACTGCCACCAAGACTATGACGCTGGGTTGCAAGATCCTGAAAGGCTGACCTGTCAAAGCTCGTCGAAAGCTCTGCGCGAGAGAGCAGTCCACTGACACGTCTTGACTCCTTGGGCGGTCGCGCGATTTCCGAATCTGGGTTTAATTGCGAAGCGAGTGCTTCTTCGACTGCTTGGTCAGACAAGCGCTCTTTGCCCATGGAAGCTTCCTTGAAGGAAGGAGGCTGAGTCTTGCTGCGTGTATTTCCGCCAAAGCTTTCTCTAAATCTGTCAGCACCTCGCAGGGCTGGTGTTGTAGCTCCCGTGCCAGGAGCAGTGGCCCCATAAGAGCTCCGCCTTCGAGACTTGGTGATGGGCAAAGGAACATGGTGCTTTCGTGAAGCTGAGATTGATTTGGGCTCGAGGTATGCTGCAGACCAGATGGTAAATACATTTGTCTCGTGATTAGCCGTGACGACAAGCAAAAGCGGCTTGTCGTTGCCACTGCGATCAAACAGGACCTCATTCTGCGGAGATACATATATGACCTCTTCAGACTTTTCTATGGCTTCGAGTCTTCGATGCCCCGAGCCCTGCGAGGCAAGTAGATTGCCGCGCTCACCAGCCGCCACCACATTGACGACCAACCCCAAGTCGGAGAGAGGGTCGGTAAGAGAGTATACTCTGGGTATGCTGTCGGAATTTGGCACTCCGAAGGCCGGACCTAGGCCGTCAAGATACGCAGCCGCACCAGACTGTCTGCCCTGGCCTAGTCGTGGCGCGACGAGAGAGGAGCCATGTCGGCGATGAGGCTGGGAGAGGCTTTGCGAAAAGCTCTGCAGTAGTGACTGTGAGAGGAAGGATTGGTTGTTGGTAAGGAAGGAATTGGGCGGGGCGTTCGGTATTTGCGGACTGGCAGTGACGGGCTGAGCAGACTGCACTTTTCTTTGGACCACGACTCCACGAGCGGCTGGAAAGGCCCTGTCGACTTCAAAGGGGAGGTTGACAATGTGTGTAGTGCCGGAGAGGTAGAAGACGTGCGCCTGTGACCTCAGAAAGACGACCAATGCGCGGGCCCGGACTTCGGTGGTAGAGGGAGCGGGCTCGACAGGCGCATTCGGGTCCGTCGCCGGCTGTGTTCCTTGGGTCAGGAAGCTCTTCGACTGGTCGCCTCCGCTGTACTCGGCGCCACCAATTGCTCCCGCAGCGGCATCCGATGTGACTTCGACGGGAAACCAGGTCAACAGCGCTTGTATGACCTTTTGCTTCTCGATCTCGAAGTTGAACGCCTTGCGCACAATGCCGCCTCTTGACCACACCACGTGATATTCAGTCGTGACTACCTCGTCGGTCGGGCCATCGGGGCTTTCGTCGGGGTAGGTGTCCCAGACATAGTCGCGCTCAGTGCTGTCGCTGCTCAGGACGGCTTCGGAGACGAGATACTGCAGGGCGGCGGGCTTGTGGACCCCGATGGAGCGAAGAGATGCCATGCAGAGGCGTGTCTCGCATTATGAGCGGTCGCGGGCGGTATGGGGGCAATGGGGAGGCATGCAGCATGTGTGGTGTTGATGCTGCATTTGTTTGCGCGCCCCGCAAACGCGTGATCACCTGCTTTGGCGGAACGCGCCTGCCCCAGAATTCTGGCTAGCCTCTGAGCTCCCTGCAACTACACCACGACAACTTTTCAACTACGCGCCCAAGCTTCTTCTAAGCTGCACAGCCAATTACTCACCCTGCTGGTACTATTTCATTCATCGCACGCTTAGTAAGGAAGCTCGTTGTCGCAGTATCGCGGACCTGCACGTCAACAGACCCTCGAGCTTCTGCAGCAGCATGGAGCCCATCGTGTCGACCAAAGGCCGCACTGCGCATCTGAGGTGAGTCCGCTCTGCTGCGAATTGCAATCACGTGTCAATGCTGACGTGAATCAGGTACGAATTGCCACACCGCGTGCACGATGCAACAATATATCCCGTCAAAGCTCCCAATGGCTCGACTATTGTGCTGTACGGACATGAGGCGGGCGTGGGCATCCTCTGGAGAGGCGGCCGCCCGCTGAAGAAGGCCGCTCCGCCACCAAAGCAGCCCGCAAAGCCAGCCAAGGTCAATGGCACGAACAAGGACGCCATCATGATCATTGATTCCGACGACGAAGACACATCCAAGGCGGCAGCGCAACCGTCCGTACCAGAGGCTGAGTTCGAGGACGAGGAGGAAGAGCTGGATCCCGACCAGCCATACCCGTCGTTTGTACAGCAAGTGAGCATCTCGCTCAACACCGAAGTGCTGCACATCGCCGTGCCCCAGATTCCCGCCGTCTCGTCGCTTCGACCTGCGGACACAATACCCGCCATCTTCGGCAAGAGGATCGTCTTCACCGTCGCGTGCGCTGACTGTACTGTGCGCGTCATCACCCTGCCTCTCAGCCCTCCTCCCCAGACAGCTAAAGCGAAGCCATTGAGCGCAAAATCACAAATCGGCGAGGAAGTCGCCAAGGTTCATGGACACCAGAACATACCAAGGGGGATAACCATGACGTGGACTTCAAGAGGAAACCCAGACTCCAAGAGCGCTTCGAACGACGAGATGGATGTGGATGGCGACGACACTGCAGCAAACACACCCGGACGCCGCCGTCGTCAGCAACAAAGCCGCTCGCGGTCGCGTAATCAAGGAGAAGAAGGGTTTGATTTACTCGTGGCATCGCACTCGACCGAACTCGGTGGTCTTCTCAAGATTTGGAGGTTCCAGCTTGAAGAGACCTCTGTGATCGCAACACATCCCATCGCACCATATAAGACCTTGACCCTACGCAAGCCAGCCTCCCGCGTTGCGTTCAACACAGCACAGTACCCAAAGCGGCGGCACTCCCAATTGCTGATCGCAGATGCGGCAGGCACAGCGCGCGTCTACGACATCTTCGCGTCGAGCAGCAGGCGTGCGGGCGGCAGCACAGTCGAGCCTGGCGCTTTCGTCGCAACCTTCAGGTCAGCGTTCGAGAGCGTCAAAGGCAACGCATATTCACCCCCGATTTTGGCCGCACGCAAGCCCATTCTTGACATTGCATGGGTGTCAGACGGCCACCACCTCCTAGCCCTCTTGGGTGACGGAGAATGGGGCATCTGGGATGTTGACCGATCTGGTCCCAGCCCACCTGCAGATCCATTGGCTTTCTCCCTCAGGGGATTTGTAGGTACATCCGACAAAGACGGAAGTGCTAGTGGTGCAACCAGTCCAAAGAAGGCTGGCCGGAGCTTGCTGGCCCCTATGACACCAAATACACGGCGCAGGAAAGAAGAAGTCTTGTTTCAAGGCAGCGCACCCAGCACCGCTACCGCACGTGGTGGCATCTCTGTGGCCACGCTGTCTTCGTCAAACGGAGCTCCCGTGGAAGACTCTGTCGTCATATGGTATCAGTCTGAGGTCTACAAAATTGCAGACCTGACGAAATTCTGGACGCGCACCGCAGCTTCGGGCGCGGGAAACTCGTTGCCGAGCCCAGGCCTAAGTCTAGTCCAAGACATTCCACTCCAACGAGAAGCCATCACCTCCATATCACAGTTCGACACAACATCACAAGCTTCACGCATGGCCGTACCTAGAGACAGTCTTATCTCCGCAGAGCATCGTCTCATCATCACGACTGGGACAAGTCGACCGCTTGGACGAGACCTGAACGCCATGTTCGCTCAAGAGCAAGCTGAGACCGAAGAAGCCCGGCGGACTGACCAAGCTCTGCTGTCGCAAGGCGAGCTTGACCTTGGCGGTATGGACCGACTACTCGAAGACATGGAAGGGAGCGGAGCCATCTCGAAGAGTCTAACGCTTGGCAACCCTCGCAAGGTGTTGTTCGCGTCTTCAGCGGCGTGAACATGCTCCCACTGTTCGACTGTCTCTTTGCTGAGGAAGAGCTGCCACTGTGATCTCCAGACATGTGTACGATACCCCAACTAATCTAGTTAATCAGGCTCACGGCCACTCCTGTCCCTTTCTCCTTCACAGCCCACCGTGTGCGTTCCCTGTCTTTATAGTGACTATGCCTTCGCGGCCTCAGGTGGAGCTCAGCGACCAGACTCATTCCTGCTGCTCAGTATAGCCTCGCGAAAAATTAAACAGTATCACCACAGTCGCCAATGTCCTAGTAGCTCTCACGAGCGAAGACAGGACATTTGGATAGCTGCGGGATGCGTGCACATAATGTCTCTTTGAATCCTGAAGCCATGTACTTGAGCCGCCCTTCGGGGGTCGGGTGAGGATGGTACGGCGACGGGGCATGCGGCGCTTGAGTAGTGGCGCCGCGTGCTGGGGAGATGGGTGCAACATATATGTTGATGTGGATGCGCTTTGCGGACGAGAACTCGAATCGTTGTAAAGATTAGTTCCATCGATGACTTGATACTCGAGAAGTAGAATTTGCAAAACGATCCTGCACGCCCAACGCTCCCACAATCAAACACACTTCGTACCCTGCTTACCATGAACCAAGCCTCAATTGCAGCACAATGCATACACCTGCAAGTCCTTGGTGCCCTTCATGCCCATCCCACACACTCATCACACCATTCTCGCCCCTCGAACATACCCAATCCAGCAACAACTCTCTCCCCATCGAAAACAGCACTACAAAAGGGCGCGCGAAATACTTCTAACTCGTTGCCCTCGCACACATCGTCAGACGCAAGGGCGCACATGTCCAATCACAACCACGATTGACATTTCGCGCCCTACCCCTTCCTTCCTTCCACGTTCCCAATTCTACCAACCACACATACACCTACCCACTTACCCGCATCGCATCACATCACATCGTATCGTGCAGCATACGAATCCGAATCGAGAGAGCACACGCCCCTTTCGCTCCTCCACATGTCCTGCCCAACGCCACGTCACGCAAACACCCCGTAAAAGGCAACTTTTGTGCGAAACCGTGGATCGCAGATGAAAAGGGCACACGGCAAAACGTGCGCCAAGAAAGGGCACAAGCGGATGATTTGCCCTGTGTGCCCTTTGCGCTTGGCGGGCGTTGCGGGCGCGTGGGGGGTGGTGATTGGTTGATACGGGGCGCTATGGGAGGGGAATGGATGGGGAGTTACTGGTTTGGGAAGGTTTGGGTGGAGTGTGGATTGTAGTAGGGAGGGGCGCGAGGGGCGTGAGGGGCGATGCGGGCGTTGAGAGGGGGTTTGTGGAAGGGCGCGCGGGGCGGGTTGGATTGGTTGTTTGAGAGGATGGATTGTGATTGGTCGGGGACACGTCACTTCATGCAGTTTATGCTGAAGTAGCACGTCTTGTCTGATCTGACATCTCGCGAAGTTTCGAAGGAGCAATTTGCTGTCTTGTTTGTGAGAAACTTGCTCTGCAGCTGCTTCCGAATTTTCCACGTTCGTTGAGTTCGCGTTGCGGAGACGATAATGTAAGAGCTGTAGGTCTGCATGAGATGTTTGAGATGATGTAGCGAGGACCGTACATGAAGGTCGCGAATGTAAGTGCGGTATGATTTTAATTTTTTTGCGCTTGAATGTTGACAATGACTTCTGGGTGACAGCCAAGATCATAGCATGCCTATCTCAATGTTTCTGTCCGCCAAACCGCCCCTCTTGCGTGGCGTGTATGCGCAAGCTTATTGACCTAAATCTCAAGTCTGCGCGATTGCTGCCTACTCCCTGAGTAGGTGTGAAAGTCCGATTCGTCTTTCTCAGTCATAGCCTAGGGCCCGACTAAGCCTTCTTTCGCACTTCGACGTAGTATGCCGAACTGTCCACCTCCCAAGGACGATTTTTCCCGGGCAGAGTAAACTTCTTCATAAAAGAATGCAAAGACATCTTCATAAAAGAACGCGCCAGATCTCGATGGAAGTCCATAGGTAACTTGTCGCCGTCATCAGAATCTATCCACTCTTCATCCCCTGCCCAGCAGAAGATATCAACCATGAGTCTTCGGGCTGGCGAAGCAGCGGTCGTGCCCTCGTAGATGATACCGACTTCAAGATTAGATGGCCAGTCGATCTCGCATCTTGCGATCATAGCAGACATGATCTCATCTTGGAATTCCAGATCCATCAACCGCTCGCCAAGAACATAGAGTTCTGCCCCGGCCTGTTTTGTGGTGTCGAACGGTACATGGACATGGTGGGTGTAGAGCCATTGCACGTACGCTGCAAAAACCTCGGGTTCCACGTCTGAGAGATCGATTGGCTTGCCTTCACGCGCGGCAATCCACTCGGGCTTGAGCGCGTTCGCGAAGAAAGCGCATTGGAGAAGAACGTTCTTGTGGACACTGATGGTTTTGTCGCTTTTCGGGAGAACTTCGATCGTTTCGCAGGCGATACTAGAAACGGTTAGCAAGGGGAGATACTGTGGGTGGAAAACCGTACTTTGGGAGAAAACTGCATGAGCTGGTATTGGAAGTAATTGCTGTCGGTGTCTCCGGGGTGTCGGCCATCTTCGCGATCAAGATTTGAACGAAAAGTGCTTGGGCCGCTCGTGAGGTTGAGAGGCGGTTGATGCTGAGTAGGCGCGAGTGGAGGGACAGGATGAGAGTATTTGGAAGTGATAGATATATATCATGGTGAGTCTTGCAAGGCCTGGCAAATCTCATTTAGTATGGCTTTCGCCTAAGCATGGCCGCGTGTAATCTCGCATTCACTTTGCCAGAGCATTCTGTCAGGCCGAAAATCGCTATGTTCAAACGCCCAGCGAGAGACCTCCCCTTTATTGTTCAAGCAAGGTAAGGCAAAAATAACGCACAATCTATCGCGAGAATCGAACCTGAGACCTGCTGCCTTCACACGCGTACAAAAGTATCAAAATAGCGCAAGCGCCGATTGGATTTGTGTTCCAGTTTACTCAGAGTGGATCTGGTGGAATTTCTAAATTGTAATAATCGTTCACGACTGGACCCTACCTGTCTGAACCCGTGAACATGCCGATCTAGCGATCGTCCTTCAGATCTATCACTCAAAGAGATATACTTCAAAATGAAGTAACGATGTGATACCCTGAGATATTTGCGTGAAATTTTGTAACCCAAGCAGGAAAGTTTGCGCGCAGGCCTCCAGATCCATCTCGTTGTTGTGATTCCCCGGCAAAGTTGTCCGTGAACCCTACTTTGCTGCCGCTCCGTCATCGCCGCGCTTGGAACTGTGAAAGTACGCTGCGGGGTTCTCGGACCAAGGAAAAGACCCGGACGCGTATAGCTTCTTGGGCTTTGTCATGAGGGCCTCGAGAAGGTCATTGACGAAATCAGCGTGGAAGCAGTTCGCAAGGTCCCGACCGGATACCCATTGCCTATCTCCAGCGTAAACGAAAAAGTCGACGAGCAACCTGCGTGCTGGCGATTTCGAGTATGTGCCCTCATAAATGACATTGACTTGGTCGGTAACAGGGTAGTTTTTGTGCTTTAGGCAACGGCTTATGAGTGCAGCAATAGTGGCATCCTGAAATCTCGTGTCCATCATCTCCTCCCCCAGCACGTACATCTGCACTAAGGCCATACTGCTCAATTCTTCCTCGATAGCGTGCGAATACAACCATTTTAGGTAAATTTCGCAGATTTTGGGCCGATGATGAGATACTTTGATATCCGCTCCATC
The DNA here is from genome assembly GCA_001748405.1 of Paraphoma sp. B47-9. Taxonomy (NCBI): domain Eukaryota; kingdom Fungi; phylum Ascomycota; class Dothideomycetes; order Pleosporales; family Phaeosphaeriaceae; genus Paraphoma; species Paraphoma sp. B47-9. The sequence continues at coordinate 13,697 of BCLK01000010.1, forward strand.
GCGCAGTTCTCTCCATTCAAGTCTGAGAGCGTTGCGGAAGAAGGGGCTTTGTTTGAGAACGCTCTCATGAACGGAAAACGTCTTTTCGTCCCGAACGCGAACCTTCACGATTTTGCCGCTAATTCTGTGGTTGACGTCAGTATATTGTGGGAAGCCTAGTTAAGAAGCTGGAATATACATGTACTTACTCCGGAACATACATGGAGCTGGAAGATGCCGTGAGCGGGCGCGTGATACCGTTTTCCATAGTGTATTGATGAATAATCGATAAGGTATCGGGGATTGTAAAAGGGGACGATAGATGAGTTGATTGGGGTTGAATCCGACCAAAGAAGACCACGGGGTGTGGCAGGTATAAGAAGTACTGTCAAGTAGGCAGAGGATCGTAGATGGCGGTGAGGGAAGATGAAACAAGCGCCGTTTGCTTACGGGTACCGACATATTGCCCACCAAGCGTGGCTTTCCAACTGGCTGTATTCCTAGAGGATCCCATGATTTGGGAAGAAAGCTATGTCCACTCTTGCCAGCCTGCAGAGGTGTCATGTGTTACTTCCTGGTCGTGGTCGCCTTTTGTCAATATTCACTCGTAGGACAGTTATCAGAAACCGCTGTAACGCCACCACAGCCCCAACTTTAATTTTTTTTGGCGCTAGTGCACGGGTACTTGCAGGTTACACAAACGGGTCTCTTGAGAGCGACGATAGACCGCCCTATCTGGGTTTCCCCCGCCAGACAATGAGATTTGGGACTATCAAGACTGGGTAATTATCGGCTGTTACTCGATGATCAGGCCTATGCAAATCTAGAATCGTGCTCGTATGTTTGCATGACCGCCAACAAGAGCACTTGCTCAGCCTCGCCCTTGGATGGATACAAACGGTAGCTGCACATCGACCACCAAGTTAAGGGGTCTTGCATTACCGCACGGTCTTCAGTAAAAGTACAATTCGTCGGTCCCGTAAATGTGATATGAAACACAGCCACACCATGCGTAGCTTCATCAATCTACCAAATTATGCAGTTGAAGTAAGAGTGTGCCAGCGATAGAGATCACGCACAGCCCATCAAGGTACTTATGGCTTTTGAAAGCAGCCTCTGATGCCACAGCTGGTACCCTATATGACGTTTACCATCTCTACTGTTTCACAGGGATGTTGCGGATTATTGTAGAGAAAGACGTCGTGACCGACTAGACTCACCTCCATACTATTGTATGATCCAGGTGAAAGCGTGCTGTGGCTCAACAAATGATGTCATTGCCACTAAACTAAGGTGAAGGCAGAACGAGAGAAAGCCCTCTCTACCTAGGTCGTTAGCCTCTTCATCTTTCGGTTACCCTACACAACTCTTACTGCCACCACAACAGAGTTGCAACAGGCACTCACTGGTGTATCATCATGCGTGGGCGACAACTTCTGCTTGCAAAGAGGGCACCTATATGCAAACTTCCTCAGAAGGCGTTCGATCGCATCACTCATGCTCTGGTCGGCTCGAGTTCGCTTGCTAGGGCGTTACAATATAGCCAAGTGTGTCGTAGGTACAGCTGAAATATGTGATTAAGTAAAGACTCACCAATCTAGGCGCTTTCGCTCACTTTATCCTGAGAAGTCTGGTGCGCCGCGCTTACCGCGTAAGCTTCGCTCAGATTTTTGCCAACGCCCGTCGAAAGAAGGTTTTCGAACTCTACGGCAGTTGCATACTTAATAGAAAGGCTCTATGCTCGGCCAACACTGATGCTCCTGTCCTCAAGCTGATACAGAACATTGTGACATGGCTCTTGAAGAAGCGCTGCATTTCTGGAGCCGATATCAAAACTCTTCGTTCCAGATATACTGCAAATATCTGCGATGCTGTGATGGCCTTGGACGAAGAGACACTACAAAAGGCTCTTCTCAACACAGCACCAAGCCAGCCTGGGAAATCTACTAAACCGGTCTCCGATTTCCATCCCGCCATGCTTCCTGCGGTCGCCGCAGCTATTGGAGCTACTGATCTACTGAGCGAGCATACTTCGAAGGCGACGGATCTGCATGAAGCTCCCTGTGAGTATTTTCCAGCCGCAATAGCAACATCCGTGGCCTGTGGACAGACGAAGATGTTGCAATTCATTCTAGAATATCTGAGGAAAAATGTCAAAGGCAAGCCCGAAGCACCCTCCTGGCGTCCTATGCGTTCTGCAGCCCGCGCGATAGGACAAAGCGTACGAGTTGCTATCAGATTCCACAAGACCGAGGCAGCTAATACCATCTTCGACTTCCTCGCGAACAATGAGCTCTTCAATGGCTCTTCATCTAGGTGGCTCGGAGAACAACTTATGAAGGACTGCATGCGGTATGCCAACGCAGACCTAATGTATGGAGCTTTTGCCTACGACCGAACGAATAGCTATGACCCATGCAAGCCCGACCACAGCGAGAAGTTCTCAGTGTCCCCACTAGAATTTGAATTCTTACTCAACCATGGACACTGGACTGCTCTAGGCATCATCATCAAGAAGGGCTTGCTCGGTTCCAACCCAGCATTGGTCAAATATGCTTTGGAAAAGCGAAAGGGCGATGTGGCACGCATACTTCTGGAAAATGGCGTGGACATCGATGCTCCTTTGGATAGCATATCCGAAGACCTTAAAGGCAAGACAGTGTTGTGGCATGTGGCGAAAGGAGGATACTTTGCCGATGTAAGACTCCTCTTACTTCATGGCGCGAAGCCCGACCACCCTGACGCTAAGTTCTCCCCGCTGGAGGTCGCAAAGAAAGAGCACCACAATCGATGCAGCTTCTATCTTCGGATGACAATAGAGCACGGAAAAGAGTATCTAGAGCGTCCGGATCTCGAGGAACTGTACGATGCGGACAACGCAGAGCGACATCGCAATGATGATTCCCATGGGTGGTAATACGGTCTTCCTGTCTACATACGAACTTTGGGGGCGCACATCTTGGGTCCTGGTTCCATTCAAGTTGCCGTATCCCTCCTCGGTTCAGCCGATTTCGCTATCAGTGTGTGGTGGACTTGCTGTTTTGTTAAACAATCTTTGGTTCCTTGATGGCAACCCTCGGCAGTTCTCACAACTTTGAAGAGGTGATACGAAGGAGGCAGTGCGCACATATAGTTTACAAACAACAACTACTTGCACAACTATGCTTAGGTGTTTATGCGATGTATTCACCTGAATGAGCATATCACGTGTACCTTTGGTTTTCCTTTGAATTAATCTCAGCAGGCACCACATGTAAAGAGACGTCTATTTCGCGCCAGAAAAGTGACGTCAGTTTGTTCGTTTGGCAGGAGCGGTCTTGAAAGTCTCTCTCACCTCACCTTTTCTCTTCCCTCTAGTCCCAACTCGACCAACCTCTTACTGCAACACACTCGTCACTCGATATCCCATGCACACAGCCCGCACGGCGACGATGTATCTTCTTGACCTTCCGACTGAGTTATTCCAGCGCATTGTCGCTTGCCTCGCCAACAGCGTTGGCGGTGCGCGGGCGTGGCGGTACAGGCAGGTGTGCAGTGAGTCTATAATGGCCTGAACGGCGACATTGACTAACTACCGAAGGGACCTTTTCGTGCGAGATTCTCGAACACCTTCTCGCGCGTCATAACATTTGCGACATCATGCCGGTGAACCCTTTGGACTATGACCAATTCCCCGAGGGCGGCCACCATGCTCGTGAACGTTTCATTTCCACATACGGGGGACTCCTCTTGTATAAACGGCTACCAGTTGCGAAGACATCTTACTTCGCGTTCTTACGAAGCCTTCTTAAGGTGGTTCTTGAGCACGAAGGCTCTGGGAGTGAAGTCGTTCGGGAACAGTACATCAAAGATTTCTGCACTGGCTTTGCCAAGGGTGCTTGTCCGAAAACTCTCATTCATACACTCTTAGCCGGCGATATATTTCTCCCAGATGAAACCGATTCTAGTCGTTCTCAAGGACTGCATGTTGCATGCGCATCCATTGGTGAAATCAGATTGTTGGACGTCTGTTCAACGGAACCTTCACGGTTCGCATGGCCGCGCTCAGACATTCCCGCACCATTGTGTGCTGCTATTGCGAGCGGTAAAACTGTTGTAGTCACTTCATTTCTCAAGAAATTTGAGAGCGATTTGCGGCGTTTGAGTAGCGGCGAGCCTATTCTGTCGTACTGCATAATGAGTGAGCTTGGAGACGCTCTCGAGACCGCCGTACGAGCACGCAGCACCGATGCTGGAAACATCATCATCGGTTTCCTCAATCGCCATAACTTTCTCTGCAACGATGATTATATCAGCAGCGCCATCGACACTTGTTTTATCCATGACAGCACAGAGCTACTCCAGCAGATTCTCGACCTGAGAACAACAAGACACAACATGCGCGAGGAAGTCCAGAGCAATCGACGTTCACCTTTACTGGCCAGCGAGATGGATACACTATTCCGCTACAGCAACGCAAATACCGTGACCTCTCTCCTGCAAATGGGCATCATACAGCCTGACCGAGTTGGCACCAAACTTACCCTCGACTGCGCGGTGCACTGCAATCGCCTTGATCTCGCTCGTGTCCTCCTAAACTACGGCACGGACATAGAGGCCAAAGACCACAATGGTTTCTCGGCACTTCAACACGCAGCAAAGCGCGGCTTTCCCCCGAACATCAAGTTCCTTATCGAGAACGGTGCTGATCTGCAGAATATCACGAGTCAGTATCCGGATGTGCAAATCCTTTGCGAACGTGCGGCTGCGCATGCCAATGGGTCGAAGCTGTCTCGAGAGGCGTGGCGCAAGTTCTGGGGGTCGGATTGCTCATCGCTTGTGCTGGCTCCGCGGAAAGGAGAGCAGTGGTATGCATATTAACCATGACATGTGATTGACTGAGGGTCTATGGGTAATCGGGAAAGCATCTTGGATGCGAGGAACAGCTGAGAGGAAGGAATGACATGGCGAGGCAAGATATGTGGATCTGATAGCAGTGGTTTGACGTTTGGACACAGTTTGAGTGGATATGTATGCACGAGCTTGCAAAATGCATTAGATCAGCGAGTTTGGAGATTCGATTTGATCACCCTACTGAAATTACAGATCAATACCCACGTCCGAAAAATGCCATTAAAGCATGACATATCATACACATCCCTACAGGAAAGACTTTGTAAAAACGCCCAAAGAGCCCACTAACTCTCTCTAACATCCATGGCATCCGACACAATAGTGGACAAACAATGACATTTCGCATTGATCTTCGCCCTGATGAGAGAACACCAAGAAATGATCGCATCGCACACCCTGTGAAGATCGCTTAAATCTTCTCCTCCAGCCGAGCAGTCATGCCCGTGACTGTCGTCCTCTTCCTGCTCTCCCGCTCTAGAACATGTAATTCGCGCTCCAATTTCGTCTGCACTGCAACCTTCTGTGCCTCGGTAAGCTGATCCAATATCCTTGTCAGCCCTTCTTTAGTCTGACCGTTGAACAAGGCCTCAAGTTCCGTCTTCGTAGCAATAGCCAGCTGATCCTCCAACGCCTGGAGTGTCTTCGTACCGAGCTGTGACATTGCCTGCTTGAACTTGGCTTCCTCGTCTGTCTTCGCTTTCTTAGCGGCTTCTTCGCGCTCAGTCGCATCAGCTTCCTCGGCTTTGCGTTTTGCAGTCTTCATCGCGTCTTTCTTGGCTTTGGCGGCAAGGTAGCGTGCTGAGTGGCCGATTGCGCGACCTTCCTTAGTCAGAGGCTGGTCGACGTTCAGTGGCGGCGCGGTGAAGAAGAGAACGCGGCCTTTCTCGTCGCGCTGGAACTGTTCGCGAATCTCCTGGGGGATGCTGGCGTTGGCATGGTCGTTCAAAACGAAGACTTCGACGGGCTGAGGAGCCTTATAGCCAGCGGGAGGTTGCTGCACATACGGTTGTTGGTATCCTGGCGCTGGACGAGGTGTTTGGTACGTCTGCATCGGCGCCGCGGGCTGTGGTGTGAAGGGTACGTGCGGGGTGATGGGCTGGTAAGCCTGTCCTGGAACAGCCTGTTGGTGAACATGCGGTGCTGGTGATTGCGAATGAGAGTGGTAATGGGTCGGGTGAGTGGGTGTATAAGCCGCATTGTGGTGTTGTTGAGGAGTAGGCGCGGGCATTGGTGTGATTGCTGGTGCCTGAGCGATAGGGTAATTTCGCGAAGAGTCAAAGCCGTGCGATGATGCCGTCGGCAGGCTTGGAGTCGGCAGCGCAGGTGCGGGCGGCGGTGTTGGCGGCGGCGGTGGTGTCGGCTCTGGAGGCGGTGAGTCCTGTTGATGGTGTTAGCAAAGTTGACGCTTTAGGTGAACATGAACGTGATATACCTTAGGATCGCGCGGGCGTCGATGGACCGCGCCAATCTTGGGAGGCGCATTTTCAGCACCCCACTCTGGCTTAGGAAGGTCGTCGTCCTCCTTCTGTTCATCTTTGAGCAGATACGCGATGGGACTTGGATTCTTCTTGAGCTTGCGGGGCGCCTCGAACAGATCCATAACATAGTCCTTGTCTCGGACCTCATCAGGTAAGCAACTTGCCCATGTCTTGATCTTGTTCAACTTGTGATTCTCCTCATTGTAGCGTGCCTCGCACACGTAAATCTCCTTGTCAGGTGGGAAGTCCCTGGGTCGGCCCTTGTTGTACCTCGTCACGAACATGACAAAGCAGCGATCAACGACCTCGTCGATGCGGTGATCCCGATACTGCCCGGTCTTGACTACCTCGTTCTCCAGGAAATGTCGATCGAAGCGATGCACAGTCTGCTCAGGGCGGTAGTACCAGCAGGCGTTCACCCACTTGCCGCCGTCCGCGTCTTGCCACGTTCGGTAGATTTGAGCCACAATAGGTTTCGTTAGATCGTTCGCGTTCTGGATGTGCACCCAGTCGCCAACCTTCCACAACTCGCCATTGTGCAGGATACCATTCGGCATAGGTATGCGGCCTTCCTCCATGACGAAGTCGGTATCGGGCTTCTCCTTTTCCGCTTTGGCGATCTTACGAGCCTCCTTTTGCAGGTGCACCGCATCCTGGTAGATCTGGCTCTCCTCCTCGTTGTACTGCTTCGCGTTCTCGAACATGAGCTCGACGTCTACCATGAAATGGTCCACGGAGTTGTACTTCTTCCGCTTCAGCTTCCGCTTGAGAATATCCATCGCCATGGGGTTCTTGATCTCTGCATGGTATTCCGGCATGACCGCCTTATCGGGCACGCGCTCGAATGCGCTCACCATGAGCTTGTTGGCTTTGTTGCGAGGCTTGCGGATGCCCTTCATGATGGTCTTGATACGCGCTTCCATGGGTGTGTCGACCCGCGGCGGTCGTCCGCGCTTCTTTCTCGACTCGGGGTCGTCGTTCTTGGTGTCCTCCTTCGCTCTCCCGCCGCCCTCGCGCTTAGAGATGGCAGCTGTGGAGCGAGGGCCGCGCCGCCGCTTGCGCTTGCCTTCATCTTCTTCCTCGTCGTCTTCCTCTTCGTCCACCTCCAGTTCCTCCTCATCTTCCTCTTCGTCTTCTTCCTCCTCTTCTTCTGGCAGGAGCGGGTCTTGCTCTGGGATCTCGCCGAGATAAGGCAGAGTCGCAACTTCCTCGGAAATGGTCTTCTCGTCCACGAGTCGCTTGAGCTCGGCCAGAATGATCTTCTTCACGTCAAGCGCATCCACATACGCCTGGGAGTCCTGCCTGTTGTAGACCTGGGCGTTGTGAGGGATGAGGGCGAGGTCGCGCACGAAGCCGGCAAAGGTCTTGTATTCCCTGCCCGAGACTTTCTGCTTGATGGTGCTCAGCGCCATAGGGTCTTTGATGATGTCGTAGTAGTCGGGCACGCTGCGCTTGTTGACCTTGCGCTGGAAGAGCTTGGTGGGGTCGTAGCCGCTGGAGATGGTGTTAATTGCTGTCGCATTAATGGATTGCACGTCATATGACATACTCTGCATCTCTGTAATCGTAGATGTTCTTGAGCGAAGTTGCCATGGCCTCCCATTCTTTCTCAGTCACGGTCGACGTTGCGCCGGCAGACTCAGCCGTCTCGGTGGTCGGCACCGGCGTCGAGCTTGGCGCGCGTCCGGACGCCATGGTGATGCTGTGATTGTGGGCGTCTTTTCGCGGTGATGTCGGTGATGCGCAAGTCGCGATGTTGCAGCCGTCGCGTCGTGCATTGCGAACATCGAAGTCGCGACTGGCGTTGGCCCCTGCGTCGGCGCTACTATCCTCCGCCCCCCACATCCCTGCTGCAGATCGCCCGGGAGTCCGCTGCGATTCCGGAACATTCACTTGCGACGTGCCACTTGGTCATCGTGCACGCAGCGGCATGTGAATAGCGCCGCGCGCAGCCGTCCATAGTTTTCAATCAACCCGTTGTTGTACTTCCACAATCTACCTCCTCATCAAGTGAGACCTTTCCACCACTAACAACTTACCCCAGCCCGCAGCTTCCTCGCTTCGACTCTTTACCCACCGCTCCTTCCTTGCGCCAGTTCGCCCCACCTCTCACCAAGACTCGATCTAAGACTCCACAACTCCACACGCATCGCCGAGTCTCTCGACCCTACCCACCACACCTCTGCAACAAACAGACCATGCCTATCCGAATCCGCCTCCGGGCGCCAAATGGCCAGCACACCCTGTCACTTGACGACAACGCCGCCGTGTCCGATCTCCTCACTGCCATAACGAATGCAACAGACCTACCACTATTCGACCTGAAATGGAATTACCCGCCTCAGCCCCTTGACCCGGCTCTCTATGGACTCGGCACACTGCTCAAGGACACCGACCTGAAGTTGAACGGCGCTCAGATAATGGTAATAGCGGTGGCTACAGGTGATCCGAGCGAGGTGAAGCAGGAGGAAGATTCGCAGTCTACACAGCAGTCACAGTCCTCATCACAATCTGCACCACTCTCACTCAAGCGAAAACAAGCCTCGGCCCTCAAGGACACGCCCGAAGTCCCCGTGCCAGACCGTGGCGGCACAGTTGTACTGCGAGTCATGCCCGACGACAACTCATGCATGTTCCGAGCTCTCGGAAGCGCAGTCCTATCCGACTCCCTCGATTCGATGACCGAGCTGCGGTCACTGGTCGCTCAAGCCATCCAACGCGACCCGGAAATGTACAACGAGGCAGTCTTGCAACGCACACCAGACGAATACTGCAAGTGGATATCATACTCCGACTCATGGGGCGGAGGAATCGAGCTGAGCATTCTCTCACAAGAATTCGACATCGAGATCGCCAGCATCAACGTGCAAGATCTACGGGTAGATCGCTTCAACGAAGGCCGACCGCGCCGATGCATCCTCGTCTACTCCGGCATTCACTACGACACTATCGCATTCGTTCCAAGTGCATACTCAACGTACGACTCGGAAAACGATATCAAGCTCTTCGATGCCCAGGACGATGTCATGCTCGAAGCGGCGCGGCAGTTGTGTGGCGAGTTGAAGAAGAAGCATTACTACACCGATACCCAGAAGTTTGACATCAAGTGCAATACGTGTGGATGGCAAGGTGCGGGCGAGAAAGGTGCGCTGAAGCATGCGCAGGAAAGTGGGCACACGGACTTTGGCGAGGCGAGCTAAGCGCTGTCACACATGGGTCCGAGTCGGGTGTGACTGCTCTCAGGGGTGGGCTCATGTTCCGAGCGACTGGGAGAATCGTGTCCGATAGATATCGATCACATTTATAATAGACAGTGTGGCAGTATATAATGTGCTTCTAGTAATTTCTCATCACGGACTTTTCCTGATGCACACTCTGACGATACTCTATCCTGCAGATTGTCACTGCATTGAAGATGAGTATTATAACAAGTCGTTGATAATTCCAGCTCTTCCGATCTACATTAGGAAGTTCGAGAAAGCGTCTTGGTTTTGAGAATCGTGTAGAGTCATTCTTCTTGCCCGGCATATTGAGATGGTTTGTAAGTTATGTACTGCGAAAAGATACCAGAAATGTTTGTCCACGATGAAGGTGTTGACACTAAGAAGTAGTGTATACTTATTGTGAGACGCGATATCGTTCGATCAATTCCAGAAGATAGGTATTTAGTCTCTTACATGTTCTATTACATGTTCTATTATATGTTCTATTATATGTTCTATTATATGTTCTATTATATGTTCTATTATATGTTCTATTATGTGTCCTATTATATGTTCTATTATGTATTCTATTATTTATTCTGTTATGTGTTCTCGTATATAGCATTCTTGGTTTTTACACATTTTCGCTGAACGTGAATCGATAACTTGAAAGTTTTATGGATGTGTCTAATTCGTTCATCCCCTTTCAAGACACTGCATTAGATGATGGGTAAATGAATCTGGCTTGAATAGAAGGCGTGTCATGGTGTCTCAGGTACATTATTCGATATGTAATCAATTAAGTGTGTAGCTTTATGGGGTGTTTCGGCTAGATCCAAACGTTGACACGGACACAAATGACAGCCAGTTGATATCACGTTGAACGTCATGAGAGCAGATTTTGATCAAGCCTATATTGACTATGTCTAAGGGGATTACCCTGAACTGAGATGCGGTAGGAATTTACTCCATTGCGGCTCTTTGTATACAGCTTCGGGTAAGTGACCCAGATTGCGAAAAGACTCGACCACGAGGAAAATCCTCGCCGCTACATAGAGAATTGGGCATGAAAAGAGAACGGCCCATCGAACTTGGAGCCTGACCCATCGCAAGATATTAGTAAACATCCTGAGTTTGCCTTTTACCTTTTTTAACAGAACCGACTCATCGCTTGATTGCCTAGGGCTAATCTGTCCGTAGTAGTTTGAGGTCGGATATTGAAGGAAGCTGCAGAAAGCCCTGCCTAAAATGCATGAAAGAGTTGTAGAAACCGATAGGGCAAAAGGGGCTACAAGTATAAGACAGCAAATTCGCCAAATGATACTTTCGGCGTGAGTAGAGAACTGATTATGCCAGGCGATCAGATGAAAACCACCGTAGACTGCACTAGCAATTGTCACCCCGAGACAATAGAGGTTAAGTGGCTCCAGTACGCGCAAGCGGGGCTGCACTCTATCTGCCCATCTAGCGCGGCGCCATGCGGAAGGGAGAATTAACGGTCCTCGGTAGGAAACCGTGGGGCGAATATGCATAGTGTCTTCTGGTAATGGTCCCAATAGCTGATGCCGAAGTTGAGCAAGTCTGTAGCATTCCAAGTCTGTTCGTGCGAAACGTGCGTGTAAGAAGTTTGCGTCCCGATCGGAGGTGTCTACAACTATGTAGCAGCCGCAGAACTTTTGTCCAGGGTACAGCCGCCAGAAGTTACCATCTTTATCATCCTTCAACAAGCCTTCCGAATGCGCAAGTTGTGTGACAAGTTCTGTATTTTCAGTGAGATTCGAAGGCTTCCGAACGGGGTCAGTGGGTCCAATCGCAGGTTGTTCGCTAAACCCATTGTCGCGTTCAGAGGCTGTCGTAGTGAATGAATACTCAGACCAGTCTAAGTGAGCATACAGACGATTCCGCATGCCGATGCAGTGTGACTTCAATATCGTGCCTGGCCTCAGCGGGCTTTTCGATAACTGCCAGGCACAGGTCATTCCGACATCCTCATTAGACACATCAATGTAGTGAGGTGATTCGATGTCTAAGGGCTTATTCCACCATGCAAGATATACTAGCAGACAGCAAACTGCATGCAGAAAGGTATTGAGCTCCAAGAGGCTTATAGGGCAGTGTGTCGCAAGGCGTCCAATACACTGAAGCAGGAACCACGAGGCCTGAATGCATACAAGAATCTTCGAGAAACCATCTGCCTTGCTCTTATCTAATATCTCTTCCTCGGAGATATCAGGGATCACATCTGGGTCGCCTCTCGCAAGACTCTCTAGACCTTCGGCGCTCAAAGTGAGTGACTTCACTTGATTCGGCGCAAAATTGATTGGTGCGGCAGTCATGTCGTAAGCAAACCCGCCCATGAGAGCGAAGTGACTATGTGTACGCGTCCAATGATGCCGTCTCTTTGATTTTAACGAAGCCTTTAGGTCGCGTGCAGCACTTGTGGGCTGATCTAACTCGGGCGGATCCTCTGCACTACCGTTGGTTGTAGCGGTGATGGAACACGATATGAGAATGTATCGAATTACTGGCACGAGGAAGACCTGTAGTGATGAACAAAGATAAGGGACGACTTGTAGCACCAAAAATATGGATTTGGGGAGGAGAAGACAATGTTGCGGAAAGGTTTTGTATCAAGGCGCAGCCAAGCGACAGGGCTGTGCAGTGCAGTGCAGCAGGCCAATCATGGTCACGAGGCTGTGGCTGGGTTGGGTAAGTTGTTTCAGCCTCGTTGGGGGGCATGTGCAACTGACATTGCTCGACGGAGGCGTCAAGGAGCACGTTCGCCGAAGTGTGTATGCATGCTGAAGTGTTTTGTTGCGAGATATATTCGCAATTGGCACGTTTCGCTTGCGAATAGTTGATTGTGAAAGGGACTCGTCACATATATCATCCTTTCGAGAGCATTAGTTTCTGTTGATTAGATATCTTAGTAGTAAGCTACGAAGCTTTGCATCGCTTCGCTGATCTCTTGTAGGCCTCGAGAGCCCGGAAACACGGGTGTATATCGGGCGAGACAATGTCCCTTAACCGCCTCATGCATGCTGTCTTGCATCTGGAACACTGCAAATTAATGCGCTTACTCTACCGCAAATACAACGTTACAATTCGCTTGTCCTTTGCCTATAGTAGTGCTGATGTTGCCCTGCCGAGATCAGCATGTGCTTGACCCAGCTCACTAGCTCAACACCTTCAAACTATCCTAGTCGGATTGATCGCCGCTCCCATGGTAGGAGTTCGATGACATATGGATCTTTAACAGCTTCATCATCAGTGGAGACCCCCATTGAGTAGCCATTGATCACAAAAAACCCTATTCTTTCCACCCAGTCCACTTTGTCCTCCACGATCATGACATATGGATAATAACGCCCCGACGACGCTACTTCCCGCAGCGCCAACAATACGCCTATGTGTAGGCCCCTCTTCTTTTCGGCATAGATTGAGTCATTCTCTGACTCTTGAGATTCCATGGTGCCTGCTCCCCAGCGTATCCTATCACCTCGCGTAGTGATGGCCACCACATAGCAGAACTTCTCATCACCCGTAGACTTCTCCAGAGTCAGTGGAACACACTGTGCAGTGATCCAGATGAAGTTTGTCAAGGCTGAAGGTAAGGCGGCCCTATCGTGCCTTCCTTGAAATTCGGCCCAGGGCAATTGCTCGCCATTTTTTTTTTCCAATGAAACTTCTACATCCGTACTCTTCATGAGCTGTTCTTTATTCTGAACCAATCGTATGAGACGGCGCCCTTCCACCCAGTCCACGACCAAGTGGGAAATTGTGATCGTCGCTTACAAAGTCGATCTGGACGCCAACTAAGTCCGAAGACGAAGCCGTCTACACTATCTCTTCTACGCTTTTCATTCTTATCATACGAAGAATTGAGATGAAGATTGAGCGACGGTACTCCCCAGTGATGAGAGATTCCCTGGCTTTCATAGGCACTTAGTATACCTTGGAAATCCTTCAGGGCATCATCATCATATGTCAGGTCTCTCATACTATACTGCTGTACCGCTCGAACCAATCCCTCCATACCATCATCAGCTCCAAATGAGATGATTGGTTTCCATACCGGCGATGGTGATTCTTCCACTTCGGCACCGGAATGTCCCACACATCGGCCCCTTGGGCCATCTGTGAATTCCATTCGACGACATAGAAGGAAGAGGTGCTCTTCGGTGAAAATGAGGCGCCGCCGAGAGAATGCAGCTTCTTGAAAAGTCCAAGCTCGAGTCATCCATTTGGATTCACGTATAAGCCGTTCCGAGGTATACGGAAGACTGGAGAGAAGGCATGAGCCAAGACGGACACAGTTTTGTGAGATTCGACGTCTTTGGGATACTCCAGGAAGACCAAATGTGACGTCGCTGCCCGCTACGGCAATTATGGTCAATTGCGCATTGCTATAGACGAGATGCATATTTTGGATTTGGACCCTTCGCAATTCTGCGTCCTCCTCAGCTTCGCTGATACAATATCTATCGATCCACAAATACTTGTATCCAAGATTCATAGTTACTAAAATAGCATCTTCAAGCGTGGCGTCCAGCGCCGTGGGGAGGAAGCCTCTATGAGACTGAGATGGGACTTGTGGTGAGCCCCATACGTAGCTAAGAGCGAAATAAGTACATTGGGGCGGAGCCAGCATAATTTGTCGAGTCTGGCAATCGAGAACGCGCAGCTTCTCGATATCACCATGATGTGCTTGTTGACATTCGACGTGAGTTTTGTTGCAACTGTCAATCTGCTCTCGAAATTGACCGTAGTCGATCACTGCTGGATCTGCTGCCCATCCCAATTCAGCAGAAGCCAGCATGCCAGCTGAAAAACTCGTCTGGGTTTTATATGGTCCGAATGATGAGAGATGAACAAATTGGAAAGCAGCTAGAGCACTCTTCGTGTTCGAGCGGTCGGAATTGGCAGACAGCGGAGGTGGAATTACTAGGGCGAAGTCCTTCTTTGTTGTACTCAAAATATTGCAAAGACTACATTGTGTATTATGCTGTGGACTGAGGGGATCCTCGGGTTTGTGCCAGCCTAGCTCCAATGGTACGCCTGCGCCGCTGGGAGGAGGATCTAGTACTCTCTCAAGCCGAACACCTTCACATCTTTCACACAAGTTTTCTGGGTTTCTTTTAACACGTTCCGGATTGTATCTTGCCAGGCAACTCTATCGTGGCCATTTAAACCGCTTGCACGGATGCCAGGTCCAGCGGCCTGCAGATCCTGCTCTTCCGTGCTTGAGATATAGGCCGCCATACCTCGGTAAGTTACGCCGGCTGGCTTTGAGAAACAAAATTTGGGGTCAAAAATATTGGATAGAGGCAACATAGAATTCAATAATACCGTCACCTGGGCCTTGTCGTGATTTTCCTGCAGGTCTTACCTACCCCGCTTGGTCACGTGGTGCCCACCGGCCCCAGGGTGGCTTCGAGTCCAGGTCGCAGCCCAACAAGCGAAGAAGGGGGGACTTCAGGTCTCGCTCTCCAATCAAGGTGAAGCTCATCTTCGAAAGTACCTTTTTACTCCTATCGTCTAACGAGCTGGGTGTATCGAAATAGTGATTCGGTGATAACTGACAGCCCTACAGGGCTCATCACAGTGGTATTGTAGGACATGTAGTAATTGATTAAGCTAAGTCCCTTACATACCTCTGCTTACGCTTGAAACTAGTATCCTCACTGGTCCCATTCAGCTTCACCGCAAGGTTCGCATCGAGCTCAGTAACTGCATCTTTCGCCGGCGGCTTGCCTAGGTTATCGCTAAACGGTCGCATGATATCACATCGTAAGGACTGCGCCGGTGACATGCGTTCCATCTTTGTGTTGTTCGTCTGAATGAAAAGTCTCTCTCGCGCCGTAGCGCTGGAGAATGGTTTCCACTCAGCAGCCCCCTTGATGCGATCCGTGTTCGGGTCCAGATTGCGAATGAAGCTGGTCCAGTAAGATCGTACGAGCGGGATGATTGGCTGATTAGTAGTGAAGTAGCTGGGCGGTGCACCGCCATCTGTGCGGTTGTTGCCCCAGAACGCGTATGCGTTGACAGTGTGCCACGCGCCGTAGCCCACCTCCTCATCGGACGGGTCCAGGACGTCGTATTTGTAGTTGAACGTAGGCACGCCGTCGCGTGCCAGGTAGTTTTGGATGTTGCGTGTCATACATGTCGCGCCGATGTCGCTGACAGCCACAGCGGCGTTTTGCCAGTACCGACCTTTGTTAGGAAAGGTTGGCTGAGGCGGCTTGACGTATACATCATTGACGATGCTGATCGAGGAGTTGCTCAGGCTGGGATCCTTTTCTACAATCCACTTGAGAGCGTCGGCTGGAGTGTCGAGGTCCTCGGGCGCGTTCCATTTTGTGCCTTCGTCGGCGCAAGTGCCCATAATGGTGGGGACCTTGGCATATTTGCCCTGCTGGAACAGGTTCACTAGAGAATCTGTATACAGCTTGCCGTCAATGTTGGGGTTGAACCAGCAGTTCGTAGATCGAATGGCTGATTCGTTCAATGCGCGCAGGCAGGCGAGACCGTCAGATGCACCATCGCAACCCTTGTCCTTGATCAAACAATCGTACTGCTCTTGGCCCTGCTCTGCACTGCGCATCGTTACCCAGCCTCCAGACTCGGAGATTCCACCAGCAAATAGCTTTTTGCCCGTGTTCGCCGCCAGCATCAGAGAAACCGAGGACCCTCCTGCGCTTACTCCGTCAAGCACCACTTGATTGGGATTTCCACCAAATTTTGAGATGTGCTTTTGGACCCATTCAAGTACCTTGATCTGGTCGCGCAAGCCAGCATTAACATCTCCGCCGCCAGCTCGAACTTCAGCGCTGCTGAGGAAGCCATAAAGACCGACACGGTAGCTGAATTGCACAAACACAACCTGTCCGTCTGCCACAATCTCAGTTGGATCCCAGTTGGCACTAGATTGTGATGAGAAGCCTCCTCCTTGAAAGAATACGACGACTGGAAGTTTCGAATCGACGCGCGCATTAGATGGTGCATGGACGCTGAGATACAAGCAGTCTTCTGCGATGTGGAATCGGGACTGCGGACCTGAAACCGTCCAATCATCGGGTCGGCTAGGTGGGCATGTCGCTCCGTATTTCGTAGCATCGAGAAGGCCTGTGACGATGGGGTCTTGAGGCGCTGCGAACCTCAATTTGCCCACCGGAGGTGCAGCGTACTGTATGCCCTTCCATGCCGACACACCGAGTCTCGAATCAACGACGGCACCTTGATACTTGGCATAGCCGACATCGACCAGTGTGTTGACGGCGTTCGCCACAGACAATATGCTGAACGCGACTGCGAGCAGCGAGCCAAAGGGCGATGACTGCTTCATCGTGGAGTAAAAGAATGAAGACTGGCTGCAAAGTGGGATGATCGGAAAAGCTTTTGAGTGGAAATGAGTGGACCGAACAGCGTTCAAGAGCTGCTCTAGAAAAGAACCAAAGGCTCAAAGTGAGACTGGCGAGTTGAACAACCACGAACCTTACTTTGCATGTTGATCATAACACTCTTTATCTATATGCAGGCACATCGTCGCCCTCGTTCCGGTACGTCCGCAAGTGTCAATCTATGCAAATGAACAACAAGGATCTGTACACCATGCTCGCGCCTTCGCATTAATCGAAACAAAGTAACGCCGCAACGAAGAAGATGTGCTGCTAGGTACGTTCTCGCGATCGCTTTCGCGGGTCCGACATGAAATGAAAGTGTACAGTCAAGATAATTCAGGGAACGTTAGGGGACGTTGATCGGGCCGTTGTCGCACCGAGCGCGCCGTCTTTGGCGGCATATTTGTCCCTGCTGCGCTAGTGTGTTGCATTGATGAGTTGCCGGGACTTACAAACCGTGCACGTGCATTACTGATGCCCTTGGGATCTACAGAGAGGACGCAAGCTCCATAATGAGCGAACGTGTTCGTTTCATCAGTTTGAATAACAGGGATGAAAACGCATCATTCGCGCAAATTACTTTGCAGCGTTAGTCTCGGCTTGAGAGCTTCAGTTAAGTCCGAAAGATCTTGTATCGTCTCTCATTCTCGCGACAACTTCGTCCGGATGCTCCATAACCAATACAATCTGAAAACGTCGGCAACAATGCTAAACAATGCTAAAGTAGTTGTTTAAGGTAGAATGTGCATTTCCTCGCAAGGATTTGACTCGACCTTTGCATATCCGTCCACTCCCGCAACAGCTCATCGGCCAATACTGCACCTCTGCGCGATTTAGGAAACTCTTCTACGATCATTGCTCTAATGCCTGCCATACTTGATTGTCCTATATGCGATGCGCATTTCCGCTTGAACGCAAGGTACGATATGCGGGCCTAACATGCAGGTCCTATGGGCAAGCGAGGACCTCTACGCCTGAGGTACACGTGTTGGTCGAAAGCAATACCGCCTTGGGCCAGGTGCGCTAGCCTCATGACTATATAGGGACGGTATCTCATGGTATCACGCCGCCATGGTGCAGCTTTCGCACATCAGCTGTAGTCAATTATTTGGCTAACGAGTATGAAGTCGACGAAGTTAAATGCTTATCTTTTAGCTATGTTACTCTTCTATTGAGCTCATGGGATTAAATCATCATGAATTGTTGTTAAGCCGAAGAAATGACACAAATGAGCACGACTGTTGACTAAGGGTGAAAGTGTAGGACATCTACACAAGCCAGAATGCTTCCACTTGAGACAAATAACCATCTTTGACTTTGAGAGTGTGTTTAGTCTCATGTACACTACTACATACGTGAACAACGTCATTCCAATAATCGTACACATCTCCATGCAAAACGAGCGAATGGCAACCAGCCTAAACAAGAAGACCGAAATTCCAATGCAGTACACAGAACCAAAACAAAACGTCCACAAATTCCAAACTCTCCGCATCAGTAAAATGAATGTTCTCCTTCTCACCCCTCTCCATCTCGAAATCTCATCTAATCCAACCAACTCCCCAACCTCGTCGACTGAATCGGCGGCCCAACACCCGCCGCATACCCTCCCCTAACATTCCCCGGCGGTGAATAATTGCAAACCGTATACTTATCCAACCTCGGACTCCCACCCGGAACAACCATGCGTCCCGTGCAATCTACACTCACACACCCAACACTCGTCGTCGTCTTCCACAACATCTGCGTCAAGTGGCCAACCTGATGGAACACGGCGTCGGGAAGTTGGGGCGTGTTGCCAAAATACGGCTGCATATAGGGAAATTCGGATTTGTACCAGAATTCGGTTATACCGGCGGTGACGTTGAAGTTGGAGCCGGATGTTACGAAGAGGTTTTGGCCGTTGCGGACACCGGGCGGGATCGAGTGCTCGAAGATACATGTTTGTGCGGTAAACAGGGCGTTGTTGACGAGAGCATTGTCCCAGACTAGCGGTTGGGCGTTGTGATTTGCGCGCGCGGCATTGTGGTGGTAGAGAATGGCGCGTTGGTATTCCGGGCCCGCGGACAAGGAGGCTTGGGATGGGCCGGAGATGTGCGTGTCTTGGACGCGGCCGATGGGAGGAGGAGTGGTCGCTGGTGGAGGTGCGAGTGCGGGCACCGAAGATGCTTGTTGGAGAGGCGAAGCGACACTGGCAATTGGGCGGGAGGAGGAGGGCTGAACCGCAAGTGGGGGAGCTCGGTTTGGGCTCGGCTGGACCGGAGAAGGGAGTGGTGGTCCTACAGGAGCACGTGACGGGCTAGGTGGGACAAATGGCCTAGGGGTAGGTGCCACTGGCGCAGGAGTAGGAACTCGCACCGGGCTTCGAGTCGGGAGTGGCAGAATTTGTAAAAATGATGGTAGAAATGGAAACGCCGCTGCTTCGGGGCCAGCTTGGGCCACATTTTCAAGTTCAGCGACAGCAGTCGGAGAGGCAAGCGCCGGGAAGTTGGCGTTGATGTAACTGGACCATATCGACATGTAGTATGCCAGTTGGGGGTTCACTCCAACCTGACGACGAGAAAGTCCCTTGTCTGCGCGAGGAGTCACTTGGGCGGCAGCAGCGTCGTCGGCAGGTCGTGGCCTTGCAAGGGCACCTACAGTCAGAGCTGAGGTGATAAAGATGGAAAAATGCATTGTGGTGATAGAAGATCGGAATGCAAGTTCGGTGGCTTGGCTTGAGTGGCGCGACAGCGCTGCTGAAAGATTGTGCAATTGATGTGCTTATTGAAGTAATGAGATATTGATATTGATGAGAATGAACAGAGAATTGAAGACGATTAAGTAGGAGCTTATATATACGGCCCTTCTCTTGTCCGTCGTAAAAATGCTGCTCGGACATGATGAAGAATGTGTGCAACCTCGGGCGTGCTACCCGCGCGAATCGTGCCCTCGGGACAAAGGGATGTGTATACTTGCGTAATCCAAGCTTCGTCTATTGTATTCGCCGTTCAGGCATCCTGTCGAAACAGCGATGGAAGTTCGTGGTCGAACAACGTGGTTGGGCCATCCAGAGAAGCATGCCGCGTCGTCGTGAAAGACCACCGGAGACTAAAGCCAAGCGCGATGGGAACTTGAGCTTCCGACATGGCAGTGATATCACTTGCCACATGTACTGAAAGCAAGAAGCGGGTCATCTGCGGTCGAGTATTGTTGATGGAAGGTTGATGATGTTTGTAGGTGCGGACATAAAACTAAGTGCAGCATGTCATCTTGACGCTAGGCCGAATGCGACCATATGTGTCCGTTTTCGTCAAAAATGGGAGGTGCGCTACTCGTCATAAGGTTACCCAGCGATTTGGTCACGAAGGTACTTAACATCTTCTCTGACGTCTTTCGAGATGCTGGCTTGTTTGCTCACATCAAAACTACTGTTGTACTAATTGGGCATGCGCTGATTATGGCCACATGTTGCGTACCTCATAGTTGCCACTGCTGCATTTGTGCACAAGGTCGAAGCTCGTCATCACCTTGATAATGTTACCCGCAAACGGACGACTTCCTCGAATAGACTATCAGAATAAATTTGCCACGCTGAATACATTCTGGGACCATGATCGACGAACAGAATCGAAGAAGGACGAATCTCATCAAGAAGTCGAGAAAAGGAGCAGTCATGTACGAATGAACTCGTATTCGGTGACGCATTGAAGCTGGTGCATTGACTACCGAGATCATTGCAACGCCATTTACGAGTTCCTTCGCATGCTAGGATCCAATGACTTGTATGGAGTGTCGAAACCGTCAAATACATTTGTGTCTCGACTACCTACTCAAACCTCATACAAAGCCTTCATCCTCATCTGCACATACCCCCAAGCCGTCACACTCTCATACTCCTTCGGCCTCTCCTCACCCCAACACCCCGACAATGCCTCAATAACCGTCTCCGGATCCGCCGTCGCGAAGAACGGAATCGAATACCGATCCGGAACCAACACTTCTTGACCCGTTTCTCCCACAGTGTCGCCTCCTGTTCCTCCTGCTCCTCCTCCTCCCCCTCCACTACCATCACCACCATCAGGAGAATTTCCATTCTCGTCAGAATAAGCCGCAGGAATCCCAACACGATGCACCGTACTCCTCCACCGATCATTACTCCACCTCGCCATCAAATCACCCACATTCACCAACACCGTCCCCTCCCTCGGCACCGCAGCCCTGAACCTCCCCTGCACCCACGGATCCTCGACTTCCAGCCCGCCCACACCGTCCTGAAACAACAGCGTCAGCGTCCCGAAATCCGAATGCGCATTAATCCTACTGCGTTTATTGGCCTGCAACTCCGCAGCCGCGATGGCGGGGTAATGTAACAAACGTAATTGGAATAACGAACGTGCGTGCGTGGGACTTAGACCTGGTTCCGGAACATTGAGCGCGATGGATAGGGATGATAAGATGCGGTGAACGAGGTGTGCACACACGACGAAATACGCTTCCATGAAGGTGCGGAAACCAGGTAAGACGTCTTCAGGCAGCCAGATATTCGGCTGCGCAGTATCGTTGATATTCCCAGATTCAAAACTCTCTTTGAAGTCTAGGATTTCGCGCAATTTGGAGAGTTCGTTGGCGTCGTAGGTGTATTGGCTGACTTTCTCGACGCCGGGGGCCGAGTAGCCGCGGTGATGTGCGCCGCCGAGTGGGTGGGGTGCGAGGAGTTTGGTTTCGGGTGGGAGAGTGAAGAATTTCTTGGACTGATGTTATGTGTGAGATGATGTTGTTTCTTATTTCGTGCTTGGAATAGTAGACGTACCCACGAAAAGCACTCCTCAACCAAATCAAGTGACACACCATGATTCTTCAAATACACAAACCCCACGTTCTGAAACGCATCATCAATCTGTTTCGCAACATGCTCCTTCTCTTCTTCTGTGCCGGTCGTGGCCTTCGCAAAGTCGACAATGGGAATGCTTGCCATGTCGCTCCTTCTTTGACCTGATCGAGAAGTCTAGACAGTATCACAAGATGTCAGAAAGGGAAGAAATAAGAGTGTTATAAGGCCTGTGATTGTTTGTAAGTCGCGAAGTGCTGACTTGCATGTCGTGCCACCATATCGCAGCCAATCAGCGCCGTATCGATAAGCAATCGTTCACTTGATCTGCAGCTGACGTCGATCTTCCGAGCAAGATACCGGAACGAGCCCAGGTGGATATACAGGCATTACTATTGTTGTGCTACTTGCTAGATCGCAGCATTTTTCTAGTGATTACGAGGCCGCCATACTTCAGAAAGATGATATCCGTGCTATGCATGCCAAAGAGTCAGAGCAATCCACCCAGCGCGAAAACAAGAGATTAGACTGCTACCACTCCGTAAATGCCTCGCGACACATGCCATGTCACCCACCAAACTCTCCCGTGTGAGAGGAGCTCATGACTCTCCGAACATATCTGCCACGCCACTCAAGCCCGGACTCGTGCCGCGCACAATCTGCGCTGGCTGGTCTACGCTCATGTACTGCTCCTGGAACGCAGTCTTTTTCTTGGGCGCAGCGCGCTGAATCTTGCCTTGCTCGTGGATGCTCACGCCCTTGATGCTGCTCAACAAGTCTAACACTATCGACCGCTGCATGCGCTCGTCCTGCCGGTTGGCACCTCGAAGCTTGGCCAGACGTCGATCGACACGATATTCATCGCCCATGCCAGGCAGTGATAGGATAATCGACCGCGGAATGTCTTCGTCGAGGTGGATGATGCCAGCGATCAACGAGGCTAGCTCTTTCTGGCAGTCCACAAAGTATGGCTCGTGGAGTGAGGTAATGGCGGACTTGAGGATCTCGTTGCAGTAGTAGTCCCGAATCGGTGACTTCTCTTTGAAGCGAGGTAGAAGTGTTCGCAAGACACGGACAATGGTCACTACCGATCGAGTGTCTCGGACACGAATTGTAGAGTTGCAGAACAGCAAGATAGGCTCAAGCACCGGGGGCGTGGCGAGGATGAAGTCACACATGGGTGGGCTGTTGGCATCTCGGCGAGCGTCCACATCTTGACGTGCGAATTCTGGCTCATGTTAATTAAAGTGATCAACCACAACTAGGCATCAAGATATCACGGCGAGGCGCGAGGCGATGCGCAAAGCCTTGAAAGTCTCTATGTCGGTCGATCTTACCTTGTCTAGAGTCGAGCAACACAGCGACAAGCGAGACTGACGAGTATGTGAGCTGGCGCAGAATACTCTCGGTCTTCATTTCGTCTGTCAAGTTGTCATTGTCGCCCGATTCTGCCACTTGTCGTGCAACCTCATTCCACTCGGCAGATATCTTCCTGTCAAGTTCCCGAAAGAGACCTTGAATCATCGGTGGTAGGAAGTGTGGACGAAGTTGTGAGGGACAGCCCTCAATTAGATGCGTGGATACAGTGAGCAGCACTGAAAGATGATGTGCAGTCAAGGCGTGAGCGTGGCCAAACAGGGCTTCGCTCAACGGGCCCGGTAGGTCGGGAATTCCGTAAAAGAAATCACGGAATCGGGTCAGTGAGTAGAGAATGTAGTACGAGCTCTCACGGATCTGTCTTACAGTTCCTCGTACGGTGGACGCAAAGCCTTCGAACGTCGATTTGGAGCCACTAACTCGCGCAAAGAAGTCATCTCGGCTCTCGGTCGAGATGCCAGCCTGCCAAAAGCGATCTGTGAGGACTCGGCGAATGACTTGCTGAAGCTCGGGAGGGAGATGTGACCAGTTGCTATCAATGTCGTTGAAGGCCTGCGCATGGCTGACAAGCTGTAGCAGATTAGGCAGCATTATAGGTATCGCTTCCGCCCAAAGTATGGCAGCGCTTTCATACGCTGGGGTACCATCGCGAAGCTTTTCCGTTGATGCGGCGAGGAGAGTCTTCGTAAGTCGTAATGGCAGTTGCTGGGAACGATCCAATATGGAAGCCTGTAATGCCTGACCATCGCTACCCAGCGGCTGGTTCGACCAGTCATGGACCTCTCGGAAATTGTTCGCCGACAGGAAGTCGGGTAATTGACCCATGCCCAGGATGCCACAAAAGGATTGAAAACTAGAGATTGCACTGGCGAACTCATCGTTCTGCCACGCGTCTTTGACCTTATTGAGCATAAGACGCATGCGTGCTTCCTGTGTATCACGATCTAAGACTGTGCAACGGTGGATGATAATGAACAGGAAAGCAGAGTATGCCATTCGCTGGCGCTCGTCAGTGCTGGGGTCGTTGATCATCTCGTTGATCTTGCTCTCCAGTTGCTCGTAAACGTTCATGAAGTCATCAGCAAATTTCATTGCAAGCTTTTGCATTTCCAGACTGCATATCCGCTCCAGATCCTTGACAGCATCGGAGTATTGCGGATAGGCAGTGTCGTCTGCTAATCGAATGGTGAGCATGTACTCAAGGAATGTCAGCGCGAAACCCGGCCGATCACCAAGCGCCTTGGTGGAGAGCGTGGACATGAGCGAGATGATTTTCCTCGCGATCTCAGGATCGTCGAAGCGTGTTTGGAGCATCTGTCGACCCCATTGTTCAAATGAGTTCTCCAGAACGTTCCGCTTGCGTTCGTCTTCCTGCATATCCTCGCCTTGCGTGGACAACCACTTAAGGTATCCTTTGAGAGCTGCGTCGATGACTGTGACCTGGGCATCGACCTTGAGCACCACTTGTGAGTTTTTGGCGAAGGTTTGTGGCTGAAACTGCGGCTGATGTTGGTAGAGGTTGAGAAGTGTGTCCGTGGCTTGGCTTAGGATGTGTTCTGTGGCCTCGACTGGCTTCCATCTCACGAGCGTCTCAATCAGATCGGCGCAGAATCGGCGATAGTTGCCGAGGAATGCATGCCGCTCAGGCACGGTGTCGATGTCTTCATTTAGAAATTGCAGCGTGATATCATCTGTATCTTCCGGCAACGATTCGTACCTGATCAGTCTCGAGCACGATGTCTCAAGCAAGCCGCCAATCATAGACTGAATTGTGTCATTCTCTCGCACAACGGGTGACCTTAAGAGCTTGGTCCAGCAGTGCAAGACGGGGATGGATACAACGAGGCTCGGGTTGCGCATTATGTCATAGAGAAAGCCAAGGATGCCGGCAAAGTCGCTGCCGTCGGGGATCGCTCGCGGCTTTGACTCAATGAACAGCCCCAAGCTATTGCCCAGCTGTGAGAGTTAGCACGATTGTAAGTAGCTCCTACACCGTACTATACATACCTCTGAGAGCTTTTTGCACAGCGTATACTTTTGGTCATCAAGGTCGTTGACGTCTAGCCCTGCAATAGTCCAACTATACACTTCGCGCAAGAGCGAGACGCTTGCGGGAGTGAACATGGGACAGACCAACTCGACGAAATCATCGTCGTGGAGATGGTGGCGTGTGTACGTGGCTTGCAGCACATCGACGGCAGCCTAGGCAAGTCAGTTGTATACGAGTCCATCGCGCAGAAGCGACATACCAGCTGTATCTCCACAACGGGCACGGCGAGCGCTTTGCAAAGCGTCTCGATGACCTGGGTTGCTGCAATAGCCTTGGGTATGATCCATGGCATCGCTGCACGGATGGCACTCATGGTCTTGATGGCGCATGTACGGACCGACTCTTGGTTCTGGTAATCCTGTCCCAAGCACCAGTTGAGGTTGTCGCAGAGCCTCTGCAGCCATCCCTCCTCTCCCGATCGCACATCCAGACTCTTGTCGCGTGTGGGTAGGTGTTTGTGCAGCACGGCAAGCGGTGTGAAGATCTCGACACAAGCACGGCCCAATTCACTGCCGCGCAGACCTGCTGTTGCATCTTCGCGATTGAAGACTTCCTCGGACAAGGTCTCCAGGACATACAGCACAACGGCCTGGTGGTGTAGAGAGTTTGTCCATAGGGAGACGAGCTGCTGGTCCATATCCAGCCACTCGGCGCCCCAGCTCCGCTTTGCAATCTCCGTCCACAGCTGTGCGACCTTGTTCCGTATGTAGACGGGGTCATTGTCGACGATATTGCCGGACAGCTCAATCACGTAGCCTCGCAGCGCGGTGCCCTGGTCGACGGTGAAGTCCTCCCAGTTGTACTTGATGGAGTACTCCAGCATGGTGAGGCCATAGTGGCGCAGCTGGGCGGGCTGCGAGCGGTCGTTGGCGAGGGTGTAGCCTTGCTGCGGTGCTTCTGGGTGTCGTTTGGCCTGCTCGAGGTACTCTGTGGCTTGACGGCGCGTGTCGTTGCTCGACTGCGGGGCGTAGATGGCCTGC
This sequence comes from Paraphoma sp. B47-9, assembly GCA_001748405.1. NCBI lineage: Eukaryota > Fungi > Ascomycota > Dothideomycetes > Pleosporales > Phaeosphaeriaceae > Paraphoma > Paraphoma sp. B47-9. The sequence goes on from BCLK01000010.1 coordinate 39,867, forward strand.
AGCGCCTCCAGCACCTGGGAGAGGTCATTCTGCCCATGGCCGTTGGACTGGTGGTGGTGCGCGCCGCCGCCGCCATTTGTGAGGGCGCTCTGCGGGGCTTGGGCGGCCCCAGCATCCATCATGGAGGCGGCCTATGCGAGCCGAGGCTTGTGAAGCCTGCAGATGATGGCAGGTCTGTCGCGCAGGATTCGTGGGCGCTCGTCTGCGGGTCGCTGCTGTCGTGCTGCGTTGCCGGGCAGAACTGTTGGGTGCGGAGGTTGCGTGAAGGACCCGTGGACAAAGTTGGCGCTCAAAGGTCGGTGAAGAGCACAGGCGTATTGCTAGGTTCTGCTTGTCACCACCTGGCGCGCCGTTGTCTAGTACGGCGGATACCCGGGCCCAAAGTGTCTAAAATGGAGAGTCGGATGCACGCGAGGCGCGTTCTGGGGCAAACGCGTAGTCACCTGAAGATCGCGACTGCCGTCATTGGTGGGACTGCATGTGGTAAGGATAGGCAGCGGTGTACTTTGCCATGTACCAGAGTCTATCACTGTGACGCCCAACATGCAGAAAATGCCAACAAAAATTAGGAGGGTGTTTTCTCCATGCAATGTAAAAGATATGCGCCTCGCCTAACTGGCTCATCGCTCAGTCCACGAAAAGACCACAATGATGTCATCCTGCAGCCATTCACGCCTCAACTCCAAGCCGACATGGCCGACAATGCCTTTACATAACAACGCAATTCTGCTTCTGACACTGCTGCAGATATCCTTCGTCTTCTTCTGTGCCAACCGCGCTTCCAGGTTTGCGCACGACGCCCTTCACCTGAATGTTTTGGTCGCCTTCAGCGTGCCACCAGCGCAAGATTTGTTGCAGCGCACCATCTGACTCTTCCGAGCTGATTGTCCATTTCCCACCACTGACTTCGACACTTGTCGGTCCCGACGGAAAGTGGAACTCTGGGAGATAGACGGTCGTTGGCGCATCCTCTGCCGTGGAGCTGGGTGCTGTGAGGGCAAGCTTGAATATGCAGTTTCTGAGATCGAACACGTAAGACGAAACATCGCCGTGGACTGCGACTGGCGCGGGGCGAATGAATGCCTCGGCAGCGCGCAGCCCTCGTACATCGCCATCCATTTTCGTCGAGGTCATGCGCTCTTCGGTCACTGTGTTCTTCAGGTTGGATGGAGTCACACTCAGGGTGTCTGTAGAATGTGCCCTTGAGTAGGACGGCGAGCCCATATCCAACGAGGCACGGGAGTCTTCTGGCGAAAAGGGGCCTGCGGGTACCGCCTTGTCGTCGAGTGAGAAGATAGATAGATCTTCGCCATTCCAGTTGTCTCCCCAGTAATGATTGTTCTGTAAAGCGTTAGCACAGTGTTGCCAATGCACCACGGTAAACATACTGTTGCAACATATGTCCACAATGTGAACCCGTTCGCCTTGCTTTCCTCGAGAGCAAAGTGGTTCGCGTCCAGCGCAGCTATCTGACTACTGTAATTGCCAGTCTTGTACGCGTATTTGTCGTCCATGTCATACGGTATCCCAATCTCCGTGAATACGCAAGGATGAATGCCAGTGTACTCAGTGCCCTCTTCTCGTATGGCCTTGAGCTGTGAAGCAAAACAATTTCTGATAGCATTCTCGCCGATCTTGATCGCAAAGGCTGGCGTTAGATATTTTCCACGTAGCACACCAAAGACATCAATGTTCCAAACACGGTTCCTGCTTATGTCAGCCTCATTCGCCCACGTCAGACGTGGGTACCCACCATTTCTTCGTCAACAGTGTGATTCCGTCATAATAATGAGGTGAGAAGATCATGTTCGGATCATCGTCCTCAGTGCCCTTGATGCTTGGCGGTATCTCTAGTACGGGAGGCTGGAAGAACATCAACGAGTCTGGGAATATCGATCTGACCATCTTGGCATATTTGCGATAATGCGGCAGCCAGTAGTTGTTCGTGTAGTATTCGTAATTGATTGTGGCGCCGTTTTTCGGATCTATCCCAAAGTGGTCCTTCTTGAGAACGGTGTCGGTCGCGGGATCCCATACGCCATGCTGCGCCCATAAGCACTCGCCCAGTCGCCACCCGGGATCGCGCTTCCAGCCGTACTTCGTATCGTCGTAGTCTGAAGATAACCATGCACTCTTGCCTTCGGGATCAATCAAGACCGATCCGGACTTGTACGGTCCCATGCCGCCAAAGTCCCATGTCTCGATCTCGCAAGCCCTACCAGATCCAGTAAGGATGGCTTGCCAAGCCGTGGGAGTGGTCCCCTTTTTCAACTGCTGCTCTTTCGGTATCTGTGTGATATCCTGGTAGCTGATGAGGCCGCGATTGGGTTCGTTCATGCTCTCCCACCCTACCACTGGGTCGTACTCGAGGTCGCCCGCGTCATGTATGCGCTTCGCGAGATGCCCGCATGCCGCGATGTAGTGATCCTGAAGATAGTCCTGGATATTTTTGCCGTCGATGATGGCTTTCGGGGCAAAATCCTTGCCTCCAAAGAATAGTGTGAACATGACCTGGCAGACCAATCGCGTGTAGTTGGTGGCCCAGATCATCTTGGGATAGGCAGCTGGGTCGGGATACGTGTTCTGCACGAGTGCGGCTTCGGTGACAGCGAAGCATTGTGGGTCGAGTCCGCAGGCGTACAATGTCCACATGGGCGCACCAGAGCCGCCAGAGAATCGCGACCACTGCAATGTGTTAGATGTGCGATTGAGTTGGTACGAAGCCTACATACAACGTCTTGATGCGGGTCCATGAAGATGTAGAAGCCATATTCTTTTGCCTTGCGCAGTATGCTTATCGTGTGATCTATCCACTCCTCGTCGTACTTCCCGGGCCCAGCGTGCTCTATTGCCTCCCATGTGAAGATGTAGCGAATGGTGTTGTAGCCCCAGCTCCGTAACCGCGAGAAATGTGTGGCGGCATCGTCAAGAGAGAATGGCCGGTTTACGAAGGAGACGTTGTCGCCGTCAAAGAACTTCTCCGACACGTGCGACGGGACGTTGGGGGAGGCAGGGTACTTCGCATCGGCAGCGGCGTTGATGCCGTGCAGGATGACCTCGCGGTTCTGGGCATCGCGAAACGTGCGGCCGTCTATTCTCAGTCTCATGGGCGACATGTTTGGTGGAGAGAGGGTGGGGAGTCGAGAGAGACAGCCACGCGGCAGGCGCACGGCATCGACTCCATATATCGAGGAGTAGTTCCTGGGCAGGGCTGGAGAAGGCGTCGCGCGCGGACGTCATGCCGCCATCCCTGTCACGCTACTCCGTGAGCAGTCTAGCGCGGCTCCCACCAGAAGTGAAAGGACAAGTAACCCAACTGCGTTCGCGAATGCCAGATATAATTCCGCCCGCCGCGCTGCCATGGCTTAGCCCGCATTCCCCAGTTCTCTCCCTGTGTCGGCCACGCAACCAACCTGCAGTCACTCTTTCTCTTAGCCACACAAAAACACCAACATGATTCTGCGACTGTCCTCCCTCGCCCTGGGGCTGCTCTCCGCTGCACCCCTCGCAAGCGCGCTCTCTCCCTCGGACATACCCGCCGATACGCCCGTATCGCAGCTCATCAAGGACGCCAGTGTGAAGCTTGCGACGGGCGATGCCCAGGATGCGCTCATATACTTTGACGTCGCCATTGCCCGCGACCCAAAGAACTACCTCACCTTCTTTAAGCGCGGCGCCGCCTATCTTTCGCTCGGCCGTGCCTCACAAGCCCAAAATGATTTCGATAGAGTGCTAGAATTACGACCTGGCTTTGAGGGTGCGTTGGTGCAGAGGGCAAAGATACGAGCAAGGAAAGCCGACTGGGCGGCCGCGCGCAAAGACTACGAGGCTGCGGGGAAGGCCGACGATATTGCACAGCTGGAAGAGGCACAAGGGGCGGCAATACTCGCGCAGGAGGCGGAGAACAAGGGCGACTGGGAGGCATGTGTCACGCACGCTGGTACAGCCATCATGATAGCCGGCGCAGCCTACGACATTCGCAAGACCAGGGCGCGGTGTCGCTTCGAGAAGGGCGAGGTCATTGAGGGCATCAGTGACCTCCAGCACCTGCTCCAAATCAACACCGGCGACATCGAGCCCCATCTCCAGAGCTCAGCCATGGCCTTCTATTCTCTGGGTGAAACCGAGAAGGGTATCAAGCACGTGGCACAATGTCTGCAATCCGACCCCGATTCTAGGGCGTGCATGAAGCTTCGGAGGAGGGAAAAGAATCTAGAAAAGGATCTAAAGAAAGTCCGAACCTATTTTGAGAAGCGGCAATTCGCCACCGCGTCGAAGCTTCTGATCGATCGCGGCGAGGAGGACCCCGGCCTGCTCAAGGAGGTGAAGCAAGACTTCCAGGACTACATTGAGCAAGGCTACATCTACAAGAACTCGCCACAAGGTCTCCACAAGACGCTCGTCGAGATGACCTGCGAAGCCTATGTCGAAATGGGCAACCTCAAAAAAGGCACCCCATACTGCGTCGAGGCCCTGCAACTCAACCCGGAGTCCCTCTACGGCCTCATCCACAAGGGCCAAACCCAGCTCGAAGCCGACGACTTTGAAGACGCCGTCCGCACCCTCGAACACGCGCAAGAACACCACCAACAAAACCAAAAAATCCACGACCTCCTCAACAAAGCACAAACTCTCCTCAAACGCTCAAAGACAAAAGACTACTACAAAGTCCTCGGCGTCTCCCGCGACGCTGACGAACGCGATATCAAGCGCGCTTATCGCAAACTCACCAAACAGCACCACCCGGATAAAATCGGTAACCAAAACATCACCCCCGAAGAAGCGCAGAAGAAAATGGCTTCCATCAACGAAGCGTACGAAGTCCTGTCTGATCCTGAACTCAAGGAGCGCTTCGATCGCGGCGACGACCCGAATAGCCAGGAGGGACAGCAGGGCAATCCGTTCCAGGGCAGTCCGTTTGGCGGACAGCAGTTTATGTTTAGACAGGGTGGAGGCAGTTTCAAGTTTCAGCAGGGTGGTGGTGGGTTCCCTGGTGGCTTTGGTTTCTAAATTTATTGTGTTTGGGTTATAGTGTGGAGTTTTTTGGCGTGCGTGAGATGGGTACGGAGAGGGGCATATATGGCGGTAATCGCTTTTTGACTTCTTCTTTTTGGATGGCGTGAGGGGGTTGCGAGGCATTTTTGTGGGGAGCGTAGTGTGTAGTATCTACCTGTCAATCTAAGATTATCTTTCAAAGTATGTTGTGCAGCTTGAGTGATTGGTAGAGGTGGAATAGAGGCCAAGTAGGGCAATGTTTTGCTAAATGACTGCTCTCATTTGGTGCTTGTCAACAATTTCGTCACAAGCATACAGGTTCTTGCTTTAGACTTGACTCTGGTGCCACACTTTAGCTTTACGTGTGCGATTATTGACTTTTGCACAGCAGGTATTGCGGAATCCCCATAGCACTTGTTTGCAGATCGTCTCTATGCTTTACTAGGACTATCTTAGGATCCATGCTTAAGAGTTCCATTTTTGCTAATGCATGACTCGCGTCGGGTATGATCGAACCTTGCAACGCCCTAGCCGTCATGTCTTCGGTTTCATGGTGGACTTAGAATCCTTCCTCCAGACCTTACTCACCACTAACCCAGCCACCAGCTGACCATGAACTAACCACGTTGCCTGAACATTTCTGCTCCAGTCACCAGAGTCCCATGAATCATGATGCATTCTCATCGCGGACTGTCTCAGAGCCGGAGGTGTCGTTCTTGGCCTTTGCATCCTTTGGCACGTATGCTTCCGGGCGGGTCACCCACGGCCTTGGAATGGATGGACTGGGCTGTAGTCGGTACTTAACAAGTGCAGTGAGGAGGTCTTTCATGTATTCGCCATCCACACTAGGATCTGCTTCCTGGATGCGCTTCGCGGTTGGGAGGGTGATCCCGAAAGCGGATATGTCAACTATGAGGCGGCGAGCAGGATCACCGGCTTGTGTGCCAGCGTAGATGATTCTGATAGACTCGAGTGATGGCTGAAACTTGCCATTGTTGGCCTCGTCCATCATCGCCAGAAGTACGACGTGCCTGAAATCTTCGTCCATGATGCGTTCGCCGAAAACATAGAGGTGCGCAAGGCCGGGGCGGTGAGAGCTATGCTCCGTGATCTTTTTGAGAGCCTGCTTTGTGTAAAGCCACTGAATATATGCCCTGAACAGGACTGGGTCCGCATCCGTGAGGTCAATCGGCTTTGTTGGGTCTGTCCTCCACTCCGGCTTCATGGCGTTCTGAAAGAACATGGAGCTGCCGACCAGAACATTCTGATGCACCTGGAAAGTCTCCTCGTCAACGAGAACGCCGACCGTGACGCCCGAGATACTTTACTGTTAGCTAAGTTCGCCGCCCACGAAATGGTGCGCTTACTCGGGGAGTTTAGAGTGCGTGCTCGACATTGCGGATGCCACTGGCGAAGGGCTTTCAGGCGGAGAGGCGATTTTGTCGTCCAACGCGTCTCCTCACAGATCGCAATTGGCAGCTTTATGACGTTAGCATAGTGCTCGCTAAGTCGATTTGTGGAATGACTACTTGCTTGTCAATTGGCGGGCGTTGAACAATGAAGTGCAGTCAGATTTGGTAATTCAAAGGTTATCAAGTAATTTTGACGAAGATTGTTGAGAGAGTTCGTTTGTCCTGTGACGTATTTGGCTTTCCTGCCGTGCCCAACTTCGCTTTCACTTCCCGACTCTATAGATGACCGCCTCAATTCTCGCGATGGCACGCAGAAACCAATGGTACATGAATAACCGGATTTCAACGTCGAATTATAGTTCTTGCTATCAAAACTACGTGTAGTTCAGCCCGTCATGGGTTACTAACGACTGCTATGCCGTATGATAGCCCTCCTCTTCAACTCTGCAGATGAAGAGAGTACTCTTTGCTATGTACATCACGGTACAAGCCGCCAAGATTATGCCTCATGGAATAAAGCTGGTGTATGCCACAATTATGCTTCCGTCGAATCCATATTGCCTTCGCCGTTCGCGCCGCTCTTTGCCTCCTCTTTGAAGCCAGGCATATACGCCTCGGGCCTCCTGATCCAGGGCAGCTGTTGCTCAGCAGTTCTCTCCTTACGACACTTAAGTAATCCCATGCAAAGATCCTTCATGAACTCCCCGTCGATTTCTGGATCAAGTGCGAGAATGGGTTCACTGTCGGGCAGCGCAAAGTGGGCGTACATATCAGCCATAAGTCGCCTTATTAGAGATGAACTGTCGGTACCGTTGTAGATCAATCGAACACTCGCGATAGAGGGGTATTTGTTCCGTGCTTTGAGTGTGGAGATGATGGACTTGACAACGGCTTGCTGGAAGGTCTCATCCATAATCTTATCGGCAAATATGTACAGGCGGCCGAGAAACAGTATAGCTCATCATCAGCGAGGTAGATTTGCTTGCTGTATAGCCACTGGCTATACCTCCCGAACCACGCGGCTTTGCAGTCGGTGAAATTGATGGCCTTGCTACGATCGGGGCGCCACTCCGGCTTCATGGCATTCTGGAAGAACTTGGAGCTGCTGACGAGTAGGCTTTCGTGTACATGAAATGTCGTGTCGCCCACCAGGATCGCTACTGTGTCGCCGTTAATGCTACTGTTGTTAGATGTAAACCCAGGTTTTTTTGGATGCCTAAAGACTCACTCAGGCGCGTTCGAGGCTGCTAGGACTTTGCCGGAAGATTGAGACGCGCTTGAGAGGGCGGATTCGTCCATGATGCGCTCAGTCTGTAATGCAGTCAGGAAAAAGTGAGCACAGTGCGACATTGTTCGTTTACCTGCTGGCAACACAGACGTGTGCGGCGTCGTGGTTAGAAGAGCGATTTTGGGGGAGTTAAGACAAAGTGAGCAGTTAAGACTGAGCTACAGCTAAATAAGAATATGAGCAGATTGTTGAGGACGTTCGTTCGTTCCGTGACGTAATCACCTTCGTGCCTCTCGCTTTCACTCTCGCTCTCACCTGCCACCATCTTGGATTTCCAAACTTTCAGCCTGGCTAAGCTCAAGGTAAGGCATGACACTTGACGCCACCCAATTGAAACCCGATGTGCCCATCGTTCTAGACAGATTTCTCGACGATGACCTAAAATATGTTATGACTTGGTGGGCTGTCATCTCACTGCCCATCTCTGAAACGTTATCTGAGTTACCAGTCTAGTTCTCCTTTGCACGTAAACACTTTGCCGTTCTTCACCGGGGCATTGTAAGTCGCCTATGTCGGTGTTGCCTACATATAGCCTTTGGCTTTGCTTTCCCTTATTGCTTGCACACTGAGCGAAATCAAGGAGAAGAGGATCGAATCGATTGAATCAAGGCGATTGAACTTGGCATGTAGCCCCTCTTGTGTGGGCATGCGTGCGGAACCAATTCTACCCGCTCGACGTGTCGCTGCTAGCAGATTTCCCCTTCTCACCACACTCGTTAGCTGGCTTGTAGGTTCTTTTTGATCACCCAGTGTGTGATATCTAGATGAGATATTGATTTGACAAGACCGCCACTATTTGGGTTGCGCGAGAGATGGAATAAGAAAAAAGTATATCAAGACGTTCCGTATTGGCGTGGTCTTTTCATCAGAAACTATAGGATAAATGCCCTCTATCGTATGCTAGTGATATCATTTCCTTGCCCGATACAGTGCTGAAAGTTTGCCTACCCTGCCCCAAAATGAGGAATGTACCGACTCCACTGCGGTTCCTTAAACACATCCTCGGGCAGGTAGGCAATATTGATGAAACATTCGACCACCAGATATAGTCTTGCGGCAATATATAAAACAGAAAAGATGCAAAAGGGAATTCCATAGGTATAAGGACTGATCGCGTTCCAAAAGTTTTTCCAATAGGTCGGAATTTGCGGCCAAATCCATGAAACCATCCAGGGTTCAATGACGTTTACAAAGAGAATTGCCAATAAGAAAATCACCAGGTATAGTACAAGGGGGCTGATGATAATGAAACAAGAGATTTGCCACATAAGTCTCTGAGTGTCATTAGGGAAAGGGCCGTTCCAAGCGAAGACGTGAAAGGCACCATACAAACTTCCTGCAACGAGTACGCTGGCCCGAAGGATTGTTCTTGGTGACGCAAGTCTCCATCGCCTCCATTTCTCGAGGGTCCTGTCGGGGGAATTTGCCATCGACATTCCTCTGGTCACCATCGCTCCTTCTGATCGGCCAGGCTGGAATTGGTCAACAAAATTCCACAAATGGCCCGTATCGGCATCTTGACGAAGCTGATGAGCTAGTTTGAGCACATCTACATATTGGCGCGAGAGTAGGGCATACGCTTCCGCAGTTACCGAAGTTGGCATCTCGCGTCATGTCCAAAAGAACAAAACCATGTACTCTCTGTCCTGGGTAAAGCTTGAGGTAGGATGTCTCAACTATATTACTTTGTAGCCGCCACTGGTAATTGTAGTGGGGCTCCATAAGCTTTTCCGCACGCTTATGGAATTTGATTTTCTCTCTTGACATTTTAAGCAGCTGCCGAGCCTTTTGTGTGGTGGTGTTGCCATCACTCCGATCGAAATCGCCTTCGTACTTTAGATAGAGCTCACGGGGATCTATCCTTTTCGGTTCGCCCGCCGAATCATCTTGGAACGCCCGCTTGCGCTTGTACTGTGCATCTTTCACGGTCATCCACGCTATAATTTTCTTTAGATAGTAGTCTTCCGAGGGGTCCAGAAGATGAGGCTCCTCGATATCGAGAGGTTTGTGCCACCATGCGACATAGATAAGCAGGCAGCACACGGCGTGTAAGAGGGTGTTCAGTTCAAGTAAGCTGATGGGAAATCTCACGGCGAGCCTACCCGTAGTTTGCGCAATAAACCAACATGCTTGCACGCACACTAATAGCTTCGCGAGACTGTTTGCTTTGCTCTTATCTCTTATGAACTCTTTTGAGATGTCTGGTAGGCGGGACGGGCACTTCCTCGCGAGTGTCCGTAAAGCTACCGGTGTTAGGACCGGGCGGGTTTGCTCATGACTGAATGTGTCAGAGTAGAGTGAATTCAATTCCACAGCAAATCCCCCCATAAGTGCAAACTGACTGTGGACACGAGTCCAAGGGTACCTTCGAAATCGATGTGTAACATGTGTCCGAGCTTGGGTTGATTCCTGATTTACAGCCTGATTACTGGTGATTATGGCAGGTGAGCCAACCCCCGCATCGTTTTTGATGACCGGATCACGTTTCAGAGCAACTTCTTCACCTCTTGGGCGGGACCCTGGATCGAGAACGCCAAGGAGCGTCGTCATACTGAACTCGAGAGTTCGCGCGCGTACCCAAGATTCAAAGGCAACGAATGCCACCTAGATCATTCAGCTTCTTGCTTTACCCACGTCCTTTTCATTCACTACACTCACCCCTTCAGGAGCCAGAAGGCCAACCAAAACCCAAATCGCTCGTCGCCAAGCCTGATGCCTCCAGCCAGCCTTCCCATGTTCTGGAATATCGAGGTGAAGAGAGGTATAGGCGCACAAAACTAGCGTAATGATACAACTGGAAAGGATGTTGAGTGTACCTCGCTTGTTCGGACCGCTTCTCCAGGAAGCGGTCGCGCTGGCAGGCACCGTGCCGAAAGGCTCCCACATAGTCAGCGATCGAGGACTAATTGAAGCTACCGTTGGCTCCGTAGAAAGTTCAGCCTCGTGCACAACGAGTTTTAAAATGAGACCTGCATGAACAAGTCGGGTCAAATGGCTATGCTGCTGTTGGCAGGAAAAATACTTCGATCCAAGGTTCAGGACAAAGATGCAGACCATAATATTGCATCCTGAATGCCGCACACTTAAAGAAAACGTGTGAGCTGAAACAAGGTTGTTGCTCAGCCTCGTGGCGCTCGTTAAGTTAGCATCATGATTGGTAGGACAACAAACCCAAGTCTTGAGCCTCGAGGTCCTTCAAGATGCCACAGCCACAGCCACAACATGACGTGGCAAAAAGCCACACCATTTTACAGCCC
>BCLK01000012.1:0-88417 GCA_001748405.1 Paraphoma sp. B47-9
CGCGCTCGCTTGCGGTCTTTGTTGTAGTCCTCGTAAAAGATGCCCAGCATCGTGTAGGATGGGGCGTAATTTGGATTGGCCTTGATCGCAGCGAGAAATTTGGAGTAGGCGCCCTGCCGATCTCGCCGTGCAGCCTTGGAGGAATCGAGCTCCCATATGCACACACCTATTCTATAGAGTGTCTGCGCGCGAAGCTCTCGACCACGCTGCGTTGTGGCATCCAATTGTGGATAATCGAGATACTCTTGAAGTCTACCCAGTCCGGTCTTGTAGTCGCCAGCAAGCGCCTGACACCAAGCGGATTCTGCGCCGATGCGCCCATTGGACGTGTCCTGCTTGAGGGCTTGTTCGAGGAAATCAAAGGCTTGCTCGTACTCTTGCTCCTCCTCCAGAACTAGGCCAATACCAATGAGAGCAGCAGTGAATTGCGGCTTTCGCTTGAGGATGGACTGGAAGATCTCCTTGGCCTCGGGGTGATTTCTGGGCGCCTGGTGGTAGACCAAGGCAGTCGCGAGAGTACTGTTGAGCGCATCTTTTGTGACTTGGAATGAAAGATCCGTCTTTTTCGCCTCTGCTGCCGCGTATTTCAGACCTTTCCTCGTGGTATCAACAGCACTCTCATACTCCTCAAGGTGGAGGTAGAAGTCCCCAAGCAAGCAATGCGCCAGCGCAGACCTTTTGGCCTCTATAATACCTTCCTAATTTCAAGTAAGCAAATAAATCTAGCCGGGAGGCTGAATAAAAACCTACTGTCATCAAAACCAAACAATCTTCCTGCGTGAGTGGCTCATCGCTTCCAAGTGCTACCCCACCCTCGCTGAGATCTGGCGCATCCTTTGGCTTTTCGGAGAGCGGAAATCGTGATATACCGCTGCTCAAATACCCCGTGATGACCTTGGACAACCCGTTGTCGGGGAACAGCTCCACATACTGCCGCAAATTTGAGATGGGCAAGTAGAGCTGGTCGTGCGCGCTGTCGGCGTGCGAGGTCATGACGCACAAGTCCAACGCCTGAAGACGCTATGCAGAACTCCCGAAGATGCTGTTATACTCAAGAAGGGAATGTAAGGGAGCGGCCAGTAACAAGGAGAAATTGTGCGGCCCGTGAATCTCGGATGGTTGACGTTGATGTTTGTGTCTTTTCGTAGTTAGCTGCAGGTCCCGCGCTTGCGCACGTCATGGCCTGCCCTTCGATCTCCCGCTGGCGCCCCACCAACCCTTCAATTCACCCTCCATGGCATTTTCATGACACCGACTCCGCCGCAGTGACGGCTCACACATTCTAACATAATCACAATGTCCACCAAAACGGCTCTCAAAGCCGCGAAAGCTGCCATCGACGCGAAGAAATGGGACGAGGCCGTCGAGCAAGCAAATGCAGTGCTGGAGAAGGATGCGAGCAATTACTTCGCCAAGCTGTTCCTAGGGCGCGCCTTCGATGGCCTCAAACAAAGTGAGGAGGCGGCAAAGGCGTACAATGACGCGACCAAGATCAAGCCAGAAGATGCACAGGCGTGGCTTGGGCTGAGAGGCTTGTACGAACGACTGGGGTCATCCAAAGTGGACGAGAACACGGAAGTTGGAGTGAAACTAGCAGAGATCTATATGAATGTGTATGTTTCAGCATGACATGTGAGTATAAGCGCTGACACTGCTAGTGACGATGCCCACCGCTCTCAATCAGCCATCGATAAGCTGGTCGACCACGCGCGCAGACACGGCACCAGGACGCAATACGCCCAAGCCCTCGCGGCCCAGCTTCCATCCTCGCCGGTATACTCATACCTCGGCGCTCGCCTCCCGGACCCGTCTCTCACATATACGCGCATCGCTGAGATCCACGAGACTCAAGAAGCCCAAACCATAAAACGTCTCATTGAAGAGCGCAGATTGCGCCTCGGTGCGACACTCGATACGACGACGAGCTCCGTGAAGAACGAGGTGTATGCGCAAAGTCCGCTGGAAGGCATATACGAGGAGATCATCAACTGGACAAATGACGACGAGCTGCGGCGGACGTATGAGGAGAAGCTGCTCGAGAGGGTGTACGATACAATGCTCGTCCTGCCGAGCGGAGAGAAGGCGGAGAAGCGAGACAAGGTCATGAAGCTGGCGCACGACATGGTTATTATCCGGCACCCTTTCCGACTGGCTTGGCAAATTGAGCTGGAATGGCGGTCTGGGCTGGATGTGGAAGCATATTGAGAGTCTGAATGTCGTGAAATTGCATAAAACGGCGTTGGGAAAGCATTGGGACCTTCTTCGATTACGGACGACGGGTATACCCAAATTGACGAAGTAACTCCACAAACTCCTCCGATGCTATGACGTGCGTAATGCTTCTTACTTCGCTGCACCAACAACCCTCCTCTTCTCTTCCGCTGAAAACATGCTCTCTCCCTGCTTCAGCGCATGAATCAGCATCGGCACACTATTCGCCTTGAAGTCTTGTGCCTCGCGCACTTTGTCGAGATCATCAGCTAGCTCTGCCGCTAGTTTGCGCAGATAGATGGCTCCGAAATCTTCTTGAGGCTGCGCATCAACGTGTGCCTTTTTCGCTGGCACAGATGCTGGCGCGGGTGCTGGTGAACTGTCTGCGCTGGCGTCCGTCATGGCGACATCTTCGGTTGCTGCAGGTACTTCTTTTGCCTTCTTATTGCTCTTCTTGGGCTTTACTGCGGCTGGTTCTGGAGATGATGAAGATTCTTTTGCCTGCGCTTTTGCGTCTAGAGGTTCATTTTCCAGGCTCTTTTGGGTGGATGCATCGCTACTCTCAGAATCACTTTCGCTGGATGAAGAGACTGCACATCTCAATCAGCTTTGAAGATTTTCTTGGGAACTGCGCGCAGCTCACCTTCTGTCCGTGACCTTTTCTTTCTTGCTCTCCGCTTGAGGTCAACATTGTTTGATGTTCTTTGGGGCGCCATTTTGGTGTTGCTGGGGTGTCTGGGAAAAAGTTCGAGATCTTGTACATGTAGCCGGAGGTCAGGGCTTAACTCCGCATCACGTGAGATTCAAGCTGGAACCAATCCACGTCAGTTTTGGTCGCTGCCAACCTCGATACCTCCACCATTCTTCGCCCTCGGCCCTCTCTTCGTCGATTGGGGCGCGCGACAACCTTCCTTGATGTAAAACTGAGCTCTCCTCCATAGATCATGCGAGACGCACAGTACTTCCCACTTTCCATTGCGCCGGGCTTCTTGCTTGCAATTAGAGTGGAGGGCAAAGTCTCGAAATGAACGCTGCATTGAAGTCACGATGGCCACTATCATACACCATAAACTGCGCCGTAGTGTTACAACCCATCAACCCTACTTGATTCTGCCGTACGCTGTTCTCTTGATCGCATCACAGGTCGCACTCCATCCGTCACACATTGATCCCACTACTGCTCTATCAGTTGCTTTGCTAACATCTTTCATCTCAAAGGGTTCGTGGTATTTCGTTGAAGGCCAGTCCAGCATCGAGGTGAAGAGTGGCCTATGCCGTTGATCCATGAGAGCCTTGACGACGTCAAACAGAAAGTCGTATGGAACGGCATCTTGGCCAGCGTCTAACCCTGCATCTAGCGAGTACGATTGCCCATACCAGGCGTAAAGGTCCAAGATATACTTTCTTGCCGGACTGGATGTCGATGTTCCGTCGTAGAGGTCGGCAATCGGGGTGGTACTCAGCAATTGTCCCAGATTTCTTGGACGTGTTTCGCATAGCGACGCCCGTGGATCTAAACCGCCATTCTCGCAACACTCATGAATGCACTCATGCATCAAATCCATGATCGAATTCTGTGCCTGGGCGTCCTGCAGCTTTTCAGCTAGGACGTAAAGACGACACAGCTTTGGCCACTCTTCGGAGCCTTGTATCGTCAGGACACCGAAGTATATCAGATTGCTGTACAAATGAAATATATCAGGATCTTCCTCTGGCAACTGGATGGTCGCGCTCGGAGTCGCGTCGTTTGGCACCACTAGCATGCTTCCTAGGAATTTTGATCTTGCTTTCAGAAGGTCTTCATGGACGAGGAAGGTTTGTTGCTTCGGTGGTTTGCCGACCACAAGTTTTGATACTGATGGGCCAAGACTGTCGCTAAAATCAACGCGATGTACAATTGCCTGATGGTATACTTACTCGAAGGTTATGTTGTTCTTCACTCGCCACTTCTTGGACTGCGTTTGTGAAGCCCCAGAGTGGCTCACGACAGGTTTGCGACTTTGTGATGAGCCTGGACCCTTGACCGCCTTCCTAAGGCAACGCCTGGATTCACAGGATGGCTTGAACGTGAAGTCGAAACTGTCCGGGGACAGACTCTCAAGAAATGCATCAGGCGCAGCTGAAACGTCCCGTGGTGGACAGGCAGTATTTGTCTTCTCAAAAGTGGAGGGCTTTGGAAGTCGCACACGAATCTTTCTAGCAGTCAAAGACATCGTTGTGGAATGTCCGCGCATGTACAATGCACTCGAACCTCCTTAAGTATGTCCAAGTCACCCATAATTGCGGTGGTCCCTTATCTCAATGTAGCGCTCCGAAGCGCGCGCCTGACATTCTAAAAACATGGTACGCATCTGCATCCAAGCATGGAGGTTCGCGCGTTTTATGGTTGTTTGCGATATTTGTGTGGAAGGGGTAGGTTGTTTTGGGATCGCGGCGCGGTGGCCTGGGGGCCAAATCGTCAGGCCTTGATTGCACGCAACGAGTCCTTCCAGGATGCGAGCAATTGTGACTCGAAACATGTTCTGTGTTGTACCGGAACCCGTCTTCTCTCCACGAGCTTTCCATCGGCCACTCTTCGAATCACATTCACGCGTCGCAAACCTTACGAAAAGAGCTTCGCTTCGAGAGCGGCTTGTACCAGTGGGAGACTTTTGACATTGTCGCCGATATTGTCTCTGCAGTTGCTCGAGTTGAGATGACAGAACTTGGTTTGGTAACAGATGCGCAAGCTTTCTCGAAATCGCTCTTGAGCGTGTCGTTGGAGCACAAAGGTCTTGTGTAGTGTTCCTCTACCGTTCACTACCGGCGGAACAATACGCCGTGCTCACAGCCGCTCCCGCCGTTCCTGAACATGGGGCGTATTTTTAGTTCAATCGCAGCCAATCACTTGCTAGCAAGGAGTTCCGACGAGGCTGACAACATAAACGCCCCATCAGGCGTCCAATGTCGCACCATTCGATCTCAAGAACTTCAGCATCTCAGGATGCATGCACAACTGCAGCAGCTCAAGAAGTCGGTGGACAGGCTGGGAATTTCTGGAGAAGATGTACCTTGCAACGACAATCACGGTCAATTGAAGGCAGCTTCCGCACGCGTCTAAACTAGGTTTTGATGCTCAACATCACTTCGAGATACGTCGGGCGTAAGTTGCAAGGATAAGCTTTCCTGCATGGGCCGGCAGCAGCGCACGCGAGATGAGCTACTCTTCAGCCACCAACGGAAGCTTTTCGATATAGTCTCAATCGCCTCCTGTCAATTCGTGTGTATTCCTCGCCTGCAAACGACCTTTTCGAGGACCTTTTCGAGGCATCTTCATCATGCCATTTCCTGTCAGATTCCCAGGGTCGGTGAAAAAGGAGGATACAGCCTACAGCGCCGTGGAAATCGACGCAAACAGGTCAGATACGGATGTGTCGAATCGCTCTGCACCGCATAACGTTCCTGGCTGGCCAGCAGAGCCACAGCGTATTGCCAGCGCTCCGATCTGGATTATTGCGGATTTTCTACTCCTTTTTATGCCCATCGCTTTCATCGGTATGGTCGACTGTTGAGATCAAGAAGACGTTTCGCTGATCTGGGCTCTAGCATTGGCCGCTCTTGCTTATCGACTCGATGGGAAGGAGCTGTCCAACAAGGGACGGCATATTCAAGAAGCCATTTTACTAGGTCCAACACTCTTCCCTCTCGCATTCGCTGCCCTCGGAGGCAGAAGTTTAAAAAAGATTGCACTGTGGAAAGCAGAGCGCGGCACAACCCTCGGAGTATGCTACCACACCGTGTTGCCGACCTGACTAGGCTGACTTCTCGTAGTTTTTGGAACACGTCATCGGTAGCCAAAGCCTGGTGGCTACGGTCGGCCATGCAATCACACTTCACTCTCTCAACATTCTTACCATTGGCCTCCTCCTACTATGGGCACTATCTCCGCTTGGAGGCCAGAGTGCTCTGCGTCTAGTGCGCGAGACGAACACGACAATTTTCGAGAATCGATCGGTCTTCTATGCCGATGTAGATGCACCAAGCAATTTTCCGGCATCACCATACAACGAGGATGCTTTCAATCGAGCCAATGCCGTGCTCATGACGAGTCTTATGACTGTTGATACCCTGGAGAGAGAACCGGTCGATACCTGGAATCACCCAAAAGTCCCACGCCTTGAAGAGCTTGAACAAGCTGAAGACAAGAATGATACCACGAGGTCTTGGTACGCCGTCGATCACAGCAAGAACCAAAGCTATACATCACTCGCTGGCATCGATATCATTAACTTGTCCGGACAAGGTGCAACGAACTTCACCGTCCCATACGAGTACATGTACTTCGGTTGCAATCTGTCTCCTCAAAATAATTTCACGAAGTCTGCTAACCAGATCGATGTCTTTCCGAACCAAATTACGCAACTCAAATACCTCAACGGTCTCAACAACGCAAGGCAGCTGGAATCCGGTGATCGTTTTAAGACGAACTCGACCTCGCTTACCACTACGGCTGCCCCTGGCTCCGTGATATCATCGTCCTCAAGAAACTTCTTCATCTACACCAGAGGTACTGCTATGAAGCCCGAAGCCCTTATATTCGGTAGCTCAGGAGTCTCGACAACTGCATTCTATCTCTTCGAGTGCTCCATGAAAAGTGTCACGGTAGAAGCCAACATCATCTGCGAGTCCGACTCCTGCGGTGTTGAACGGTTACGACGACTGAATAAACCTCGCTCGGCGCGAAACGCCACTCACTTGCCTTACGATGTCATTAACCAAGGTTACACGAGCAAATACCTTATTCGTCACCTGGTAGCTGTTGGTGGCGAAAGCTTGGAGAGACCCAACCCCGTGGATGCATATATCTACGGAAATGGACCCTGGCAGATCGGTGACACTGGGATGGCGCCAGCGAAGAACTGGTCGCAGTATATTAATGACCCACAACGGTCGGTGGATATGTCACATCGACTGACGCGTGTACTCAACACATTCTGGGACGCATCTCGCTGGCCGGTCGCAATCACGAGAAATGATCCTTTTGCATTGAACTCGCTGAACGGCACTACTGGTTTGCCGCCGAAGACACTGACATTGAATGCCACGGAAGGCATCGTCACCCGTCAAGTCCCGGTTTACCGCGCAAATGCTGGCTGGGTCGCTTGTCTCGTCATCTGCTCCTCCATCCTGCTACTCCTCGGCATCTTCAGCTTCTTCTTATCACTTCGTATCACGGCCCCAGACATCTTCGATTATGTCTCGTCCTTTACACGCGACAATCCATATATTCGAGCACCGCAGGGTGGATCTGGTCTTGATGGGGCTGAACGCGCAAGGTTGCTGAGGAAGATGCCTGTGCAGCTGGGCGATGTGGATGCGGGTGCGGAGACAGGGTACATTGCCATCAGAAGTGTTGATGGGAAGAAGGACTGTCAGACTGGTAGGGTCAGGAGGGATAGGATGTATCGGTGAAAGTGCTGCCGACGGGCATAATCTTGCATTATTCCAAGCGAGACCAAATCCAATGTGCTTCCTATATGACACCAAGACATGCAATCGAGCAAGTGAGCGTGCATACAGTTCGAGCCACCACCTCGGAGGCTCGGGCCACTATTCCACCTACACGGCAAACTCACTGTTGGTAGGGTTACACCATGTTATGGTAGACCTTTCAATCTGATATATTCCATGCCCTTGTTGTTAAACTGGCCCTTCCTTAGCTCCATCCCTTCTCTAAGACTAAATCAAACGTGTTTATAACATGTTCTTAACGCACTAGTAACGTCTTTTACCTAGAATAGGTTCAAGATAAGTTGCGGAAAAATGCACGGTGATGAGGGGTGGTGAGGTCCAGGTTGGTGGTGGTTGTCTTGGCTCGGATAATTAGCCGAGCTTTTCCGAGTGGTAGGCCAAGCATGCAAGCACCAAGAAATCTTCAGAATCTCCCAACTGTGATTCACGGAGACTCTTGGGAGGTACGTCTTATAGGCGGGAGTTTTGTGGGTTGCTGATCCTGGAGCTAGCCAGTTTGGAGAGCGGGGGCGCTTATTATACGAGGGTTCAAGGTCGTCGGTCAACTTGCCGACTTCGCATACATAGCACCATCGTGCCGACAAGCACTTCAACTTTCTTACACCAACCTCTTTTCTTGTTATCTGAGCTATTCATCTACTAGTCTTCGGAACAGTGCGAACAGGAAAGTCTGTTTACCTCTTGCTGCGCTCTGACACCTCGCCCAAATATCACCCCGCCGAGATAGCAACATCGGGAGCGTATCCGTGAAAAGCACATCTCCATTATGGCACCTCCCCCTGCCCACGGTGTATGGTGTCCAGCGGTCACATTCTATGAGCCTTCATCCGGCTCTTTGGATATCGAAGCCCAAAAGAAATATTTCACATATCTCTCCAAATCCGGACTGACTGGTCTTGTCATCCTCGGGTCCAATGCCGAAGCGTTTCTGCTCACCCGAGATGAGCGGATCGCGTTGATGAAGGCCGCACGCGAAGCTGTTGGCCCCGACTACCCGCTGATGATGGGTGTGAGTGGTTTCAGCGTTGCCCAAGTTCTTGAAAACATTGGAGATGCAATCGCAGCCGGTGCAAATTACGGCTTGCTCTTGCCAGCAACCTATTATGGCCCAGCGACGTCGAAAGAGGTAGTCTTAGGATTCTATAACGAAGTCGCGCAGAAATCGGACCTGCCCATCGTCATCTACAACTTCCCAGGCGTCTCCAATGGAGTTGATATCGACTCAAACACCCTCGCTGAGTTGGCGCAGAAGAACCCGGGCAAAATCGTGGGCGTAAAGCTTACGTGCGGGAGTGTCGCGAAGATCACGAGGCTTACGGCAGAGTTGCCGAGCGAGTCTTTCTCCACGTACGCAGGACAATCTGATTTCATCATTGGAGGCCTTGCGGTTGGAAGCGCAGGGTGCATCTCTGGTTTCTCAAACATTTTCCCTAAAACCATCAGCAAGATATACGACCTGTATACCAGTGGCAAGATTCAAGAGGCACTGGATTTGCATCGCAAGGCTGCACTGGCGGAGACACCCATCAAATCCGGCATCGCTCCCACAAAGTATGCGGTCTCGCAATACAGTGCAGTCGCAGCCGGTATTGATCAGGCTGAAGAAAAGCTCGCACCTCGCCGACCGTATCTGCCGGTCGGCGACGCAGTGAAGAGCAGCGTACGGGACCGAATGGATGCCTTGGCCAAGGTAGAGCAATCGCTATAATGAGGAAATGACAAGCATGAAAAATGGTGTCCTCGCGTTCAATGGCCTTGCTCAATGTCCCCGTAGATACGTGGACTAGTATTATGAGAATATCTAACTACTGCTACTTCCTTGCACGAAACGTCCCGGTGATAAGAATGAAGCAAGTGCTACAAGTACCAACTCGCGATTGGCAGCACCGCTGTTAATCGCTACCGCCGGAACGTGCGATGGGAGCAGCACCTGCCCACGGCATATGCCGCTGCTATCGCAAACTTCCCATTGCGACTACGTTTGGGACCAATGACGACTTGTCCAGACAAACTTCGTCATCACTAGCTGACATCCATCGAGCACACATTCTTTACAATGCAGTCTAGTCACCTTTCAAAGCTTCCGGGCGAGCTTCGCAATTCAATCTACGAATACGTACTCACCGGTCCAGATGGTCGACTATTCTGTCGGGCGGCTCGGGTTTGTTCCACAGTCATCAAAGAGACCAATCCACTTACTGGAGCAAAACGGCGACGTCATGTGTACATTTATCGCTATGAACTTCACGCGCACGAGCACAAGACTAGTCAACACAGCGTCACCAGCTTATCATACACTTGCCGGGAACTGTATTCATAGACAAAGGGTAGGTTGGAGCATCAATTGTCTGCCCCTCGCTTACACTACATTTCCACACTAGGGCTCGCATTGCAGCTGAACCAGATCATATTTGCCGAACGTAGCATGAGAGATCGCTCACTACTGCCTCACCTCGCAAATTTTGTCACCTTTGGCGAGTTCCGCGACCACATCAACCGAGTCATACTTAGGGGCGTACCAAGAGAGCTCGCTCTCACATCGCAACAAATTGGGCTACTTCACGGACCGACAGCTCATCTCACTGCAGCTTATCGAAGACCCGAACATCCCAAACGCGTTATCGCAAACTTTTGTCTCCAACATCCAAATGCGCGAATTTTTCACTGTTGCCTCCAATTGAGATCTACGAACCATTACAAACTTATTTGGATGACGGGCCTGGCGATCATGGCAGCAGTTCGAGCAGATATACCCACGCACTTGTACGGAAGTAGGGAGAATCCATTCTACACCGACAACCTTCAGGCGATGTTGGCTCAGGGCAGAGCAGTGAATGACCCGCTCGGTCCATGTACAAATTACCGTATCGGTATCCTTCCCAACGACCAGAACTTTGACCCAAGTCTTTTCCGACAGCAACTCCTGGTAGACGAGCACATGATGCATACATGCATCATCCGCGTACCTGGCGGAACCCGGACCTGGGTGAAGGAAGTGATTCGTTGGTATGAGGACGGTTTATGAGTGTCATGATTTTGACACTTGGTGGAATCATGCAGCTATTCTCTCTTTCGTAGCAGGTTGTCTAAGGATTGGTAGACATTGTCGATTAACCAGGGCACATGTAATCTGTCACTGTCTACTTGTAAGAGCATTCGAAATCATACACGCATGCCCCGCCTAGTATTCTGAGCAACCTCGCATACTAGGTCACGACTTTTGTGTAATTCCATTGTCAAAATGCAGGCGACAGAGAAACATTCCTATCAGGAGATATCATTTATTATGCTATATGCAGATTGATGCATTCCAAAAGACGAGGACGCTGTAATTTTACCCCCCCTTTCACAAGACCATAGACCATGCTCACTCAGAGCGACCAGACTTCCAGATTCCGGTATCGGGCGATGAGCGGCTGCATTTGCCTGAATGCGATGCGTCCTTCGCGAATGACCGGTCCAGTCTCGGTCTTGGTATCGTCGAAAGAGAACAGTAGGAGCCCATTAACCGAGAACTTGACTTCGCGTTTGTCCTTTACAACCTCGACCTTGTAGTATGCGCCCTTCGCATCCACAACCGATGGCAATGGGTCCGCGCCTTGCGCAACGAGATGGAAGCCTGGGGACTTGCGCAAATTGGCCAGATGGAACGCACGCTCCTCAGGCCATCGACGACGGAAGTACGACGCATGCAAGGTGCGGATGTCACCAGAATGGTATTGCGGATAAGATCCGTTGCGCGGTTTGAGACCCTCGTCGAAAATCGATCCGCCAGCCACGGATGCGGCGCCGAAGAAGAACATTGCCAGACCAGGTTCTTGGATGGGTGTGAATTCCCATTTGATGCGGATGCGATCAGGAAAAACTTCGGGAAGCCAATACACGAAGTAGTCATCTGGTCCGCCGGCGCCGCGAAGCTCGAGGGTATTGTTGGAGACGGTTGCGTTCAATGGGCCTTCCGCGACCCATCCCGCGATGGCTTCGCTGCTGTTGAAGGTGTTCTTGTAAAGGAGTTTCTCGGCCAGCGTGGTGGTGCCCATCGCCCCGAAACACGCGAGGACTGCGGTTGAGAGACGCATCTTGTTGCAGGTTCACGATTTCGAATGCCGTGGTTCAATGCTTGAATTCGCGAAAGCCAATCTTGTGTCGAAGCGGGCTGGAGGACGGAGGTGCAAGCAAACACAATGCAATGAGCGAAGCGGCTATGAATGATTTATAGCAAGCGCAAATGTCCGGTCCGTTTCGGTCATTACGAGCTTGGTGTTGCTCCGAGCCGTCTATTATCACGACATCGGCGCGAGAAAACGGGCGCATGGGAGCATCGCTACCAGAAAAGCGGAAGCCCCGATGTCGTGATCGTCAGGGAAGAAGATATCATGCCCTAGAAATACGCGAAGTGCTTGTTCGCAGGATCGCATAGGGCTGAGGATGGAGAAGGCCTCGGGACCCGTTGTCCCGAGGCGGAGATTTGCGAACCCTGGAAACGTGACGAGAGCGCACGTGCCTCTGGCCGCAACGAAAATCGCAAGAGGTAGAAGCAACCTTGGAAACTGGTGTACATGTATTTAGCTATGACATGACATGATGGTCGTTGTGATTTATCGGCCCTCGACCTGCTCCGGAGCCTCCTCATCCTTCCTATCCAACTTCGCAAACTCTGCATTATGTGCCGCTAACTCTTCCATCAGCTTCGGCTGCGCACTCCTGACTGGTCGAATCTCAAACAGCCTATCCATCTGATCGAGTGGCACGCTCTTGGTCTCAGGCACCAGGAACCAAACAAAAACGACAGCACAGGCGCTCACGGCGCCGAAGAAAAAGTACATGCCGAACCCGTTGTTGCCCATACCAGCGACCATGTTCGGGGTGATGCGCGCAATGACAAACGTCCAGAGCCAGTTCGCCATCGATGCGCCCACCTGGCCGACGTTACGGGTTGCTTGGTTGAACATTTCTGCATTGACCACCCAGGGTGTGCCGTTCCAGGATGTAATGTAAATGCAGGTCCAGAGGTAGATCATGAAAATGGTTGCAATGCCCTGTCCTGACAGACCTGCACCCTCGGCAGCGGCGGGCTCAGTGACGATCAGTGCACCGATGATGATCATGCATGCTGCACCGAAAGCGCCACCGGCGAGGAAGAGGGTACGACGGCCGAGCTTATCGATCAGCACGGTGAGCCAGAGGATCGTCATGATGCACTTCACGACACCGAACAGGCCGGTCATTAGGTCAATGGTCTCGGTGTTGTTGACACCCATCGTGCGAAAGATGGTCGGCGAATAGTAGTTCTGCCCTCATCAGTATACGCAAACGCTTGACGTGTGTAAACTTTCACTTACAATAGCGTTGATACCAGAAAAGTTCTGCAGAAGAAAGAGCATGTGACCCAGGAAGAGGCGCCAAAGCACAGCATTATTAGTCAAAGCCAGATGAATTGGTTTGATGAATCCAGTGGGAAGATCGTTGATCTGAAGGTCCATCATCTCAATCTCCTCAATGATGTAAGTGTCCTCGGACTGCAATTGCCTGTACCAGCAAAGATTGGCGATACCTTTCTCACGTCGGCCCCTGGTCCACAGCCATCGGGGTGTCTCTCGCAAGAACAAAAGGCTACCAATAAGGACCATGCCAGCAGGGATGAGTTGGACAGCAAATGGTATGAGCCACTGGTTCCGCCCATAGGCGACGCTTTGGGTCATGCCGAAGTTAATCCAGAAGCCGACCAAGCCACCAATTTGCCAGCCGAGTTCGTAAGTTCCGACAAGGCGACCACGGATGGCGGGCGGTGCGATCTCAGAGATGAAGATGGGAACCTAGTAGTATGTGAGCTTGGTGTTTGGCTGAGACCTCTGCTAGACTTACGATCATTGTGCAGCCACCAACACCGAATCCAGAGATGAATCGACCTGCATACATGGGACCAAGGTGACCACCGATAGCTGCGAAAGTGATACAGACTCCGATGATGAACATCGTGACAAAGGTCCATAGCGTTATTCGGCGCCCAAAGTAGTATGCCGTACCATACGAGAAGATGGATCCGAAGAAAGCTCCAGCTTGGAACAAGGAGACGACATTGGCCTGGATCAAGCTTCTCTGCGAAGCACTCATCGTCGAGAGACCGAACTCATCTTGGAACGATTCGAGCGACACTGTTGTACCGATGAAAGATGTCGTGTACCCAATCATGCAGGATGCGAAAGACGCAGTCATTGCAGAGACGTAGACGCGCCAATTGTAAACACTCTTTGGCGTAGGGCGGTCTTCCACCATAGTAAGAATACCCATCTTGACGATGTAGGTCCAGTAAGAACTGAAGAGGACCAGTAGGTGTTGTGAATGGAAGTGAAGAACGAAGAAGCAATCGTGGTGAGCACACAGCATTTCTATGAGTCCGAAGGTCGCGCATCGGCTTTTACGGGGCTCCACACTGCCCCGTCTAAGTTGTTGAGTTTCTTGGAGACTCCATACGTCCCCCACGTTGCCTTCCTACCCCAAACGCAGCAACAGGATGAACATTCTTTCTGTGTGGAGATCCTCAGCGCGGAGACGTCGGATGCATCAGCAATCTTGTTGAAGCTCGCCCCCGGTGTGCGTGATGCGCCCAACCACTGCTATGCACTACCAAGATGAAGTGACGACGATGTGGAGCCGCTAAGGGAAAGGTTTTAAGCTTCGTGGCGGCCGGATAAGCTCTTGTACCCGCGATGAGGCTCATTTGCATTAACCTATTCAAGCTTAGCGACGGCCGGCGAAACTGCGGATGGCGAGGATGGCAGGGGCGATGACGCATCATGTCTGTTTCTCAACAACCGCCTGACGATTCAAGTGCTGCCGCAATTCCGCTTCTTCGTACGAAACGAACCACCGTCGAAAATCCTCTCGAGGTCGGCTAAGTTATGCACTTCGGAAGCACCTTGAAGCGACGCTCGGACTGGTGATGACGAAGTTATCTAGTTTGTACACGTAGATGATCATGATCAGATTTATTATCGCAACCTCGTTCTAGGTGCAATCTTCAAAGTAATCACGAATGCTAGATAATCTCAGTACAATGAGACCTCGAGACGAGACGAATATCGAAGCCGAATCCGGTGCTCCATGAAGCGTCAACACAGCAATGATAATCCTCGAGATATGGAGTAGCATGGAATAGCCTTTATCCGGCGGCAACCACATCAATGCGCAGACGGGGCTCTGCTGAGCTTCCAGCGTAGAAGTGGCCTATGGTGCCCGTGCTCGTGGGGATGTAACTCGCAGTCAGGACTTGCAGATGCCTCCTTTGCATTCGATAAATTCTGCGTAAAAAGGATAAATCATAACCTGAACTAACAACCTGCAAACCTAACGCATATGAAAATAGTCAGGATTATAAAAGCTCACAGATATGCTCGCGATCAGCTTCGAGCGAAAATCTGTGCTTGCTGTCCGCATCATCCTTGCCATTCGTCACTCCTAGACAAGCGTGATGATCTCGTCCTTATCCTCTGATCCCAGAACATCTGCCTCGTCAATCTCATGCCCAAAGATCTGCCACAAACCCACGCGTGCCCAGGATATATCTGACGCATCATTAGGTTTCACAACAAGCCCATACGCTTCGATTCCACCTTTCTTATTTACTACCATCGGAATGGCGGAAAGCTTCCAGTCTGCTTCTGGAACCACGTCCGGAAACCAATCACATTTAGATTGGTTATGAAGTTCGGGATGGTCCGTGAATCGAAAACTATACTTTGGCTCTCCATGCTGAGTGCGAGAGCTACTCCAAGAGAATTTCATAAGATGCCCTTTGATGATGAGAGTCTTCAAGCGTCCAAGCCCATCAGCTGCGTATCGTGTCAGCGGTGGGTCCGTGACCGTGGCTACCCTGTCGAAGTCTCTCTCGTAATTGAATCGCTGCTTGTTGTTTACCGGCGCGTCCACGGACAACCATGTCCAGGTTGGTACGTCGAGATCTGCGGGATCAATTCTCTGTCCAGGCTTTTCGCACTTCCAAAGACTTTCCTCAAAGAAATTATGCTCCCAGAGTCCATGGTACAACGCGTGCTCGGTGGCATCTTCGACTCTCGTAGCTAGGGCAGAAAATGCGTCCCATTTATCGCGGGGGTGGGTTAATTTGCTTGTGCTGTACTCGTACACGATGTTCCACCAGAAAGATTCCCCTAAATTAAAGTTCCAATCAGGTTTGATCATCAATACTTCGTCATGCGGGAGTTTCAACTTACAATCTTGCCATCTCTTGCCTTTCTCCGCTGAACACTGCATGAGCGCGGTCTTAAGTCCATCCCCGGCTTCTTTCTTGATTTCTGTCACTGCTTCCGATGCCACACCACTTAGACAGTCCCAGTACACCATGTCCGTACCGAAGCTCAAAGTCCTCGGAGCCAATGCGCGCTCTTGTACAACCCATCCTCTCTTGTGCAGCGGTGGTCTCAATGGACCCTGAGCACTTGGATCCTGCAACTGTTGACTCCCAGCCCAGACTTGATCGCGCTTAGTGCTATCGCCGTCGCGAAGCAGAGCTGGAACGAGAGTGAGCGGATTGCGCGTACTGAAGCACCCGCCATGACTATTCTTAGCGCCTAGAGCTGCGATGGTAATCGTAGCGCACCCGTAAACGCTGCCCATGGTGGGAATCTCTCTAGCTTTGTCGAGCGGTGAATCTTGAATTATGCAGAGTGAATCGATCCAGAGGTATCTAAATCCCAGCTTGACAGCGATGATGGCTGCGTCCATGAAATTCTGCGGAAGGGAGGAAAGTGCAATTGAGGCTTGAAAAGCAGCCAACGTGGACATTGTCAGGGTCGTCGTGGCTACGCCGCCCCAGCAGTGACTGAGTGCCAGGTATTCCACCTTTTGATCTTTTGACGACATCTTCGAGGTGACACAGAGTCGGATGGAAGTGACAGCGCCTTCGAGTCCGGTAGAGATGTCAAGTAATCGTGTCGGCACAAAGCCCTTATCCCTCAATACATTCTGACATTCGCCGTGACATGATTGGCACTCTTTCAACCATTGGCGAGCCAGCGAAAATATCTGCTCGGTATCTGTTCGCTTGTATCTCAGTGATCCTTGAAGTTTCGCCTTCGGGTAGTCGTAGAAGAGAGAGATGGTTTTCCTTTGGTACTGCATGACCTGTATTTCAATCCTCCCGGGACCGTCATAACTCTGCTGTTGGTACACACCAATCATGTAACTATTCTTGCAGTCGAACGGAGGATTGGACTCAGCATGTGGATCAGGACATGCCAGTAGTGAACAGAGATGGCAACCAATTTCACCGGACTTATATAGGTCCTCAAATGTCGGATAAAGGCCATGGCCGGGAGAAAACACGTCCGCGAGGCGATCATTGTCACCATCGTTCTCACCCTCTATGTAGATACCGAACCCTCCTCTTGCACCTACGTTCGGCTTGCATTTTACAGCGCGTCCCTTCTTGATCAGAATCTGGCATTGTTCGCAGAAGGTGTTGCCCTCGAATTCTCCCGGACCACTGCTTTTGAATGAGAATGTATGGTCTCCAAGATGACCCATGTCACCATGTCCGAAGACGAACTGCTGAGCTGGAGCCTTCCCTTTCGCATTACCACTGGCATTTAGAGCATCATCGTTTCCGTGATTTGATTCGGCCCGATTAACACGAAATTCTTGGTTTCTCGGGGAGGGTTTTGGTGAGTCGTCTGGCATATGTACCTTGATATCCATGCTCTTCGGCTGATTCCCAGGCATCCGTGCTCTTTCTCCCCGGGTTGCGGGACCTCCAAACTTCGCTCTCGCAAAGAATTCATCAACATCCTCTTCGCGCAAAATCTTGTTGTTGTAACGCGGGGATGCTTGGAACACCATCCCTTTTGGAAAGCCGGGGAATGACATGGCGCAAAGCGTACAACACGGGTTGAGACAGAAAAATGTAATATCTGGAGATTGAACAAGCTCTAAAGACTTGCTTTGTGTGCTTAAATTTAGAGACGTACATACACACATAACATAGGCATTTCATATAACATGCGAGTCGCTTCCCCCTGTCTTATTTCTGCAGCCACAGCGGCAATAGAAACGCCAAGAATTGCCAAGGGCGCGGTGACCTGAAGGACGAGCAATGATCGTCCATGTACCTAACTGCGCGCTCGGATGTTTACCCCTCAACGATCAAGGAAGAGCCCCAGGATGGGTAAACAACTGTTCTGATACGGATCGTTGGATTAGATCAGAAGTGTGGTTCGCCATTGGGATTCTGACGCCATTAGGTGGGCGGTACAGGCCGTTAGTCCCAACTTGACAGGCTTACTTGACCGAGCGTCTGCGAATCTAGCAAATGACCTCGGGAGTGTCTCATAGAATATCTCACTCGCACCGAACTCCCTCTAGCGCACCCGGCACCTGGCGCGGGTCCGCAATACCCCCTGATAACGACGACACGTTGCAAGCTTTCGACTTCTGACTACCTGCTGCAATTACTGTTGAACATAATGGCGCTAAATCCGATCTATAGATAGAAAGCTATGCCAATGATAAGCATGAGACAAATGTGACCAACAAATGACCTTTTTACTACTGTGTGGCTCAATATCTGCTCATCTAGTACTTTAGTACCGTCCCCAATGCGCTGCCACACGTTTGAGCAAGTGTTCGTGCGATGGCGATGAAAATTCACAACCGATGCTCAGCCTCACGTACGCCCTCATCAATCGACGATTTCCACTCACTGACCGTCCTCACCTCGTCTGCTATGATAGGCCAAATGAGTTTCGTTGCAGCATCCTTATGAGCGTTGGAAAATCCGGCCGTTGCGTCAGTCCTTCAAGAGGCCATCCCGTTAATAAAGTGAAGATCATGGCTAAGGTAGTCCTCGGACTTACAAGAGTGTAACATGGTATCCTCTAGTCCATAGGATCAGCGCTGGCATTACCCGATGGAATTTAACAGCAAAAGCAACATAACTTACAGCTCCCGCGCATATCTTGCCGTAGACTCAAGACAAGTGTTTGCGATCATTCCCGCCAAGACCAAATGAGTGATCTCGCGCTGATGTAGCTGATAGTCCAGGTCGGTGTTGGCGAATCCACTAATCGCGAAGTCTCTCGTATTAGCGTACGGGCCATGGAAGCACCGCAAACGGACTGAAATGTACGACACAGTCCTCGATATTTTGTCCTTTCATTCCATACGAGAGACTCACCTACTATTCCAGTGCTTGCTGACCACCACATCTCTATTTCCCAATATGTCTGGCTCGAGACCCTGAAAGATCTCCGCGCCCCAACTTCCTTCTTCGATAGCCCTAGATCCGGCAATGCCTGATGTCGTAGTGTTCATGTGCTGCCATCCGTCATAGTTTCCTTCCTTCCACGTCTGATGTAATGCGTAGTAGATCGGGACATGGACCCTACGGGCCGTGTCGACAAGTTCTGTCAAATGGCTCACCGTGTTCGTTTCAGTCAACGATTCACTGGCGATGGGATAGATTTTCCCGTTCGGATGAAGGAACTCATTGTAGACGTCAACCAGAACGATTGCCGTGTTGGGAAGATGAGTTTTGGGACTTTTGGAAGAAGTCATTGCCTTGTAGGCAAATTGAGTGTATTTCCTGGCTCGCTGGTCAATGGAAACTTGATTCTCGAGGGTGAGATATGTTAGGCACACAGTCACCTTGAGGCTCGAGGCCGAAAACAAAGAATGGCATCATTGCGACGATTAATCAGCGTCGGTGTACGGAGGATGATGTATCCCGCTTCGAATCCACTGCTTCGTAGATTGATAGGTCGCTAAGACGATCGATGGCGGACTAAGGAGCAACAATTAGCCCGAGATCACTAATCGGGTCTTTTGAGATGGCGTAGAGGATGCTAATGCATTTCACGATCGAACAAAGCCACGAAACTATTACTGGGACATCTCGGCGTGCGAGAACGTGGACATGCAAACGCAGGTGCAGGCTGTCGCTTGCCCTTACTAGGCCCTTGCATGAAGCTTAACTAGCGTCCGCCCAAAATGAAAGTCAGACGGACCAACTTCATGTCGAAAGCGATTCGACATGCCTCGGCAGTTTCTTTCCCATCGTGTGGTTGCCAGACCTTAAATTGTAAAGAGAAGAATGTCTATTTAAATGGGAGCGAGGAGTGCTCAACAGGCCGCTTTGAGTCTCAGCTTTGCGGTAGTATCAGACTAGCTGAAGCCACCGCTATGGGATCACAGGATACATCAGATACAGCATCTTCTCCTATTTGTAAAAGTGTTGGAGCTCACGAAGCAGCAGTAACCCGCCTTCAACAGGTCGCACAACACACTTCATCCGGCACCATGGGTTCCATCTTGTCACATCGCGAGAGCAGCAGACTCTTCTCGCCTCTCCGTCTTGGAACAATGAATCTCGAACATCGAGTCATCATGTCACCCCTAACGCGCCTACGCTGTCCTGGTAGCGTACCGACCCCGGTCGTCACGGAATATTATACCCAGAGAGCGTCGAAGGGAGGCCTGCTCATCACAGAGGGTATGCATCCAAGCTTGATGGTATATGGTTTCTACTTTCATATAAATTCAATACACTCGCATACCAGTCCTTTGTGAGATATGGCGAATTGAATGCTAACATTGGCCTAGGCTGGAGGTTTCTACGGCGTACCGGGCATGTTTGCGCCTGAGCACGTGAGGGCTGTAAGTATCGATCTCAAGCTGTTCCCTATGAATCCTGATATATTGCTTTCATGCGACATGTCTTTGGATAGAGATCTCGGGATCACACTTGAACTTTTCGATGATTACGAAAGTCGGTGCTAATCCTACTGTAGTGGAAGAAAGTGACGGACGCTGTGCATGCTAAGGGTGCCTTCATGGCGTGTCAGTTGTGGCATGTGAGTTCTTCCTCTAGTGGTCGTTTGAAGCTTCGAGTAGTGTTCTAAAAATCGGTGAGGTTGGGCGCTACGCGGTCTCGGTCTCGCTCGGCGGCCGCCAGCCATTGAGCTCTTCCGCAACGAACATTGGCTATGTCAACAGGAACACGCCTGGAGGCATTAAAGTGCCTCATGAGACGGCCAAACCGATGACGTTGCAGGATATCCAGGACACAATTGATGACTATGTGCATGCTGCGAAATGCGCGATCGAGGCAGGCTTTGATTGTGTCGAGATTGTACGTAAAGCATTCCTTTGGCAAAGGAGACAGCAAGCTGATGATACAAAGGCGTCAGGAAATGGATACCTGCTCGACCAATTTCTCAACAGCAATGTCAACTTCCGTACCGATGCCTACGGAGGCAATAAAGAAAACCGAGCTCGGCTCACGCTCCAAGTCCTCGATGCAGTCATCGCCGCTGTCGGGGCAAGCAAGGTGTCAAGTCGAATGAGTCCATGGGGCACAGTTTGGGTACCATTAGACTCGGATCCGATAGCCAATTACCGGTATGTGCTGAGCGAAGTTGAGAAGCGACGGGTCGCATATGTATGTCTCACTCAGCCGCGAGCTGATCTCTTGCTCGAAGAGAAGACCAAGTGGGAAAATATGTACGCGGCTATCAATGCAGGGAAGGTGGCTGCTACAGTTGAAGACCTCCATCTAAGACACTTCGAAGAAGTACTGAAGACTACACCCATACTGGCGAATGGCAACTATGATAGCGAGAATTGCTATGAGGAGGTGGAAAAGGGTGAGGTGGATGCCATTACGTTTGGGAGATGGTTTATCAGTAATCCAGATCTAGTAGAGAAGATCCGTTTTGGGCGGAGACTGACTAAGTGGAACATGGCCACGGTTTATGCCAGTGCGGTCGTGGTTGAGAGTGAAGGGTACACGGATTATCCATTTGGAGAAGTTGAGGAGGACGAGTCCGCGAAATGACAGGTCGCTGTGAATTGGCTTCCTGCTTGAGTTTTGAGTTTAGAGCATTCGACTTCTGTCATCATAGGGAAAATGGGGTCTACGGACTCCCTCATGTCGAGCGACTTATTCCAAGCTTCTGTCCCCAGGAAACACGATGAATTCGAACAGCAAAATGCAATGTGGTGTGTATATGGAGCGTACTTTTGTCTAGCCTGTGTAAAGCATTCTATAACTAAACATCTCTAAAGTGTTCAAACAACTTTCTGTTCTAGTGACTCGCGAAAAGGAGAACATTCCTTAGTGGTCTCAGTATGATGAGAATCTGCGATGCCTGAGTCCATCCAGCTTCTTGGTAAAAATCGCTCACGATAAGACTTGCCGCCCCCATTGCACGTGCTGAGTCCTATCCCAGAGTCTATAGCATCCCTCTCGCNTTTGGGCGGAGACTGACTAAGTGGAACATGGCCACGGTTTATGCCAGTGCGGTCGTGGTTGAGAGTGAAGGGTACACGGATTATCCATTTGGAGAAGTTGAGGAGGACGAGTCCGCGAAATGACAGGTCGCTGTGAATTGGCTTCCTGCTTGAGTTTTGAGTTTAGAGCATTCGACTTCTGTCATCATAGGGAAAATGGGGTCTACGGACTCCCTCATGTCGAGCGACTTATTCCAAGCTTCTGTCCCCAGGAAACACGATGAATTCGAACAGCAAAATGCAATGTGGTGTGTATATGGAGCGTACTTTTGTCTAGCCTGTGTAAAGCATTCTATAACTAAACATCTCTAAAGTGTTCAAACAACTTTCTGTTCTAGTGACTCGCGAAAAGGAGAACATTCCTTAGTGGTCTCAGTATGATGAGAATCTGCGATGCCTGAGTCCATCCAGCTTCTTGGTAAAAATCGCTCACGATAAGACTTGCCGCCCCCATTGCACGTGCTGAGTCCTATCCCAGAGTCTATAGCATCCCTCTCGCGTGCCTGGCGTGCACGATGGCCACGCCAGACTCGCTCCGGTAACATCGGGAGACGTTTTTGCTGCTGGACTCCAAACACAAGCCGAGGCCGGGTATCGGAACGACGACGACGAGGTATCAAGCGGAACATGCGAGGTAGAAGTGGTCCAAATTCGGGAAAGCAGACGCACAAAAGGCCGCTTGCGAGCTCCGCAGCCCTGAGACATCAAGCAAAATTGTCAGGAATCAAACTGCAAAACGCGGTAGTAACGGTATTCACTCACCCCCAGAGTAGTATTTCAGGCTGTCTCCAGGACTTGTCGCGATTTGCGCTGTTCCGAAGACGAACTACAAAACCGATTGTCGCAAATATTGGGGCGCTGATGATGTTCAGCGTCATTGATTTCGAAGCGTTACACGCTCCGCAAAAGGTTTTCACGTACCATAGACCGAACGTGAACACGAACACCACGAGAGACTTCTTTTTCCGACTCATTTCCAGCTTCCACACAGCATGAACTGGTAGAAACAATATGAGATAATCTGTGATGAAGTTGAAAGAATCACTCGTTTTCAGAACCATTGATAGATCGACGCAGCGGCCTGGCAGATGTGGATTGGATATCTTAGCACGCGGTGCGCACTCAAAAATCTTGACAAAGGTAGTAGCGCCGTAGAAACCAATGAGAACAACCACCAGGAAGGTAATGGCGGTGTACAATGGACTCCAGCGTTTGGGCGCGAACACACGTCGATATAGCCAGAGAACTGCGAGTTTGACTGTACAAACCATGACGCCGTATTCTATGGCTGCGACATTGAACCACTAATGCTGAAGTTAGATTGAAGAAGCTAGTAGTGCAGCTATGCAATTCGTACATAAGCTGCCTCTTGTGCTTCTTCTGCAGTGATGTCCCAAGCATGCTTGCCGCCGTTATGGGCCATTGTGGCCTCCATAATACCTAAGTACGCCACAGTTCCTGCCTAGAGGCTTGTCAAAGGGCTATTTTCCAAACATAGCTCATATAATCGGCTTACCCATGCGATCGTGGTCAGAACTATTTTCCTAGTTAACGTTGTTTTCCGCATCTTCTGACAGCTACCTACCATCCTCGAATATCCATGTCCTCTTGATGAATATACGGACGTAAGTCCTAAGAAAGAAGAATACAGTGATAAGTGGGAGGCATATTCCAGTAGTGAGATAGCTATAGTGAGCCAGTGAAGCTGGATGCGTCGGGTTCGACTCGACTCCAGGCGGAGGCTGAATAGCGGGTTTGAAAGTCGTTAGTTCACTGCGTCGTACAATTAAATGCGAAAGGTACATGATGCATGTATTCTTTGGGCTCAGGACAGCTTCCTGGGAGAGCTACGTTTCAAGCGGAGCTTTTGTGTCGATATGTAGGCGATGGGTTTTAAAATTAGACTGTGGCGGAGCACGCTGGGCTCACATCTAGGGAGGCTTTCAACAGAGGGACTTTGGCGTATCTTGCGGTCTACGGTTTAGGTTGCGATCGTCCTCAAGATCTACAGAACAGCGCACCGCTCGTGATCGACGCTGCAAAGCACGGTGCGTGTATTAGGAGGACGCGGTATACGAGGTAGGCAAAAGTTGATTGCGGCAGGAAGGATCAGCTTGTATGGAGACTGGCCATTACCACAGGACATGTTGTAAGTGGGCCGTGGGCCGTGGGGGCTCACTGTTTTCATGATCGTGGCGACCACGCACCCTTGTCAAGGCAGACTTATCACATGCAGATGCACTTCTATTGGTTGCTTCTTCGTAACATGGACCCAAAACCCTTACCGAGTACCATGTGGTAAGGGAAGCTAATTGGAGTAGGAGGCGGATTCAGCCTGAAACCATCATGGTATGAACGCTTCGATAAGCATTCCCTTCTTTTCTTCCAGAAGACGCTTCTTGCAGTAGCCTAGATGTTCCTTCAGAGAAGCCACAGTGGCTACTTGGACTCCAGTCAACCACGGGGTTCCATCTTCACCCTGGCCTGAGATACTGTGACTCCCAGAGTCTGCCTCCGCCAGGGCTGCATAATTCGGAGACGGTTTAAACGAGATATTCATCTCATCATCAGTGGCGTTCTGGTTCAAACCTTGCGGGTAAACCAACGCAGTCGAATTTTTGGGAGCTTTGAAACCTACGTAATTAGTCAGCCATGTCTCTGTGATCATGACGAGGAAGGCATACCGCCGTTGTTGAGTACGATTGTTAGTATAGGGATCTTGTATTTCGAGGCAACCCACAAAGCACTTGATGGCGCGGCGCACATGAAGCTTCCATCACCGACGATTTGGCAAATGAGAAGCTCTTCTTGGGTTTCCGACTTTGAAGCGTCAACTGCCATCCTCACTCCCAATGCGGCGCCATTACTCCAGCCAATGTCAGTGGCTCCGCAACCAATCCAGTGGCCGGGCTTGTCGACCTGCAATTGGTCTGCAAGTAGTTGCGCACATGTTACGGCTTCAACTACGAACACAGTGTTCTGTGGGAGCATGCACTTTAGTAGATACCCGATGTTACTGGCGTCCAGAGTATCACCGTCGCTCAGACGACGACGTGCGGCTATACTTTCAAGCCGTTGCTGGTGCGTGACCACGAGCGCCTCCGTTCGCTGATACCGCGAACTATCTTCGTCATCACCTTTGCATCGCAGTCGTAAATTTGGCCTAGCCGTGCTAATGTGGGCCAGGATCTGTTTTACAGCGGTGTAGCTTTCTGCTCTCCAACGTCCGTGGGCTGGGAAGAATGAGACGGGCATTCTTTCGTTCAGGGGATCAATATCGATCTGGTAAATGCGTGCATCCTTCGGGGGTGGATTATGCGATGGGATCCATGGTACATCGCAGTCGATGAGTAATATCAAGTCTGCGTCCTGCGTGCAGTTATCGGTGCCGAGTCGGAAACCTTGTGAGGCAGGATGTGAAAATGGGAAGCAAAGGTCACTTCCCCCAGTGTCATGCACTCGCAAACCAGGTATAAGGTCTGCCAAAGCCACAAGCTGCTCTGGGCAGCGTCGATCTCGTCCGGCGTAGCCTGTGATAATGAGCGGCCTCCTACTATCGACAAGCGCTCGTGCTATCTGTGAATGGGAGGAATAATTAGCAATTTCAGAAGAAGAGTTGAGATGAGACACATACCTCATCTACTGCATCTTCCGGCAATGAACCTAGACTAACAGGTTTCCACTGTTCTTGATCGAGTGCGGACGATTTCTCGATGACTTCTGCAAGTGTCTCTCGCGCGCTAGCAACATACACCGGTCCTTTCACCGCGCTGTTCGCGAATTGGATCGCTCGCGCCACAGTTTGTTTGACGTCGGTACCGGCCCTAATCTCTCTAGTATATCGGCAGTATTTTCGGACTATAGCTTTTTGATCTCGCGCTTCTTGAAGCCAGTGCTTGTGCTCTGTGCGTGATCCGGGTAACTCGCCAGCCTCCGTGTACGGACACAATCCTGCAAATATGAAAACAGGGACGCGTCCGACACTAGCATTATGTAGTCCCTGACTTAGAGCTTGAGCATCAACATCGATATCCACTACTACAGCCTGGGCTCGGCCAGTCACTCTGGCATAACCATCTGCCATCGATATCGCGGTAACCTCTGCTGGACAACTGATGAATTGCAGCCATCTATTCGGTCGCTCCTGTTTGCCCTTCACAATGGCCTCATTTATGGAGGGGTGGTCTAAACCAACGCTGATGAAGCAAGTAGTGACCCCAGCCTAGTACCACATTGTTAACGAGTGGGATGGTTCTGGAATGTTGCTGTTGTCAGCGCCTACCTCCCATAACGCCTCAAAAATAGCATATGCGATGGTGTACCTAGTAGTGTAAGCCTAAATATGTCGAATAGATGTTGTATTGATATACGAAGTCTTAGGCGCCGCTGGATGGGACATGATGTCTGGAGGAAAGCCGGGATGGTGCTGGTAGGATGGAATGTGTATGCTGGTCAAATTTGACAGATCTGGAACCATTGTGGAAGGCGCTTTGGGCCGATGATTTCGTGCATAAACATCGGGATGAGACTGAGATGATGGTATGTTTGTTGTTGTAGACAAACTACTGAAATGTGCGTTAGGGCGTGGAAACCGGCGTGGTGCACTGCGGAACTTGGATGCGAGCATCGTGGCATGTCACTTATTTGACGCACAGTGTTGGTGTTCGGTGTTGCTCCTTCAGTGAAGAATCTATCGTTCACAGGATCGTGGCGCGGCGGAGATAACTTATCGCAACTTCACCTTCACCTTGAATCAAAGATTCCACTTGATAGTTGGTGGGGCGGGGCGCGTACGCTGGGCGGGTCGCGCGGGACCGGGCTACTACCCGTATTGTCTCGTTTACGAGCAGCAAGCAGGAGTATTCGGACCGATATCTATCTCTAATCGAAATCTCATTGGTGAGCCAGTCATCGACTGAGCCGCACCCTAGTCATTCTCAGACCTGTGTGCCATTGGTTCAGTTTTGAAGCCGCACCTCAGCCCTGCTTGCATTCGCAGTGACACAAGCTGGGCAGATTAGGTCAGAATACCCCTGCTTGCTGCCCGTAAACGAAACAATAGAGACACGCTTTAGCACGCGTGCGTGATTGACACCCAAGCACCTCCCTACCAGTTGTATTCCACCAAAGTAAAATCCATAATGCGCACCCGTGGTGGGGAGGCGGGGGTCGACGGGAAGTGGGTCTCGGAGCTGCAGCTACCGCCGATCATACAATGCAACGATATTCACTGCCGCATTTGGTTCACTGGCAACAGTAACTTTCAATACATCAAACATCGTCACTAAGCATGCAAGGCTCAAGAACAGGATGTCCAATAATGAGGGTCATTTAATTGCCATACATGTTTCAACGGCCAGACACGGCAGGTCAAGTGTTGGAGCCATTGCTCACTGAGCGTAAGACGAATGTGCCTCTCTAGCAACAGCAAGCATCGCATCTGCCTCGAAGTGCCCACGCTCAGCACGCTTGTTGGCGTACGATGACTCAGGAGAGCTTGCAACCGCCAACATATCGTCAGCCTCGAACTCTGCAAGTCAAATTTAGCCCATGTTGGTCAAAAGGATAGCATCACGACTCACTAGCTGGCTGGGCTACCGGCGCCGCTTGCGCAAAGGCGAGAAACATGGGGATGATGGCGAGCAGCTTCATGCTTTCTTAGCCTTGTTGAAGTTTTTGTGTTGGCAATTCGGTGGTTGGAAGTGTTGCGACGAAATGATGCTTGAGGTGGTAAATGGTGGCTCCAGACTGCCCTTTTGTATCCGTATGGGATATCACTCTAGCAGGGCGACCCCTGCAACTGTTGCACAGCGTTTATCTTTCGAGATCATTCAAGTTATCTAGACTGCGCATATCAGAGATGATCATGGTAGCTGCGAAGGCGGGCAGCGTGGCGATTGGTGCGGAGGTTGCATGCTGGTGTGATAGACGATGCAGAAGATTGGCGAGTGCATGCATCGCTCAGCAAAATTTGAGCGCCCTAAGCGCAGCTCAAAGAGATAGGACTTGCCAGCGAGAACAGATAGATCAACTTTTTTCTGGTTATGATCATAACAGCCGCTGCCGCTGCTTCTTCGTGATCTCGACCTTCAGCAGTCTATGATCCTTTGCGAACGTCTAAGACTGCAATCCTGTGGGCTTTATCCCTGTACACTCTATTCACGGCAGAGTATCGTAAACAAAGACATGTCTTCAAAGCCAGCATTTGTTTATCTACCTTTAAAGGCCATATCTCAATTCCGAGACGATGACGATGAGCATCTCGGTCACACCTATTCGCAACCACGACAAAGGCTTGCCAGATACCACTGGCTTGCGCATGGCTTGAGCATGAGTGCGATACTTGTGTTGCTGCTCTCCAACTCGAAGCTTCAAGATCGTGCGTCCTGGACTGCATGTTGGAACTTACACAACTACTTCTGTGAGTCATCTCAAGATGGTCTATGAAGCACTCTCACTGACATAGTTTGAAGCCCCCATCAACGAGGGAGTTGCTCCTTTACCCTATGTCGAAACACGCTTCAACGGGTCATTGTGGCATCCATCTCCATTCAAAGGACCACCAACTCCAAGTACGGAAGAGGCTTGGCATTCAGTCATGGAGTATGGTATGATCGGTGTAGATGCAGTCGACATCCAGGCAGTTGGACACAACTTAAGCACTGCAGCCCGCTTTCCCGATGAAGTAGGTGGAAAGTACATTGCAGTAGCTGTAGGCACGCACCAACTGCACTGCCTGCACTACATATGGCAAGATCACCACCAATCATACTTCGAGAAGGTGCAGCAAAAGATCAAGGATATACCTGAGATGTACGAGCGCCACTACGAGCACTGCATCGATTACATCAGACAGAGTCTCATGTGCAACTTTGATCCCGCACTTGTCACATATGACTGGGTGCTCGATCATCAGAACCCCACCCCGAACTCAAATGCTATGCATAAATGTGTTGATTGGAACGGTGTTCAGAGTTGGTTGAGACGTAGGACTGTCGAGGTCCCGGATGGATTTGTCTGGTCGCAACCTGAAGGCCAGCCAAGCCTGCCTTGGAACCCGTAGATACAGCAGGTATTGCGTCCGAGCAGGTGAAATGTGGCGAATCTGATGGCGACCCGATACATGCGAGTTGGAACTTTGGGCCTGCACTTCATACCATTACTCTCCTATAATGCAACGATCGACTGGCCTGTACGAGCCTGCCAAGTGTTGAAATCGGTCCGCGTTGGGTTGCCCTGTGTACCCCACTCTTACACACCAATCTTTGGGGAGTCGTGCATGATGTCCAACGCATCGACGTGCTCAGAGATAACGTTGTATGTGCACCAATATGCATTGTGCGCCGTCGATGCGGCTCTGCCTTGCCGTTGCCTACTTTGCCTCCTTTTAAGGTTTTGTTTTGCTGCGCTTTGGCCAGTTTAACCCCGCACTTGGAATCGATTCTCGCAGGCGGCTGATGAGAGAGAATTTGAGGGTTACCATGGAACCCCTGGAAGTGTTGGTTTTCCATCGAGGTTGTAGTGCGTTTGAGATGCTGTATACGTTTGACTGCGCAGATCCACAACTCGATTCTGAGGTGCTGTGGCAATCGTTTACTCTTGGACTTCTTTCGTGACTCCGAAGATTTAGTGCGGGATCGACGTTCGCCCTCTTGCGAGAGCAGATCGTCATTAAAGTCCCTTCCAATGATAGTGCACCCTGCACCACAAAAGATCTGTATGCCTGCAGACGACATACAGAATACTCGGCCACTTGAGAGGGCAGCAAATTTGACGTCAGTCGCAATTGCTCTCCGGACCGTTTCTCTGAAGTCAAGACTCGGCTGTGTCTCTTTCACATCCAAGCCCAGAACCCTCTGTGTCTCTGTCACATCAAGACTGCGCCCCATTCTCAATTCCCATCCTTCTTAAAAGCCCACAGTACCACTATCTCATCGTACAAATCGGAAACGATCAAACTGTCTGTGTGTAAAACCATCAGGGCCTGTACGAGGTGGCCGCCTTCTTGCCCATGATCCGGTAATTTCGCTTGTAACTTCGCGATCTCGCGGAGGATATATGGCGTATTTTTGCTAGAAGTCTGATGTGTTCAGAAGTATATTTGTCGTCGCCGTTTTGATATCTTTGCTCAAGGCATTGACGTATACTTAGACTTCCGTGTTAAAGGGTATTGACAAGCGTACTTTAATTACATGTTGAGTTTTTCGACGGCCATATTCACAGCTCTCTGGAACGCGTGCAAAAGTGATTTGTAGTTCAGCATACTGTCTCTTCCAAACGTGACCCATTTGAAGCTTTTCGTCGTTTTGTCGTTTGTGTGAGCTGCGATGCATTGCTCAATCTGCTTCACAGCAACCTCGCAGTCTGCAATAATGTCCCTTGTGTCTTCCTTGAGAGCAGTTGGGAAAACATTCTCGGGATAATCTTTCATGTCTTGGGCAAAAGATTTTTAAGACTGACTTCAATGATCCAAGCTTGGATTGTACCTGCAGCATTTCTTTACGCGCTTCGCGTATTTAAACCACGAACTTGCCAATGTGAGCGGTGGTTTTCGTTATCGGTGGTACAAGTGCGATGCAGCCAAGGGCTACCGGAAGCGGTTCCATCCCAAGCCGTCTCTGTGGAATCAATCTGCCACAGACTCACGAATCCCGGGAGTTACCTGATTCAATTCCATTCGTTGTGATGATAATGATCGAGACTGCTGTAGTGATGTGAGAACGAGAAAGATGAAGGCGGAGGCTGAAGTTGGAGGCTGACTTGCTTCAGCAGGCCGTTAAAGCGCAACAGAATAAGAAGTGGCGAAACACGGGCCTTTCACACCCATCTCAAACCATACCCAAATGTGCCAGTGCATCAGCGAAGTACTGGAAAAATGGGGAAATGAGGACGTCGCAAACGAAACTTGGAGGGGGCTTGTAGGTGGCTTTAGGTCGTATATGTAGCTGCCTCCATGCGGGTAAGCAGCTGCGCACCTACACATCTTTCCGCTATAGCTTTGCCTTCGCTTCGCCTATGGCGCCCCGAGAGACATTTTGAGAGCGTGTCTGTCAGCCACGTTACTTCGTAGTACAACCAACGAGTTCTACCTACTTTCCAAGCCTCTAGAGTCCAAGCTAACGCGCAACGAGGCATAAGAGCACTCAGTGCAGAGGCTGTCGGAGCTGAGAAGGCCGATTCAGCACAATTATCTCCGAAACAATAATGTTGCAGGCCAATAGGCTTGTGTACTGTAGTTCTGTGATTATGCGCTCATGCTTGCTCTCCGCACGCGCTGCTCGTTTGTGTATGCTTCTTCTCCACCCAGTAATGCGCTTTCTTCGTCAGCGGTAGCACTGCTCTTCTCCACCGTCACAACCGGCTTCTGCAGCGCGCTCCAAAGTGTACTACAGATCACGATCACGCCGCCGACCATGCTCCACACGCCCGGAATGACACCCCAGATACCCCAATCGAAGGCCAGAGCGAAGATAATCTGGACATACAACATGCTCGTGGCTTTGCTGCTCTTGTCGAGCTGAAGACCGGCTGTGAGAAGGAACTGCAGCACGAAGCCAAGCACACCCATCGCCACGAGCAAGATCCATTCGCGGGACGCCTGCGGCATACGGAAGCCGATTCCAGGAACAACAAGGAGCGCAATGGAAGAACCAACTGTCGCGAGAAGAGCGAAGTAGTTGACTGACATGAGTGCGTGAGCACGATTCCCGATGACCCGAATCACGGTGTACGCCCCTGATGCGCCGACAACACCAAGCACCGACACCACAATCGCAATGAAGCGCTGCGTCGGTGAGACTTTGTCGATGCCTGATGGCTTCTTAGGATGTAATTCGTCTTTCACATCACCAAAGAGCCATGGCGGGTGCGCAATAATGATGATGCCAACCAAGGCGACGAGGCCAGCCATGAGTTCCTTGCGCGTGAAAGTCTGACCAAGGAATACCGAGCATGCCCATGCTGTGACGATGGGAACCAAGAATCTGAATACTGTGGCCTCCGCAAGTGGAAGGTAGTGGACGGAGTCTTGTATGATCAGCGTGGATGATGGTGCCTGGACATGAAGAAAGTGACTCACAATACAAGCAGTAAAGTCCGCCAAAGCCAAAGGCAGCGCGTATAACGAACCACTTTCTTACGCCGCGAGCGCCCAAGGGAAAATCAGGCACTCTCGTCCACCACATGTATAAGCTGCTCAAGATGAATGTAATGCCCATTCGAGCAACGATGACCTGGTTCGGGTTAGCCAGTAGGCCGCAAATAGCCGATGCAGTATTCTCAGAAGGCTATCGTACCTGGAATGGATGAAATTTGGTGTCGCCTTGTTGTAGGTATCTTGCCATCGCATCCATAGACGCACCTGCAAGCTCAGCGAGGAGAATGAGACAAGCTCCTTTGTTGTTGTTCCATATTGAACGCCAGACACTTTCTTTCTGCGGCGTTGACTCGGCCTCTTGCTGTGGGCTTGTGTTGATAATTTGGTACGACATGGCTGGATCTAAATCTTGTGCTCAAAGAGAGGGGGGAAACGGCTGAAGGGACGAAGCATGAGAAACCATGGACGTGCGTTATTCGAGGCCGATCGTAGGATGGAGTGCAGGGAAGAGCTTGACTGCGACCCACTTTTCGGAGTTGCCTTTGCCGGAAACCATTCCGCGTTCGTCATTTCCAAGGTCAGACGACAACATCACTTGCAACCACACACACCGCCTAGGCCGTGAAGCAATGCCTGTTCCATCCAAAATTCGATTTACATACTTCGCTTGTGGTTTAAACCATGGTTCTGACGCGCACATACCCCGCACTCTTCCTGCAACATGAAGCGCGGGAACGCTGACTCGACGGAATCATCGATCATGTACAAACCAGACCGCATTTTTCAATGGCCCTCTCCCAGTTCATACTTTGCACAGTCTTCCATTCTGTGTTTGCACGCCTTGCTCCCCATCTTCGACACGCCATCTTTCGCTTCCGACCGCCGTGGTGGCATAGAATACATCCCCTGGATCATACTTTCTCTTGATCTGACTCAGTCGGGGATATAAACCTCCATAAAACGATTCTTGCCAATCTGGCTCCATGACGCTTGCTTCATTAAGGTACGTCCCACCTCCAGCAGCCACAGAAGTGATGTCGCGCCAGGGTTGCAAGATGTTCTCCTGTAAGTCTTTGTTCGCGGCAGCAAGACCCTCCGGTGTCGAGTGGTCCATGGATTTATTAGAGGAAGTAACAAGGAACATGCCACAATTTCGCCAAGCTGTATGTACCGCATTGTCCGTGTTCGCGTAATCCTTTGGTGCTTTGTGGTAGCCAAGAAGGTGCTTTCCTGCCAGTACGTGGTCTTTGATGAGCGCAAAAGTTTCGTTATATTTCTCTTTGAAATTTACCCGCGGCACGATACGATTCGCGGGCAGAGAGTTGTCGAGACCAATTGGAAACGAATTGGAGCCCCATGTCGCTTGATAGGCATTGTAGAACGAGCTGTGCGCCAGAGATGAGTGAGG
Organism: Paraphoma sp. B47-9; assembly: GCA_001748405.1. Taxonomy (NCBI): domain Eukaryota; kingdom Fungi; phylum Ascomycota; class Dothideomycetes; order Pleosporales; family Phaeosphaeriaceae; genus Paraphoma; species Paraphoma sp. B47-9. The sequence continues at coordinate 33,528 of BCLK01000012.1, forward strand.
TGAGGTTAGGGAGATATTCTCCGCCTTGAGATAGTTGAAGAAAGGCTTCACGACTTTTGTGTACGATTCCAGGGTATGGTTCGGCGCAAAAAGGAACATCATGTTGAGGAATGGGGCTGGAGCTTTGCCCATGATGAAGAAGGAATAGATCCCAGCGTCAGCCCAATCGAGGAAGACGTCGTAGAACTTTTTGATGCCCTTCCAGAAAGCATCGGCGTTGTTCGTTGTGGCATCAAGCACCCACTTCGATGTCACGACGTCAAGCTTTGGATGCGCTCGAATGATGACGGACGTGACCACTGCAAACGTTCCGCCGCCACCCCCACGAAGCGCCCAGAACAAATCCGAATGCTCGGCCTCGGAGACTGTGATGAATCGACCATCGGCTGTGACGACTTGAAAGGCTACAACATGATCGGCGGCCATACCATAGATTCCGGCGAGAGGATTCTGGCCACCTCCCGTGATCATCCCGCCTGCATAGCCCACACTCTATATTCAGTCAGTTCCACAAAACGCGCAAGACGTAAATTGGTTTTTGGACTTACCCAGGAGACGGCTCCCAAAACGGTCACATTGTATCTATCCGCCGCTTCATACACCTGACGGACAGTCACACCAGCAGCGAGCTTCAGTGCCGGCCCGCTGTAGCCTGGGCCTCTGTAGTCAGGGAGGAAGTCGATCTGATCTAAATTGTGCATCCAAAGGCTGAGTGCTCCAGCTCCCACTGATTTACCCAGATAGCAATGGCCTGTGTTCTTGATGACAAGGCGAAGGTTAGCAGCTCGAGCGAAATTAATGGCAAGCTGGATTTGAGCAATAGTGGAAACTTTGATAGCGTACGCTGGATAGCCACCAAGCGTACATGTCCTGGACGAGCTGTCGTTCGTTGGCATGCAAGTCCTGCCTTGAAAAATTGGCCACATGTTAGATGTTGGATCCGCATGATGAAAAAGCGGATTGGTGAAGTTCTTCGTGACATCTGCACATGTCTGAGCGTTCTGCTTTCCCCATGGCGTGTCATAGCAAGGTGCCGCTATCGGAATCGTGGGAATGAGGGCTCCACCGAGCAGCGCATCAAAGACATCCCAAACAAGAGCTTTTGGCCATGCAAGGTCTCCGGGAAAAGTTTTGCATCGGGAAGAAACGTTCCGCCGAGCAAGCGCAAAGTTGTCTGCGATATCTTTTTCGAAGATGAAATACCCTGCATAGGCGGACGTGGCGTTGTTCGTGATCAGCCGTTCCACAACTTCATCTGTTAATTGTCGGGTTTCTGCTGACTGGAGAGATGCTCCAGCCGCAACACTAAGTGGAACTGTGGCTACGGCCGGCTCGAGAGACTTGAGAGCAATGGATTGCCCAAGCAAAAGATGCGGAAAGCATAGTAGGTATCGCAGTATCATATTACCCCGAAGTAAAGAAATCATTGTGCGATCAAGGTGGAGTATGAAAAGTTAGAAAGGAGGTCTTTGTATGTTGCTTACTCAAACCTTTTATCCCTACCGTAAGGTGTAAGGCCAATGCATGCAACCACGCAGAAATTCCTGTAAGCAGGACCAATGGGTCGGATGTATATCCTGGGTGCTTATAGTGCATCGCGAAAGCGATTGTCAGATCCTCAATTGCCGGCGTCCGCGCGATCCCAGAAGGCGTGGAGACTTTCGCACAAATAGTAAGGCATGTGCTGCAAGCCAGTATGTTCTATCTGTTCCTGCAGTACACAGACCAATAGCAGCCTTGCCTTCAACTGAAAGATAGCGTGAGGCATGCGTGAGGCTGCAAGATACTAATATCGTGCCGTTTTTACAGGCTCCAAGAGCAGGCCAAGTGCGCTTAAGGCCTTGGCGAAGACGGCGATGGATTGATAGGATTGCGGTAAATCAACGACCGGCACAGTCGCGGTGCGGTCTGCGCAAGAACCCTGGAGGAAATGACCATGCCGGGCGTACGTCTGGTGTCAGATTACCTAGGGAGAGGCGCAACAGGAGCTTATTGCTTCTCGCGCGACGCCGCCATGAACACAGTCCTTGGACTAAATACTCTTACTGATCTTACGGCGGCCGTGATGCTAGGCCGGGAGCAATGTGCGGTGGAGGTTGAGGCTTGCGACCGCAGGCAGGGCAAGTGGGGCTTGCGGGCGCAACCGCGGTTCGGCGGCAAGCCAAAACGTCGACGGGAACGCCTCCTTTCGCGCTTTATCATGCTTTCTCTCTCCTTTGCTAACTCTTAGTGGTATTGCATGGGTGTTCTCGCCCTATTGTGGTTGGCTATTTCTTAGTGTATCAAAGGGATGTCTTCAGATACTGTGGCAAGAGTCAAGTAGACTGTGTGTAGGTCGTCTAGTACAAGGCTCCCATCTTCTACTGGACACGCGCCACCTCGCCAGTCGCGATATCAAAAATAAATCCCTGGGCATTTTCTGCCAATTCCTTTGGAACAAGGGGCGACTCTTTCAGCAATTTGAGGTCTTCACGAACACTGTTTTCAAGCCTGGTCTCAAATCAGCTTGGCCTATTTCCGATCAAATGTTTCCTCTAGCGCGAGGGCAAGGAGATGGGAACCGTACTTATCGATCGCCGCGAGATACAGTCCATCGATGAGCTCGTCATGGCCGGGCCCAATCGTAGACTTGAGTTTTGCTCTCATTCCCTCGTCAGTGTATCGCAAGCAACCGCAGTCAGTGTGATGCATGACTAGAACCTCATCAAGTCCGCCCGCGATGATTATGCGGAGAACTGCGATATCCGCAAGCGCGTTGCGAACGCGGCCTCCTCCGTTTCGGTGAACGATAGCTTCTGTATATTTTCCAGCAATGTCAGCCGACTGACAGGTAACGCATTGCGAAAGGGGATACAAAGTAAACTCGGTCACATACCCTCGGCCTTTAGGTTAAAGATCGTTTCTGGGACACATCGAGGATCAATACATGTTACTGTTGAACTTATGTTAGCTTGCTTCCATGATTCGCTGGATTAGCGCGACATACTAATGAGGGTTCCCGACATCTTCTCGCCCCTTGCACTTAGTTCAGCAAGCCTGGATGCCGGCTTGTGAACTTTGGCAGATTCTCTAGGCCTGAGTCAGAGGTTTGGTCATCAAAAATTCATAAAATGGCGCTTGACAGACTTGCTCCGCTCGACAAGCTCTGCAATCGTAGGATGTACCATTTTCGATTCAACTTAGGAGACTTGTCTTCTTATTACTGTTCGGAAGTTTGGCTGATCTTGAGGTAAATAGTCAACTTATAGCTTTGTTTTCACATGGATGAGAACTCCTTACATGGATTGGGCTGCTTTTTATGGGTTGCTTCCGCGGTGTGTGCTACTTCCGCGATTGTTCCTCCTTGACAAGGGGACGTCTCCAGATGTTAGTGAGACCAAGTACAATTTATAAGTCCCTTTCAATTTTGATGCACATACTGACAAAGCACTGGTGAATGATTGCGGGGAAGTCAGCGGTGGCTTCTGTTACTCTGTATCGCCGAGGCGGACGTCGTAATCGGGATGGTGGGAACCTCGGGAAGGGAAATGATTACTGATCTTGAAAACTTACTTCGTAGACCATACAAGACAGTAGCATGCTTGATCAACTAGTCATAATGAGGTAATGATTCGTTTATCATGCCTCGATCCTTCGTACAACGTGTCTCTGCCACTAAGGCTGGTTTGCTAGTGTATGGGAGGCTGAATTTGCCGAAACCCCAGCACACCATACTAATGGACAATAAAGAAGTCGGTACGATCAAAGTTCTTGGTAACGAATGGCTGGAAAGTTGCAATGGCATTGTTGTAGTCAAAGAGATCATAGAAGCGAGACTGTACTATATACAGGCAGAGTGACCCACAGATATAACAATCCAGCAGGTTCAACTGTACGGAGTCGCGATCTTGAAGAAATACAAGAAACGCAGGAGACATAAGAAGCACAGGAAATACGAGAGCGCAAGTGAAAGAGTCTCTTCTTCACCGTGACATCTCTACACCACTACCCCTCCCTGTCGCTAGAGTCATGTACCACTACTTTTCCTCTAGCTTTCCATAGAACCAGTCCACCAAGTGGACTACCGTCGGACAACTCCACGTCAGTGTCGGTGGTACGGTGATACTCATCGCTTTCTGCAGCTGCTGCCGCAGCGCAACCGTCATAACAGAATCAACGCCCAAATCCGCGATGGCTGTACGGTCGTCTATCTCCTCGACATCCAAGTGCAGAACCCTAGAAAGACAGCCCTTAATTTCACCATTGAGATGAGCTTTCAGTTCCGGGCCAGATCGAGGCTTTGATACTACGACCGTGGAAGAGGTTATAGAGGCAGCGGATGAGCTCAATTGCGCGCGACGCTGCACGATGTCTGCGATGAGATCGCAGGGAAGCGGCTCATCGGCGTCCAGGATACGGGTGCGTGTCACCACAGCGTGATCAGTGTCGACGCTGGATAGATGCGTCCATGCTTGGAAGCCCTCTTCGACCGTGATGTCGGTCACACCTTTACTGTGCAGCTCAAGATCTACCAATGCTGTGTCGGAAGCAAGGCCTAGGCCGCGCCATGCAGTCCATTGCATCGCGACAGAGTTACATCCTTGTGCGCGGCGATGCGTAGCGACCCCATCAAGGAATGCATTGGATGTAGCGTAAGCAGATTGCCCCGGTGTTCCGATGATCTGGCCAATCGACGAAAACAGTACGAAGAAGTCGAGCGAACCAGGTGGAAACAGATTATGGAGGTTCATGACACCTTGCACCTTGGGTGCCATGACATTGGCATAAGCGTCAGCCGTAGTGTCTTTGATGTAGCCATATCCGGAAACACCTGCAGCGTGGACAACACCGAGGACTGGTGGGAGACACAGTCGATCGAGAGCTGCAGCCATGTCGTTGTCCGCTGATTCAGATCCAATATCGAGCGCGATCGCGTATATAGTCGCACCTCGTCTCTCTAACTTGTCAATCTTCTCCACGACAGCAGCCATGGAACCGGAAGCGGACGACCATTCCTTGCGTGGTGGGAGGTCACGGCGCGAAACGACCACGATTCGATGAGCGCCATTGTTCACCAGGTATTCAAGTACCTCAAGACCGAGATCACCGAAACCACCAGTGACAACATACGTTCCATGGGCCTTGGGCAGGAGAGTCTTGGTTGATACGCCACCCTGTTGTTTGTCGAAAGGCCGAAGCCGGGCAGCCCGAGGTACACCATCTTGTACGCGGACGACGCTGTGCTCTTTGACATACCTGACTGGCAACAAGGGAAACGCTGGCCCTTCGTTGTCGATGAGACCGCCCCAAGCCTCGGGGTACTCAGAAGCTGCGACGCGCGCGAAACCATAAAGCGCGTAATGTGCGAGTGCAGTGGGCGAACTCCTTTCATGAGCGCTCTGAGTAATGACGAACAGTTTGGGTGCACTAGACATGCTCGCGAGCGTAGACAAAATGCTAGCTGTCTCGCAGGTGAAGGCGTGGGTCTTTGTGGCAACTTCATCCATCTTCGTCACCGGTCCGGGCAGATAGAACACGACTGCATCCTTCTCGTGTAGGATACTCAAGGCTTTACTTTCCTTCAGTTGCTGACTCGAAGCCACAGTCACAACTTGTCCTCTGATCATAAGCTCCAGTGTATTGATGTAGTCGTCCAGGGTCTGCGACTCATCCGATACTATCAGGGCGTTGCTCATGGGCAAAGGTGTCTCCGCGAGCTTTGGAGGTACCCACGTCATACGATGCACCAACGCATCGACACCGGTACTCTTCTCGTTGACAGCTTCGACATCAGAGAAGCGCATTCCGATGATCTTCGTAAGCAGTACTCCATCCTCGCTGACAAGGCTGATATCAGCTTTGAGGTTATCGCCTTGCGATGTGTCTTCGATGAATAGATGGCCAACCTTGGGAGGTGAGATCTTGGAGAGAAAAACAACTTGGTCGATGCCGCTGACAATACGCATCCTGACATTCTTGAAGAAGATGGAAGAGCCTACAGATGTAGCAGCGTCAAGGAACGGTGCCCAACTAGCTGTGTCCCACGATACTGCTGAGCTACTTGGATCCATGTCCATCTTAACGAGCATTTCCTGGTCGTTGCCGAAATGCTCCAACACGGACCAAGGGTACGCAATGCCGGATACACCAATCTTTTGGAGGTAGTCCCAGGCAAAGCTGACAGGCATCTGGTTTCCAATCCTCTTTTTGATCGCGGGAAGCGAGAGTGTTTGCTGGTAAGAAGCGATATCCGTGGTTGTAAATTTGGCTTTTGCGTGCTTAAGCCATTCGTGTTCAGGGAATTCCACGCCAGCTGCTTCGGGCTTCATTAGGCGGGACGACATCTCGATGGTGTCACCCTGCACAACGACTTGTACCTCGCGCTTGTCAGAAGTCATTGGAGTTGGCACCCGCAGCTCCAGGTTGAGCAAGACGTTCGCTCCCGTGGCTTTCTCAAACGTTTCGCAGTATACCGCAGCTGGGATAATCTCAGTTCCATCAAGAAGATGGGTCAAGGGATACGGCTTCGTAGTGTCATCCAGCGTCGTGATCCAAGCCGTTGTCTGGCTACCAGCAATCTCAATGGCAGCTCCAAGCAGGGTATGCTTGTCCACGTCATGCTGGCGTGCAGTCGCAGCTGATCCCATTGAAATGTCCTTCCAGTACGGTCTGTGCACCCAAGGCGTCTTTGGTACCTTGGTTGACCATGGTCCAGGTCCGAGAGAAGCGCCAATATCAAAATTTACGCCTAAGGCGTAGAGTTGAGAAACAGCTTTGGGGATGCTGCGCTCTGGCGAGACGTTGCGCTTCATCACCCCAAATGCAGCACATTCATCCACTGCTCTCGCCGTCAAAGTGTCGGAAATGGAGTGCGAGATGATTGGATGTGAGGAAATCTCCATGAAGACGCGATATCCATCATCTGCGGCAGCCTCAACCGCATCAACAAGGAGAACAGGGTCGACCATATTGTTTGTCCAGTACTCGATGTCGCGGAGAACAGTGGTCCTGGGATTTGATGCTGAGGTCGAATAGATTGGAATAACAGCAGGATGAGGGTGGAGGTCGTCACCCAGACTGTTTCGCAAGGCAGGCACAAGGCGTTCAAGCGCCGGGGAATGGAAGGCAATGTCAGTCTGAACCTTCCACGACTTGATGCCCTCCTCGTCGAGGTATTGTACGTATTCCTCAATGGCTTTGATGGTACCGCTGACGACGCAACTGGTGGGCGATGATCGTATGGCAGCGACAATATCACTCCTCCTCCCAAGTTGTTCTTTCGCTGTCTCAAACGGCAGGCATACCAGCGCCATGGCGCCTTCACCTTGTATCTGCTCGTAAAGTTCCGCTCGTCGCGCGACAATGATCGCACCCTCATACTCGGTAATGCAACCAGCAACCACTGCAGCGGCTATTTCACCAACAGAATGACCAATAATAGCCTGCGGTAGAATGCCTTGGGATTTGAGGAGATTTGAGAGGCCGATCTGGACAGCATACGTGAGAACCTGAGTCTGCGCTGAGCCTCCTAACTCGCCGCGCATGAGAGCTTCGCGGACTGAGAAACCCATCTCAAGCTTGAAGGTTTCATCTAATGTGGCGAGACTGTGGCAGAAAGCTGGCATATGGAGAAGCTCCTTGCCCACGTCTGGCCATTGCGCACCGTGACCTGAGAAGACCCATACAACACCTTTCTGTACTGCATGATCGAGTATACGACTGCTTGTCGTCCATTGGGTTGGCCTGCCTTTCGCGAACTCAGTCAGACTAGATATAGCGTCTGCGTGATCAGATACTACGAATGCAGCCCTATTACTATGAACAGCGCGGCGCTGAGAGAGAGTTCGGGCGATGGCATCCAGATCTTCTGATGCACCCTCGGCTGATAGCCAGTGTGCTAGTGACATTGCGTGGGAGTGCAAACGCTTCTCTTGTGCAGCCGACAATGTCAATGTGACGATGGATGTATTTCGCGTCTCGACCTTGCTCGTCAAGGGCGCGGGTGATTGCTCCAGAATGGCGTGACACACCGAGCCTCCATACCCATAGCAACATACCGCCGCTCGACGCACATCGCACTTTGGCCAGGGTTTCTGTTCGCGGAGGACCTCAAGTCCACTTGCTTCCCAGTCAATCTTAGTGTTGAGCTTGTGTAACAGTGTCTGCGGAGCAAGCATGCCTTTTCGCAGACTGAGAACTGCTTTGACGAAACCAATGGCCCCGGCCGCGGCCTCAAGATGGCCGACGTTGGGCTTGATGGAACCAATGTAACAGGGAGAGTGGCCAGCACGGTTCGATCCGTATACTCGAGCGATTGCACTAATCTCCGTGGGATCTCCTAGCGATGTTGAGGTTGCGTGCGCCTCAACATAGTTGATAGTATGAGGACTGATGTTTCCCGCTCGCATGAGCGCCTGTCTGGCGACAAGCTCTTGTGCCTTGGAGTTCGGTGCCATTATACCATTTGTCTTCCCATCCTGAGCAGACGCTGAGCTCTTCAAGACTGCAAGGATGTCGTCATCGTCATCAATAGCAGCGCTGAGACGTTTGAGCACTACAACAGCGCCGCCTTCGCCTCGCGCATAACCACATGCATCGTCATCGAACGATCGACAAACTCCTTCGGTGGTCAATGCGCCGGCCTTCTGAAGCATGTGTGTGAGACCCGGTGCGCAGATGACGTTCACACCTCCGCAGATGGCAATAGTGCTTTCGCCTGATTCAATAGCCTGGCGAGCTAAGTGTATGGCGATGAGTGAGCTCGCGCATGCTGCATCAACTGCCGCGCTTGGTCCTTGTAGTCCCATGTGGTATGATATTCGATTAGGAACACCGTGGTATGCGGTACCTATGCCACTCCAGGCCTCGATGGTAGGGAGGTCTTCCATCAACATGCGTGAATAGTCATCAGAGTCTATGCCCATGTAGACTGCAGTATCGCTTCCAGATAGCTGGTCAGGATTTATGCCGGCATTCTCGAGAGCTTCCCATGCAAGCTCTAATCCCAGCCGCTGGTGAGGGTCCATGAGTTCAGCCTCTTTCGGCGAGATACCGAAAAAGGCCGCGTCAAAGTCCTCGAGATTATCTAGAAAGTATCCTTTGCGGATAATGTTGTCGAGAATCTTCGCATTGCGTGGGTCGCGTTTTCGCCATGGCTCCCATCGATGTGCTGGGACTTCGCCCGAGGCGTTCTTCTTCTGGAGGAGAAAATCCCAGAGCTTGTCGAGTGTATCATTACCGCCCGCTGTTCGGCATGACATACCCACGACAGCAACACCATCGCTGCTTGCCTGCATAGTGTTAGCCAATGCTATGGCGATATTGAAACAGAGATCTTCCATAAGATAGGGACAATGGACACTCACAGAATCGAATTTCCCAGAAGCGGTCATCTTGCCGATTTAGTGAAGATTGATAGCAGCAGTGAAAGATGGGAATGACAATTGGAGCGATCTTGGCATGCCCTCATGAAGCCTCAAGCTCTTGCCAGACGAGCTCTTGAGAGGTGAAGCAGGATGATTTATCCCAGCTGCGATGATGGCCAGGAACACTCGGGGAGTCGCGTCAAATTTCTACCACGAGCAATCTCGATGTCGAATCCTGGTCCCAGCAAGGATTGAAGGAACGTTTTAGACCAGCCATAGTCTGACAGGGCTGCCGAGGGCCCAGACTAAATGTGATCCCTCCTCTTACGGGCAGTCCTTTGTCAGGACTCTCCTTAGGCAGAGGCACTAACCACGCATATTTCGTGGTTAATCGTGCACAATAGGACAGAACTGGTATGGCTCCGCTGAAGTTGTTATCGGTAGCTGCGATAGGACGCCACCAGGTCAACATATATATGGCGTCAACCAGTCCATCGGTATGGCATCAAAAACTGTTGCAGTCGTTATCGTATGGTGGGAAATAAGCATGTTGATCATGTCGACATTCTTCGCCAGTATTCAAATGCGCATTATCGATGGTAGTAGAACACGTGCGCCTAGCAATCACATATTCATGTCGTTAATTGGAATGACCCTCGATGTCCAGGTCGCTGGTACAACTGGCGAGAATCTGGCAGCAGCAGATCATCAGGGTCGAGAACTAAAAATCCACAAGATAAGCATAATCAGCAACACGCGTAGAGAGCATTGAGCGATTCTGCGATAAGAGCACTTGGTCGCCGTTGAACGTGTTGTTGCCAGTCTGTCGGTATAAAGCATCGGCGTTCTTCGGGACAAAGCCGTATTGTGATTTTTACACGCCATACCTAAACTCCCGCACCTTCTTTTGGTAATAATAAGTCGCCAACGCGCCCGTCGCTCCCAATGCAATGGGAACAGGCGCACGTCCGCCGGTCTTCAGTATGCGAGGAACTGCAGATCCGAGCAGCACAATGCTGTTGCCGAGCGCGAGTTCCGTGCCATAATCCTGATTCTGCTTGATGCGGTAGCCTGCTCGAGTCAATACTTGCCCTCGAAACAAAGAATCATACGGACGGCCTACCTGCGTATCCGTATGATGCTCCAAGGACGAGCCCGGCAACGAGTGACGGAGTTGAGCGGGTTCGCAGATAACCTGCTGTGCCTCCCGCGGCCACTTTCACGTGTTAGTGCTCCTTCCGGCCCCTTTCGGCAGACGAGGACCTACACAGGCCAGCAAGGGTGAATGATGGATGCTCTGCCATAATCGCTGTAATGGATTGCGATGGTAATGCTGCGAACGATGGTGCACGGAGCTGATTCGATCGCAGTGCTGGTCGCGCTAGTGAAAGAACTCGAGACGCGACGCCACACAGAGCCGTTGCATCTTCTTATGTCATCAATAACAACAAACAACTCGACCTTCGAAAGACCGTGTTTTGCGACAGCGCCCTCGCTTATATTTTCCCATACATGTGCATGGCGGGACCCACGCGATCCGGAGATCTGCTCGCGACCGTCACATATGGTAATCCCTTGCGGCGCGGTCAGTCATCGACGATCGCGAAAGAGAATCCGCAACGAGGAGGTTCAATTCAGCTGCTTGTCAATTGGTACACACCTGCATACACTACTGTTACATTCAGTCTAGTCTCGCAAATGCCAATTCCAGCACCCATCCCACAACAAGCCTAGCATGCTCCAGCATGTGCTCGAAATCCAGCTTATCGATGGTGTCGTCCGCCGTATGGACAAAGGGATTGTCGTTCACAGTCCTCATCTCTCCTTCAAACACGAAAGCGCTCGGATAACCCGCCCGTGTCGCACTCGCGTGGTCAGAGCAGGCATAGCCACACTCTGTATCGCCTGCTTCGGTGCTCGTATACGCATCGATGATGCGCCTGGTGAAATTTGTGAGCGATGCATCCACATTATCCGTGACAAGTCCAAATTTGGGTGTCATGTTGCGCGCAATATATCCTGCTGTATAACCAGTCATGTCTTGGTTCAGCATGGCCGCTACCTGCTTCCCGACGTCTGCGTAGCTGTAAAAGATGTTGCTGGATCCCAACAGTCCGACTTCCTCAGCGGCATACCAATGAAATTCGATCGGGTGCTCTGCTTGACCACTTGCAATGGTGTCGTTGAGCAAGAGCGTGCGATACGCTTCCAGAATCGTCATACTTCCAGAGCCATTGTCATCTGTATAGTCATCAGAATCACGCTGGAACCATTATCACCATTCTCTGCACTCACCAGCTCCAGGTGCTCTGGCAGTCGTTCTATTTTCATCGATTCCTCCATTGATACTATCCATATGTGCTCCTACAACGATGGTCTTCGTGCTTTTGCCAGGAATTGAAGCAATAATGGAGCTTTGTCGATAAGCGTGCTGAAAAATTGAGACATCAACGGGAGATCCTGTTTCGACATAGCCTTTCACTTGCCCAAAGAGCCACTCCGCGGACAGATTACCGCTGTTTGATTGGTAGTACCGATTGTTGAAGCTGGTGAACATGTCCAGATTTCTCCGTAAGTTCCTTGAATCAAGAAAGGTCTGAAGGTGTTTCACGGTCTCTCCTTGGGTCAGATTAGTAGGATAAGTCGGGACGCGTGGACGTCGTGCGCGAAGATGAGCTGCATCAGGCCAAGCTGTGACATCAACGAAGTTCACGCCTTTCTGCAGTATTGTTAGTACCCCTTGGGCATCTGACTGCTCTCAAGCGCAGCAGGTATGTACCTTTTTTAGAGCAAACTTCTCTGCCTCAGTCACTTCACGCCTCTCGCCTGGTGAGACCTCGATGATGAATTTGTCGGCCTCCGGATGTGCCAATGAAAATGGTATGGCTGCAACCACACCAGAGAACAAGAAGATCCATCCAATGCGCATGATGTCGACACACGGTCGATGGTTCACTTCGAGGAGTTGGTAGTTGATCAGAGTTTTGGCCTGATGTACTTTGGTCGCAAACGGTGCGGGTCCGAGAATATTAATATAGAAAGGCAGGCACCGGGCCAACCGGGTCGCACGGGGTGCAAGGTACCGCAGGCGACGTTGGTTGTCGCACTGCAGGTACAACGTTCTGTGCCCAGCTCTGGTACACTCAATATGTCACTCAACCGGTCCGAATGCCTCGGAGGTAAAAAGGTTAGATTGCTACTATATCGCCAAGCTGCGCCATATCGATACGAAGATCCAGATCACGTCGTGTCAAGTTTTAATGTTTCAAATTCTGGCTCGCTTCTTGATAGTACGTTTTTCGTATGGTGTACCACAAAAGAACTTATGGATGGCCAATATCACTGGCCGTATCGACTTTGGTGCGAGTCCGAAGTTCTCGTTATGTGTCTCTCCTAATGCAGTCGAATTTCGTGGCGTCCGGCTCTTTTCACATTTGCCGCCAACCCCACACGCATATGCGGGTGCTTGGATCGACGCAAGGCAAGGAGTCTTATTTTGGTGAGCAGTACCCCATCTAAGCCTCGAAGTCCGACGGTGCATTCAACGGCGTGACGGGATGAATACGTCCAAATAGCTGCAAGGCTGAAATAAAATGATTGTGGTGGGAGTGAAGCGTGACTGCGCCACAGTCAACGCCAGGGAAGGACGAGGGCGCTAGCGCGCCCAAACAGTTTGGGAGGAGCAAACTTACTCTTGCCTCACTCCTCACTCATCACACTTCAAATCTCATACGACACCACCTGGCCAAGCTCAAGTATCCGCACACCATGTACAGTGCATGCGATTATACACCAACTGCATCCTGATCAAGGAGGTGAATCGCAACTCAAGAGGCCACGGCAAGGCTGAAGCGGCGATCGCTGCCGCCTGATTGAGCATTACACACACCAGCTTATCGGTCCGCGAAATCCCACTGGCACTCAATCGCACATCAACATGGCCATCTGTGATGACCACCCTGGACTTCGGGCCGAAATTGTTGTCGACGGACAGCCTCTGCAAGAATACGAAGATGAAGAAGGTGCGCCTGGTACCATCTCCAGATACATCGAGGCTTCGACCGACAAAGAGTTCGCCATGAAGACGACTTTCAGTCCGCCATTTCCGAGCAAGTACGGCGTGCAGGCCGAATTCATTGTGGACGCAGCATTTCCTCGCACCATTTCCTATGCACCGGAGGAGCTATATGCACCAGGCGGCCTCTTCAAGTTTGGCGTGAACTTCAAAGAGAACGGCGAATGGTATCAGAAGAACTATCGCTTCACCGCTCTTAATATCGGTAACTTCACGTTTGACGAGACGTGGCTCTTGCTTACATTAATTTAGTCGAGGAGGCTGAAAGCATGCCAAGCGTAGCAAACTTCAAGAGAGATCTTCAGTCGAAAGGAAGCATCGAGATAAGCTTCCGCTTCATCACCAATGTCCGGTCATCAGATAAGGCATACACTGGAGCGCCTCTGAAGGACCTTAACGCAGTGGGTGTGATTCCAGAGAAAGTCCTGAAAGGCGATGCGAGGTCACATCAGGCCACGTGAGTTGTGTGCTGCAAACATCATTGTCCTGCTGACAGTCACTGTAGCTTCAGCAAGCCACAGCCGAGGGCAGCACCAAAAACCCTTCCGATGTATGATTATGTGAGCAAGACACCTTTCGCAAGATTTCACTTCAAGTATCGCTCGCTCGGTAAGAACATTTGTACATGTCTGAACCTCACTAAGCATTCACAGCTTCACTAAAAGCTTTACAGCTTGTCGGAGATGATGACGCAAATGAGACTTCAGTTTCTATGAAAGAACTGAATGAAGACGACATGACGCCGGAAGAATTGAGAGAGGCGCTACGAAGCTCAAGAAAGGTATTCATCTCACCGCTACCCTCAAAGGTTTAGATATTGATCGGACTGCAGCGTGAGGAAGACAGCCGAAGGATAAAACAAGAGACCAACGTAGCCCGCAACGTCAAGCGCGAACTTCGAGAGGTGGTGGATCTCGAAGATGATGACGAGGTCACCATCCTCGAGATAAGAGACCGGAAGCGGCCCCGTGGTGAGCAGGAAGTGATCGTTCTAGACTGAATGGGTGTCGTACAGCATTGGTAAAGTCCAATGGCTAGATGGTGGTCAGCGGCAGGTATGGAAGTGGTGATTTCAGCGAGTCCAATCTCGCAATGCGGCTCGTCCGGAGTTTCAGAGTCTTTTACTTATACCCACGATTGTTTGTTCGTCGCATGAATCTCACCTGTTTCTTTAGCCCGCGCCTGCAAACGCTACACCAGAATACTTAAGGATACTATATTTGGCAGTTTTGTTCTTCTTCCTACCACCACCAACAACCAAGAAACTGTGTAGCAAGCTCACATCAACCGACATGGTCTTCCCACCCTCGTGCCCTGGTGTTTGCGTCGAGATATTGGTTGATGGTCAGCCAGTTCAGGAGTACGACGACGTTGACGAAGGCCCAGTTCCACCAAATACGGTCACCAAGTACATCGAAGCCCAGTCCGACAAGGAATTTGCTGTCCGCTTCAAGGTGACGGATGATTTCCTGTATCCGGCGAGTGATATGGCGGTATACATAACAACCGGCGAAGATATCGTCGATGGTTCCTGCGTCGAGGGTCATAACCTATTCTTCTCCGAGGGGTATACTGTCCACGGTCATGCATCACGCATCGCAGATGTCAGCGACACACTGCAGAAGTATCATTTCACACCTCTGAGAGTCGGTGCGTCTGAGAATACTTGTTTGCTAGGCTACCCAAGACATATAGCTGATCGCTTGCAGTGGAGGGAGCTCAGCTTCGAATCAGCGATGATGTCGAGAAAGATCTCGAGTCCGCTGGCGTTATCACCGTTACTCTACAATTTGCTCGCAACGTCCGGCCGGGCTCAGCCACACCATACAGGCAGCGCAACACATCTCTTCACGTCTCTGAGAAAGCTCTCAAAATGAGCTTCAAGACTCATCATACCAGGTATAAAGATTATGATACCTTCATCTCCTAATCATTGGGCACTGATTCGTGTAAAGTTTGAGTCAGCCTGTTCCTGCGGACTGGGATTGGTCCTCATGCGATAGGATCGGTGAACAGCCGTTCTTGACCGTTCACTTCAAATATTTCTCTATTGGTGAGTCAATCTCTATTACCAGATCCTGGACAATATACTGACATTCAAACATCAGACGGTCTTCGCGCTCTCCAAATCGTCCCTCCTCTGCTTCCGCTCGAAGATCGTCCTGTGGAGGAGCTCAACAACGCCGAGCTTCAAGAGGTGGTGAACAAACTCAAGGTAAGTTTTCGCAATGATAGGCCATGACAAGAATACTAATGAATTGCAGCGAGACCTTGCGAGTCGCACAGTCAAGCCAGAGCCAAACAACAACTCCATCACCAACCCGCAGGTCATCGACGACGATGATGATGTTGTGATCGTAGAACAGCACGATCGCAAGCGACGTCGTGGTCAAGACAAGGAGGTCATCGTGGTAGACTAAGCACTAGCCATGGAGCGAGGGGTTGACCGTCGCTTACCCAGCGAGGCCGAAGTCGATCCCGATGACATACTACACAGAGCTTGCGACATACCGTGTCGAGCTCGTTGCTCACCTTTTCTTTATTCATACCACTATGCTCAATGTTCTTTACTCTAGAGGTATTTCCTTCCTCAATTTCTAGATTTTTGGAAGAGGTTACCTGGGTATATATTACAATTCTTTCAGCTTGCCTGATTTTCATGATGTAGTCTCAAAATGTTTTGCCGAATATGGCTGATCGCGCTCCTGGGCAATGCTGGTTAAGTCTGCTAATGTCCGATGTCAGAAAGCGCTCCTTCTCTCAATTGGTGTTTCCTTCCGAATGTACCGATTGTGGTCCAAGCTTCAAGATGCATTCACTTTCACTCAGCACCAACCTCATCTTTGGCGCTACCGCAACAAACATTCAAGGCCCTTTGGCATGCCATAGCTCAACTTTTCCCTTCCCTTCGCCAACCACCTCTCTCCAACCTCCATCCTGATGGCTGTACACCCAGACTGTCCAGGCCTCGAAGTCGAGGTCACGGTCGACGGCAAGCCGCTCGAGGAATATGTCAGTTCCGACGAGACTGATGACCCGAAGACGATTACAAGGTATATTGAGGCGGTCTCTGGTGCAGAGTTTGCCTTGAAGTTGGCATTTGGACACAAATTTCCAACTGAACACGATGTCGGTTACGACATTGAAATTGACGGCAATAAAGTGAAGTCGGCATATTGTCGCAAAGATTGGCTACCGAAAGTGAAGGTCGTTAAGAGCACAAACCATCTGATCGAGTCCAAGTGGTTTCTTCAGCACTTTGCTTTCAGCGAGTTGCGCATCAGTAAGTTGTGAATGCTGCAATGGCACCTTGTCGAAACTGACTAAAGGATCAGCGGATGGCTTGGAAACAAGCAGCAAGTCGTTTGATCAGAAGAAAATGACCACCCTCGGCACTATATCAATCCGTTTCGACTTCGGCCGTTGCGGTGAAAAGTCAAATAATAGACGGTCTTACAACATTGCGGCGCTTGACGCTGTGTCCGAGGTCGACCTCAAGGGACAAGCCAAATCACATCAGACTGGGTACGTCATACACTTGAAGTACACGAGATATCCATGACGTTTTGGCATGGGTCTGCAGTAGCATCTCGGGAAGTTTCGCTAAGCAAAAGACGACAGGGTTGGCTCGACGAAGCCCGTGAATCCTCCAGGTTACGCTGTCGACTGGAGGTCGGAAGGGGACTGTTTCGCAACCTTTCACTTCAAATACCGGTCAATCGGTAAGCTTACGGTTACTTCGCTCACTACCCAGTACTGACCGAAACAGCTGCGCTCAAATCCCTTGGCATCATTCCTCGCGATCCAAGTCCAACGCCACTTCGTTCTCCACTACCGACACCTTCACATTCAGTACGACCCAGCCTCTCGAGTCAACCGCTGGATCTACCCAACTCCACTCCAGCATCTAGCGAGATCCATGATTCCCTCGAAGTCCACGAAATCATCGCCATGATAGCAGGTCATCGGGGTCATGATAAAGGTCTGGCAGGTCAGAGTCGGAAAAGCTTGATGGCGCTGCTCAATTACTATGAGGTATGTGCAGTGCCTTGGCTAATGTACCGATGGACGCTGATTAATTGCAGAAAAAGGATGAGCGGAACTCGAGAGTAAAGAATGAAGCGGGTGAAGAGGACGAAGGAGCGGTGCGCATCAAGCGTGAGAGAGATGATGGTGGAGCAGCCGGGGAAGGAAGCAAGAGGAGGAAGAAAGAACGAGAAATAATTGTGCTGGATGACTAGGTCTCGCAGGCTCGCTGCGTGACATTGGCGCAAAGGCATTCGTGTGCAGCAGGAGCGCAGGACCACAGGAAGGCGTGAACGGTCCAAAGCCGTTCTCTCAGAAACAAGCGCGTAGCGATATCACCAGCCTGAGCCGATATGACGAGGAAGCCTTGCAATGAAGACAATCAATCAGAATCTATACTTAGTGAATTACAACTTCCACAGTCCGACTTCGCTATTCCGTACATGTCCTAATTACCATCTCTGCCCACCCACCGTCGGCGTCGCATAAACACTATTCCACGTCGCATGATACGCACTCGTGCCCACGACCGTCTGACTCGCCACATTCGTATACTGCACACTCGTAACCACACTCTTCACAATCCACGTGCTCCAGGGCCGATGCGTCGATGCGCCGACCACGGGACCAACCGACACATCTGTGGTCTCGGGCCACGCACCCGACCATACGGTTGGGCCGGGGATAATGTAGTCTGTTGCGCAGGGCGTGGTGGATGTGGTGGGAATGCGGGTGTCGGTGGAGCAGTAGACCTATTGAGCGTAAGTACCGTTGGCGAGAGGACGAGGAATCGGAGGTGTTTGATATGCTTGGGATGGGATTGATGAAGGGAACTTACGTTATGCACAACCCCAGGATCAGAATAATCGTATGCGCCAGGGAAAGAGACACCCATGGGAAGCTCGACATCGCCATCACCCGTGACTTCGATTTGCACGCAATCGGGGTAGAATTGCGCGCCGCGGACGGGATTGACGAGGTACGACGCGTCGCCTTCGTGCAGGGCGATCATCTCGGCGCGGATGAGATAGCTATCATACATCAGCATTTACCCAGCGAAAAATACAGCAGAGGATGGAAGACGTACTGTCCGGCCTTGAGATCCTTGGGAATGCGCACATTCATGTGGCCAAAGTTCTTGGCAATGTCGGATGTAGTGGACCATTTCCCGACTTGGGGGAACGGGTTGCTGACGTATTTCCCGGAGTGCCAGAGCTTGACGAAGGAGTTTTCTGTGGGTGGGTCGGGGGAAATGTAGATGAGTGATGGGCCTTTTTCGGGATTAGTGATGGGATTGTGCAGGCTTGCTCTTGAAATGCTCACCATGATGACTCTTGTCGATCACATCATCGGTGTCGTTTCTCCAGTCGTGGTGCCTGCACATTAGTCTTAGTGGTGTTTTGTGTGTATGTGCATGGTCAAGAGCCATACCAGTCAAGCGTCAAATTGTCGCCTGGCGCCACCTTGATCGTATCAGGAGCTTGGATGTCGCCCATGACATTGCATCGCAGATCGATGGATGACAGGTCCTTCACTGGAGAATTGTTGAAGCCACCTTTGCCTGGTGCACCATTGTATGCAGGAATACGAATGCCCTTGAACGTGCCCTGGTCCACGCCGTTGACGTACACACCCTATCATATGTCAGCACACGACCACTATTATAGAACTTATACTGACCCAAATGAAGGTGTGTGCAGTGGCTTGAGTAGCAAGAAGCGAAAGCGCGACAGCCAAAGAGCGAACCATGTTGAACTTGCGGGATCGTCGAAACTCGATATCAGGACAGTAGGAAAGAGTCACTCTCGATGAACAGCACATGCAGGGTATATACCCATTCCCAGAAGGTTGATATGGCTGTACTCGTCACGCAAGCAAAGACAAAGTGGTTAGTGTATTGCGATGTAATATACCCGATCGGCTCCATATTGATACTATAACTGCCGGCTTGGGAAAAGCCACCCAGGAACGCGAATCTGGGGAACACAACGGGACCACCGGTCTTAATTCCGGTGGTGCATTTCTTGACCCGCAATTGGAGGCTGAACGGGAGGGCAGGCGCGGCGTGGTGAAATCCGTGATAGGACGAAAAGGCGTCCGCGGAAAGGGTGATATTAGCGCCCAGAGTGGCTACCGCGGAATCGAACGATCGCCATGATCGTCGTATGGGAATTACTGCAGAAAGACGATTTAGTTATGCGTTCAAAGTAAGCCAACCCTGTTGCCAATTCTTGCTACGGCTCAAAGCATATAACGTAATGTGTGAAGGTGAGGCAAATCTCTTGACCCTGTCTGCCACGCGAACTATCGCGAGGGTGCATGCGAGTCAATGGTGATCTTTTTCCTACCTTGTTTCATCATCAATTGCTTTGTCAGTCTGCGAACACTGCTTGAATGTTGTGAGCCATCATGCGTCGTTTCGATAA
The DNA here is from genome assembly GCA_001748405.1 of Paraphoma sp. B47-9. Lineage (NCBI taxonomy): Eukaryota > Fungi > Ascomycota > Dothideomycetes > Pleosporales > Phaeosphaeriaceae > Paraphoma > Paraphoma sp. B47-9. Next base: position 53,399 of record BCLK01000012.1, read on the forward strand.
ATGGCGCATATCACCGCCGAGCTTCACAATGCAGAAGTCTTTAGTTGTAAGTTGGAAATTGCAAAGTGGATGTTGGACACCGCTCAAGACGTAGGACTGGGCAGAGAACAAAGGACGCAGGAAAAGGTCTTGAGATGTCCTCGTCATTCCAAGATGTATGTTCCATGGAACTGGCGTCTAAGCTCATCGAGCATCGCGCGCAGCCTTCCATATGCGTACCAACGGTCCATCGATACCGTACACGGGATCAGCCTCAGGCATCTCGACGTTGGCAATCTCTTTCTTCAGATCTTCGAGGGACTCTTCACCCTTGCAGTAATTATTCCGCCATTTTGGATTAGTCTAACAAGGTCAGTCTCGTGTATCTGGCGTGCTCAACGTAAAGGTGTCGGGAGACTAACCCTTGGATAAACTCCGATGTAGCGATACCCGCCGCTCGATGTAAGCGAACGATGTGATACGCCAGCTGGTACTACGACTACATCTCCGGGCGAGACGTCTAATTCGACGCCACCAACGGGTTCCTCTTTGTCTGATGGTTTTGGTCGGCCAAGTACCAAACGAGATTCACCTTGGATGATTGCTACAAATCGCCTTGAGATTTAGTATGGCAGAGGGGCTTGTCGTGCTTACCATAACACTCATGTGTGTTCGGATGGAAGTGAGCAACGGTTATAGCACCCCATTCGCCCTGCAACATCAGTCATGTGGAAGGTCAAACAACTATCGGGAGCTCACTCGCTTCTCCCAACTATTGCCCTCACATAGCTGCGTCGCGGAATCGGAATTATGTGGGGTCGGGAGGACATTGCGATACACGAGTGCGGGCAGAGGGTTGTTAGGAACATTGGCGGTTGGGGGCAGAGGATATTGTTCTGGGTCTGTGACCGTCATCTTGTGAGTGATAGGTGGTCTGTGTTGGCAGGCACGCAGGAACAGTGAAGGTCTTATCAGATCCGAGATTCAGCGAGTTCGGCGGCAACCCCGCGCACATGACGTTTTGGAGGATGCGATAGTCAGGCTTCCTGTGGCGGGTGAACCAACCCGGGAAATCCGCCACGCTCAACATCACGTGGAAGAAATGTCGTGATGGAAGATGCTCTGTCGTCGAGGAGTAGAGTCGGGCCAAATGAATGCACTGGAAGCAATTGCCTTGCTCGGGCCACTTCAGATGCTATAAGCAGCCTGTATGCATCTGCACTGAGCCTGTGCTCGCCTGATTATAATGAAGAACACCCGCTTGAGGTTTCTCGAGTGTATGTGACCTCTGCTGATTCCCAATCTCTCAGTATACTCGGAACGAGTTTTCCAGATCGGGCGCCCAGCCATGGGCCTAGTCTCCTCTACGCGCAGCGCGAAAACAGGCTCGTCATTGAGAAGCGAGGCTGCCGTTAAGTAGTGTTTGTAGTGCTGGCGGTGGTGAGGAGAGGAAGGGAAGCGAGAAAAACTGGCGTTTTGAAGCAGCTCGGAGCTTGGACGGCACCGATGGGGCTTAGCGCGAGGAATGCTGGGACCTTGGAATCTGGCCGCATCTCCACCGCGAGGGCATTCGGGACACTGCAACTCTATTCTTTGCTGCAGCCTTGAGAGAGTGCTGGTAGCGGACACGCTGTCAATACCCACGCCTTCCTCATAACCCTCGCGCCTTCCCCCAAATCCGCCCGCGACTTCCCTCACCGCCCCGCCAATTCCACTGTGGGCGCCCGTCTCCCACCACGAACTCTCTCCCAACGATACAACAATCACCACACACCATGGCAGACTTTGAGGCGCTCAAGGACCAGTGGAGCGATATCGAGGATCGCGATGGCGTCCGTCTTAGCTGGAACACCTTCCCCAGCTCGCGCATGGTACGGCTCACATGTGCTAGAGACAGAATGAAGGGTGGCATGCTAACAAGCGCTCCAGGAAGCCTCGCGCCTTGTAGTGCCCATTGGTGCACTATATACGCCGCTGAAAGAGAAGGCGGACATGCCACTGCTCCAGTACCAGCCTGTAGGATGCAGGCCGCCGTGCATGGGCGTGCTCAACTTCTACTGGTATGCGCCTGCAAATGCCACATGTGCTCTCTGTCACTGACGGGGTTACAGCCAAATCGACCCGCGCGCCCACATCTGGATATGTCCCTTCTGCCTGAACCGCAACCAGCTGCCGCCGCACTACAAGGACATCTCGCCCGAGCAGATGCCGCCGGAGATGCACCCCAGCAACACCACGGTCGAGTACCGCCTGCCCCACCCCGCGCCGAACCCGCCCATCTTTCTCTTTGTCGTGGACACGTGCCAGGAGGAGGACAGTCTGAAGGCGCTCAAGGACTCGATCATCATGAGCCTGAGTCTCCTGCCAGAGTGGGCGCTTGTGGGACTGATCACATACGGCACCATGGCCCAGGTGCACGAGCTGGGCTACACCGAGTGCGCCAAGTCGTACGTCTTCCGCGGCAACAAGGACTACTCGTCCAAGCAGGTCCAGGAAATGATTGGCTTGGGTCAGATGGCGCCTCGCCCAGGAATGATGCAGCAGCAGCCCGGCCGGCCACCTGTTGCTGCGGCACCCGCGGCCCGATTCATCCTGCCCGTCCAGCAGTGCGAGCTCCAATTGACGAATGCTCTCGAGCAATTGCAGCGAGACCCGTGGCCCGTTGCGAACGACAAACGCGCTTTGAGGTGTACGGGCGTTGCTCTGAGCGTCGCAGCAGGCTTGCTCGAGGCTTGCGGCTTCGTGAGGTCTGGATCGCGCGTCATGCTCTTCGCTGCCGGTCCTGCCACCGAAGGCCCCGGCATGGTCGTTGGCCCTGAACTCCGTGAGCCCATCCGCTCGCATCACGACATCGACCGAGACAACATCAAGTACTACAAGAAGGCCCTGAAGTTCTACGAGGCGCTCGCCAAGCGTGTCGCGCACAATTGTCATGTCGTCGACATCTTCGCTGGTTGTCTAGATCAGTCAGGCTTGCTCGAGATGAGAGGCCTAGCCAACTCCACGGGTGGCCATATGATCTTGACGGACAGTTTCACCTCGTCTCTCTTCAAGCAGTCGTTCGCGCGCGTCTTCGATAAGGATGCGGAGGACAACCTGCTCATGGGTTTCAATGCCGAACTAGAGGTCTTGACGACAAAGGAAGTCAAACTGACCGGCTTGATCGGACACGCGGTGTCGCTCAATAAGAAGTCTGTCTCGGTTGGCGAGACAGAGTGCGGTATTGGCAACACGTGCGCCTGGAAGATGTGCGGCATTGATCCGGCAGCCAGCTATGGCATTTACTTCGAGATTGCTGGACAGGGTGGACCAAACCACATGCAAGCTGGCCAGCAAAAGGCCATCATACAATTCCTTACCAAGTACCAGCATTCATCTGGCCAATACCATTTGAGGGGTAAGTCGCGATAGCACTACAAGATTCTTGCATTCCTAACCCTATGCAGTTACCACCATTGCACGCAACTTGAGCGGTCCAGCCGGCGACCCAACACTCGCACAGTCATTCGACCAAGAAGCTGCTGCCGTACTCATGTCGCGGATAGCTGTCTTCAAGGCCGAGGTTGACGATGGCCCCGATGTCCTGCGATGGGTCGACCGCATGCTCATCAGATTGTGCTCACGGTTCGCAGAATACAGGAAGGACGACCCGTCATCGTTCAGGTATGTGTATGTAACTGAATGCTGTAAAATCATCTCGCTAACAGTTGCAGACTTGAGAAGAACTTCACATTGTACCCACAGTTCATGTTCCATCTCCGACGGTCACAATTCTTACAAGTCTTCAACAATTCGCCCGATGAGACCGCTTTCTTCCGCCACGTGTTGAATCACGAAGACGTTAGCAACTCCCTCATTATGATTCAGCCCACGCTTGACAGTTACGGCTTCGACCACGAAGGCGGACAGCCTGTTCTGCTCGACTCTTCCTCAATCCAATCTGAGACCGTCCTCCTCCTCGACACCTTCTTCCACATCCTCATCTTCCATGGCGAGACCATGGCGGAGTGGCGGAAAGCAGGCTACCAGGACCAAGAAGGGTACGAAAACTTCCGCACGCTTCTCGAAGCGCCCAAGGAGGACGCAAAGGAGCTCATTCAGGACCGATTCCCACTGCCACGTTTCATCGTTTGCGACGCTGGCGGCTCGCAAGCCCGCTTCTTGCTGTCCAAGCTCAATCCCTCGACAACACATACCACTGGCAGCTACGGTGGTGTAGCGCAGACCGCACAAACCATCTTCACAGATGATGTCAGCTTGCAGACGTTCATGGATCACTTGATGAAGTTGGCAGTCAGCGGTACAAGCTAAAAAGGACTTGGAGAATTGTGAGCTTGGCAGTATCGTTGCGATAGGCATATTGAAGGAGGACTTGAATAGGTGGATACTGTAAGGTAGAAACGTGAAAACGAGAACGATGATCGCATACGGCTGGCGAGGATCATGTGAAGCGTATTAGAACGAATGAATCACTACAGTGCTCCCTACTCTTGCTCTCTGGACGACGGATTTGGCGCCATCCACTGTGACCAAGCTAAACGCAGACCGATTGTGGACCTCACATTGCAAGAAGGGAAAATGTAAGCTTCGTGGCAATAAATCGTAATTGCATCGGAGACTGGCTTTTCATATACGCCTAACACATGGGTCGAGACCGGAGAAAGAAATGGTAAGTAACCACGCTCGCTATGCTACAGTCGTTGTTGAGTCGACGACATTCTGCCCCTCAATCGTAAACACATGTCTGCAAGCTCAAACACCCAACTCAAGCTCACGCTCAGGCTGAAGCCTTAGCCTTCCTTGCCTTCTTGGGCTTCGCAATGTCGGCCTCGGGCTTTGCCTTGCGCTTCTTCTCGACCTCGACCTCGACCTCGACCTCGACCTCGACCTCTGCCTCTGCCTCGACTACAGGAGCAGCAGCCTTGCTCGCCTTCTTCGCTTTCTTAGGCTTGGGAGCGACGACTTCAGTAACGGTGACCTCCTCGACGACGGTGGCTGGCTCAAGAGCGACGTCCGACTTGCGCTTCTTGTCCTTTTTACCCTTCTTCTCGGGCGTGGGCGCGCCGACATCTGCAGCAATTTCGGCCTGGACGTCGAGTTCGGTGGCGAGTTTGCTCTTCACGGCTTTCTTGCCTTTCTTTTCTGCAGTGGGTTGGACTTCTTCAGTGGTAGAAGTTGGCTCGGCGATAGCCTTGGCTGCCTTCTTGCCCTTCTTGGGCTTGGGTTGTTCGACGACGGCCTCCTCAACTGGCGCTTCAGCCTCCTCGGCAGGAGCGTCGGGGAGCTGCTCTTGAGCGTCGCCGTTGGCTAGTTGCTTGAGCACGCTGTCGACGCCCTTTACAGCCGGGGCGGAGAAGTCGTAACCAAACTCTTCCTTCAACGCCTTGCTCTTATCTGTGCGCCTCTTGTTCTCGTTCTCGACGCGCTTCTCCCACTGCGAGCGCTCAACGCCACGCTCCATTTGCAGACCAGCCTTCTTGTTGCGCGGGTCGACCTTGAAGCGTTGGCCGGCTCCCTTGAATAGATCGGGGTGAACCTGCTCAGCCGGGATGAGCTTGCACTTCAGGATGTGTCCGAACAGCAGGTAATTGTCCATAGTGCGGGCGACGATATCGGCGACTTCTGTAGACTGAAACTCGACAAAGGCGTAGTGCTTAGAGGCTCCTGTGTGCTTGTTGCGCGAGAGACGGACGCGGAGGACTTTGCCAAATTGCGCGAAGTATTTCTTCATCTGCGGCTCGAAGAAACCACGAGGAACGCGACTAGGAAGCGTTAGTTACAATGCCAATGGCCAGAATTCGCCAGTACGTACCCGATGTAGACGACTCCGGGAGTGTTGGACTTGACGCCCTTGAGTGCCTTTTCGAGTGCAGTTCGTTCCTTCTTTGAGGGAGCAGGAGCAACGGCATTCTCATCGAAGTCCACATCATAATCACGATCCTTTGCACTGCCGTCCTCGTCCTCATCCTCGTCGCTCTCGAAGCCAGCGAGGAGAGCCGCCGTCTGATCGTCTTCCTCAGCGTCACCATCCGCCTCTTCCTCCACAAGTGCGACCTCGGCAATCTCCTCAACAGGTTCCGCCTGCTTTTTGCTTGCTCTGCCCTTCTTTGACTTCTTGACTGGAGCCGCCTCTTGAATCTCTTCAACCACGACTTCTTCAACTAGGGCAGGCTCGGCCTGCTTTCCCTTCTTTGCCTTCTTGCCCTTCGCCTTTGGCGCCTCAGCAGCAGGCTCCTCGGTAACGACAACCTCTTCGACAACCGCGACCTTGGCCTTCTTGCCCTGCTTCTTTGGCTTTTCCGGAGCCTTGGAAGCGTCTGCGGCGGCAGCGACTGGCTCTAGCGCATCGTCCTTGACCTTCGCGACGCCTTTGGCCTTCTTGGTGCCCTTGGTCGCTTTCGGCGCATCTTGAGCGGGTTCGACAGCAGGCGCCTGGTCGTCGTCGAAGAAGTCGGCGGCCTCTTTGCGCTTTGGTTTGCTCTTGGCTGCCTTTGGTGCATCTGTCGAGGGAGCAGCCTTGGGGGCTTTTACGGGCTTTGGCGCAGCCGCGACATCGTCCGACTTTCTGGGCTTCTTTGCCTTGGGCGCAGAATCTTGCGCGCCTGTATCGACGACTTAGTACGCGAGCGCAGCAATTGAACAGAAACGTGACGTACCCTTGCGCTTCTTTCCTTTGACGTCTTCAACAGCCATTTCGGTATGTGTTTGCACGTGAATTGGTTGCAAAGTCGCAAATGTTGTGTGGCAGAAAAAGTTCGAGGCGGACGGAGCTTTGACCTGACAGTGCCTGCCACTTTCGCGCGCTAGCAATTGCCTGCCAAGCCCATGTGAACCGTCATCAACACACCAGACTCACCCGGAGAGACCACATGATCGATCTCAGCTAATCTCAGGGCATATGAAAGAAACCATCTACCCTCACCTTCGATTCAGTAATAACGAAACTCGGCTTATTCGGTATTCATCGAAGGAATTACTGCTACTCGGACAGGCCTCCTCTCGCATCAGAAATGGCGCCTGGAATCGACATGAGTGATAAGAATGCATGGGATGACTCATTATTGATGAACTCGTGGAACGACGCGGTCAAAGAGTACGAGGTATGGTCCCAGTCGATTCAATATGCGCTAGGCACGTGCAATTAATGGTCTCGTAGAAATTTCACAGCATCCACAAGTCTGGCAAGCGCTTGGAAGACGTATTGAGTGAGGAAGAGCTCAGAGAGTTACGGGAGTAGGTCGTCTGCGATGACATACCATGCTTTCGTTGATCATTGTAGGGACTACGGAGACGATCTCGAGGTCGAAACCCCGTACGGGGTGGCTGCAGAGACCAACGGAGATGTGGATCAGGACGGCACCGAGATGACCCACGTGGAAACGAACGGAGTCGAGCATGCCGATCAATCAAAAGCCCAGCAACAGGTACGAGCAACAGGCCGCGGTATCTGATGCCGAACCCTGCTGATACGAGATAGGAAGCAAGACTTTCCGAGCACCAGCACTCCACTGCAGGCGCCCCAGTACAGCCAGACGGAAATCCTGCATCCACCATCCCCCAAGCCCTTCTCGGAACAGGTACGTCTCCGGCTTGACAGGCGTTTGTCGCGCCAAGGCAGCGCGGAGAAACATTTGACAGGAAACATTCTGACTTGTGACAGTTCAAGACGAGAATCTCAAGAACATTATGATGTCTTGGTACTATGCTGGCTACTATACCGGGCTGTACACGGGACAGCAACAACAGCCCAAAGAAGCGCCTTCAAAGGAGTAGAATCCACGTGACGGCTCCGCGTGGCGGTGCTTGTGGTGAAAATGTGGATATTTACAGGTTCTTCAGGACTGCCAACCAGGAGAGAAACATTGCGGCTTGATAGTAATGACGATGCACCAATGAGGAGCGACTAAAGTCGTCGCCTAGCGTGGGTCGCTCCCACCCGCCAACAGTTCGTGCCTCACAACGCTCGGAAGCCGCAGGCTCCAAGATGACGGCCTTGACATCTTCATGCGGCGAAGTGTCTTCCAGCCTCTCTGTTCAGGCATCGCGACTGGATATGTCATTGCGTTAAGAGCTTGGGGGTGCTTGGATTACCGCTTTGGGCGCGTCCCGGCGTGAAGCGAGACAGATCTGCGACACTACTGCGACAACCTCGAACCCACCTCCTACACTGCCAGCTTCAGCGCGCCCTGCCGCGCACACGAAGCGAGCGCGCATCACCAAAATCTGTCGATTCTTGCAGCTGCGTGCCTGTTTCTAGTGCTGCATGCCCAGCGGGAGGGGTCTGATGTTTCGCCATGTAGGCGGCCTGCGTGCCGCCCCAGCAAGATACAATTTCATGCGTGGATTTAAGCTGCGGATGTCCCAGGCATACTATCTTCCGTTGTCATCGTTCTGCCTCATAACTGTCTCGGTGCCGGTGCTCCACTCTCGTTCTTCTGGTCCTTCTCTTCATCGCCTTCTTCCACCTCACGCCCCTTTTACTGTCCGAGCCGGCCCTCGTAGTGCCTTTCGATCCTTACTTATTTACGCCCTTCAACGTACATTCTATTGCTTGCAGTGCAGGCTTCTACGGTCCTTTTCGACTTTACCTCTTTACGACACTACAACCACCACATAGTCATAATGAAGTACTTTGCTGCACTACCGCTCGCGGCCAGCTTGGTCGCCGCCCAGGGTGACATGCAAGTCATGCCCCTTGCGCCAGAAGTCCCCAACGGCCCAATGACACATACTGTAAGATAGTCGCATTCGTACCTCATCACCCATTCTAATTCACCCAGGTCGTCGTCGGTGGTCTCAAGCCCGTAGCGACTGGAATGGCTCCCTCGCTACTCTACAACCCCGAGTCCATCACCGCCGCCGTCGGCGACATGGTCATGTTCGTCTTCATGCAGAAGAACCACACCGCCACGCAATCCACCTTTGCCGAGCCATGCAGGAAGATGGAAGGAGGAATGGACTCTGGCTTCATGGCCAACCCCGAAGGCAAGCCCGGCGTTACCTGGAACATGACAGTCGAGACCACCGAGCCGCTCTGGTTCTACTGCAAGCAGCAAAACGGCATCCATTGCGGAAAGGGCATGGTCATGAGCGTCAATGCCGCCACCTCGGGCGACAAGACCATGGCTGCATTCAAGCAGCTCGCAATCGGCACCAACGGAACCGACCTTAAGCCCGGTGCGCTGCAGTCCATCGATCCCAATGCCCAGGCTGCGCCTACTACCGTCACTGTTGTTGCTGGAGGCGCCAATGCTGCTGCATCTGGCACCGGATCTGCTGCTCTCGCTACCGCTACTGTCGTCGCTGGCTCAGGTCAAGATGGTCAAGGCCAAGCATGCTCGTGCAGCTGCCTGTGCGGCATGAACTCATTCCCCGCCAACGCAGCCGTCAACAACTTTGGCGGCTTCCCTGGACTGATGGGTTGAAGTGGACTGACGACATTTCTGCGAGAGATCGGGGTGTATAGTAATGGACACGAAACGGGCTTTTGATAGGCTTTTGGGGTCGACGAGCATGGGGCTGTGGATGTGCATGGAGATGTGGACATGATACCTTTTTCCGCTGGACTTGAGACTAGGGATCCAATGGGCGTTTTGAGCATTATACCGTAATCCACAATCATGCGAGGACAGGAACGCGTGCGCGTGGTGCTTGCTGGTTTGTAAAAGTAAAGATTAGAATCGAATCCGAGAGATCGAACTTCACCAAGCTGTCTTCTCTTGTGTATGTTCCCTGCTTCTCGTTTCGTGAGATTGAATTAGGCGTGCTCGTTGTCAGTGTAAAGAAGCATGAGTTGTGAAGAAGGCGCAGTGGGCGAACATCACAGCAGTGCAAATAGCAAACCAGTGTATTCAAGTCCTATCCAACTACTCCAGATCTCCCAGAAACTCCTTCGTGTGTGAATGCAATCGCGGTGGCTGGTATCGCTCTCTTCGCACGGTAGCCGCGAATCGCACAGCTACTGTCGCTCGCCGTGGCTTATTTCTTCGCCTTGGCTCCTTCGGCGGCCTTCTTTGCTTCAGCTGCAGAGAATGTGTTAGTAAAGCGATGAAAACCATAATAGGAGGGGTCATGATAGGGGAGAAGATCATACCGGCCTGCTGCTTAGCCCTCATGATGGCAGCCTGGTCTTCTTTGGAACGAGCAAACTCGGTGCCGGATTGCTGGTGTCGCTGTTAGCCTTGTGCCCAGTCGCATCTCTATCCGTAATATCGTACGGTGTTCTTGCTTTTCTACTTAGTTGGTCAGCGTAGTCCAGGCATGTTCAGGTGCGTGCGGATACTGACCATGCCCTGCTTGGCCTTCTCCTTCTTTTCCCGGTCCTTGTCGCGCTGGTTGCCGCGAGACATGTTGGTGTGGCTGTGCTGGGGCGTGCGATGTGCTAGTATGTGTCGCTGCGTGCGATTCGAAGAGGGTTGGTGTTGCGGCTTGAGGAAATAGAGGTTGAAGTGCAGTTAGCGTGGCGGAAGTCCGATAAAGTGGCAGGCGGTCAGCGCGCCGTCGTGAAGCGGAAGCCACCAGCGTGGATGCCAAGACTATCCTTTTGTTTGCTTCATTCGAGTGGCATAATCACGCTTCAACGCCAACTTCGCGAGACATGGCCTTCGCCTGATTCATCGTCGCACAATCATGCCGTGCATCAGTCTGCTAGTGCAAAGCAGCTTCGTGATCTGCCGACCCTCTCACAGAACCCCGGGATGCTGGGCGTGGTCGGCAGCAACATCAGTCACATATACACCGACACTCACGAAATTCTTCGCAGTCTGATGATGCCTCTCGGCCGTGCAGGGCTTCGATATTGACTGGAACCATACTCAAAGTAGCAGCTTCAAACATGACTGGGTTGTTATCAACGTCAATCGCGCGCGTATTTTCTGGGCTCTCAATCCCAACCGGAGCGGGCCAACCATGACTGCGCATTTGATCGAGGCTTGGAATGCATGCAATGCTGACAGGGGCCGTCAAACGTGGCAACGAGTGTTCAGCCTGCTGCGCCCTTTACAACATAACACTTGCAAGCGAAGATGGCAGCCCAGTGCATCATTAGACGCTGGACTCCTGCATGCCATGGACGACTCCGTTTCTCTGATTCCCAGTACCAGTCTGTCCTCTCCTAGTACACGATCGATGCACTGTGAGGATGGCCGCTACTGAGTCGCGGGAGGTGAAAGAAGAAGGTTCGCTTCGTGAAGCATATGTCTACGACCCATTACCCCGTGGCAACCAATTCCGTTTCCTTGTCCTACTGCCTGGAGTAGGCGATGAGCTGCTCGAATGCACGCTCCATACAGCAATACCGGCCGATACAGAGTTCGAGGCCATCTCGTATGTATGGGGAACCACTGTTCGAGATCAAGAAGTCATTTGCGACGGCCGAACCATGCTGGTCACGCCAAACCTAGCACAGGTACTTCGACGTGTCCGGCTGCCCAGTCAGCCTCGAAAGCTATGGGCAGACAGTGTTTGTATCGATCAAGGCAATGAAGAAGAGAAAAGTGGCCAGGTGGCCCTGTTCGGAGAAATCTATCGAAGCGCCCAACGGGTCCTTGTATACGTGGGGTCTGACGACGACAATCACGGGCCGGCTGTTTGCTCATTACTCGATGATGTTGCTGGAATGCTCAATGAGACTTTTGAGAAGATCGAAGAGGGCTGGAACTCATTCCCGTACCCGGACAAGGATGACCCTCTACTGGAAGATTCCCGTTGGGATTCTTTTCGAGACTTGTTTTTCGAGGATTGGTTCGAGCGAGGCTGGGTATGAAATCACAGAGTGGACAATTTGTTTTGTTGTATATTGACACTTCCAGGTCGTTCAAGAAGTGGTTTTATCCCGTCAAAGCCAGGTAATCTGGGGTCAGAGTACTTTTGACTGGGACGACGTTGTACGGACTTTCATTTGGCTAGAGAATCGCGCCTCGAGCACCTACTTCAACAAACAGTTCAAGGCTAGCTTGCCTGATCACTTTTTCATGCGTCTTGAGGGCTTTGCGGTGCGGTTCTTCGAAGAAGAGGAGTGGGGCTCCTGGGGTTCACCGAGCATTCTGCGAACTCTTGACGACGCAAGGAGTCTAGAGTTGGGAGACCCTCGCGACAGGATTTATGCCTTCACTGAGTTACCCCAGGCTCCAACATCTTGCTTCAAGCCATTGCCAAACTATGGCAAGTCATATTTGGAGGTTTACCGCGAGTTTGCGATGGAGTACGTTCAAGCCACGAAAACAACTGGTATACTAGATTTCGTTTGCCATGGTGTTGATTTCGATGATGGGTTTCACGAGATTCCTTCCTGGGTACCACGCTGGGATATCGCCATGTGGCCGCTCAGTCGCAATTTTCCGTGGATATGTGAGCTGGAATCTCGGACTGAAGAATGTTTTGAGCCACAAATCAAGAGTGACGGAATATTGAAAGTTCGAGGAGTAATATTCGAGACCTTGCGATATCTCTCCGGTTATCACGACTTGGCCACGCCCATTCCGGAAGCAGTCCGAAAGATATGGGATGATATTGTTGCAAGTGGTGGACCATGTCCGTATGTAGGGGACAGCGATGACCACGCGACCAAGCTAGAGGCATTTCTGGTTGCATTGAACAAGGGAACAAGCCCAAGAGAGTTCGACCAATTCTGTGAAGATAGAGCAGCATTTGCTACAAGTGCAGGCCTTGTTGCTGGCAGTAGCGCGGACGCCCGAAATCCCACCTCAGGCGACGAATACAACAAGTTTCTCGAAGCTGTGACAGCCTACCTACCTACACGACGCTTTATTCTCACTGGGCGTGGATATATGGGCCTAGCTCCAGCAGCGGCCCGCGAGGGAGATCTCTGCGGTATAATATTTGGGTGTTTGACGCCTTGTATCCTGCGCAAGAAGGAAGGCGATGAGCATTACGCGTTCATGGGAGGGACCACTCTACTAGGTAAGGAGCGCGTTGAGTCAATTTGGGATGTGGATATATTTTGCCATCTGCTTGGTGAGGAGGGCAGCAAAGATTGGGCAGATTGGGATGTGGAAGAGCAGGACATCTATCTTTGCTAAGTGAAAATCTAGATCGTTTCCTGAGTCAAACAGGTCGTATCACGCCAGCACTTTGCTCTCAGGCTTCGGAGGCTCCCACTGTATGGCAGCTGCAACCCATTTCTGCGTTGTGTCTGCAGAAACATAAGAACCGTGTAGTGTTCTTGGCAGACGCGTCTTAGTGTACACATAGCTTAGTGTACACATAGCTTAGTGTACACATAGCTTAGTGTACACATAGCTTAGCGTAGCCTAACAGTAGTGCTTCAGAATAGCCCCTCACTTACTGGGTCTTGTCCATCTGCATCTGCCTCCTGACAAAGTTTTATTCGCAGACGCGGAACAACCTATCTGGTCCCCTCGGCAACCTGCTTCCGTGCAGTAGGAATATCGCACTATCCTCGCAGTGCTTTGTCTGACATTTCAAACTTTTATCGGGACCATCAATTATTCAAGTCTCCACAATTTCGATTGTCTGACTATGTCGGAAGGAAAACGACCTGCGGACTTCATTACCAAACGACACTCAACGACGTACGACTACATCTCCCCGCTACAACTAGACCTGGCTGGCGCACATGTCCTAGTGACCGGCGCAGCTTGGGAAGATGGCGTCGGATATGCTACAGCCACCGCTTTTGCCCGTGCAGGCGTGTCTGCAATAGTATTGGTTGACTTGCACCAAGTTACGGACGAGCTCGTGAGGAAGCTCAAAACCGTCGCAATCCAAGCTGGCCGCCAAGAGCCCGACGTGCAGAGCTGGACAGTCGACATCGCGAAGCAAGAAGATGTCAAAACACTGCATGACATCGTGACCCACAGCTACAATGGACGCATTGACATCGTCATCAACAACGCCGCGCACATGGAGCCATATACATCGTTCCTCGACTCGGATGCCGATGTCTACTGGCGAACCTGGGACGTCAATATGCACGGCTTGATCAACATGGCCCGCAGCTTTCTGCCCACGCTTCTGTCATCTCACGCAAACAGCAATTCTCTCTGCACAATGATCAATGTAGCATCTTCCGGGGCCTTGAGTGTTCGCGCAGGAAGTAGCAGTTATCGGACATCGAAAATCGCAGTTCTGAGGTGGACAGAGACAATGCAGCTTGAGTATGGAGAGAAAGGGCTTCTCACGTATTGTGTTAACCCTGGAGCGATTAAAACAAAGATCACAGAGGGCACGCCAGAAGTGGTGAGAAACAAGTTGCCTGATCGCCCGGATGTTGCTGGTGATACGATTGTCTGGCTAGCGGCGGAGAGGAGAGATTGGTTGGGTGGGAGGTATGTGAGTTGTCCATGGGATATGGAAGAGCTGATGAGCAGAGAGGCGGAGATTGTTGAAGGGGATAAGTTGAAGCTTAAAATGGTATTTTGAAGAATTTTACCCCCGTCCTCGTAAATTACTTCAACTAGCCTTCCAAAGCAGTCCATGAATTCTTTACTCAACACTATACAGCTCATCATGGCGATTGAAACAATCCCACTCCAGTGAAGGCAGTAACCAGGCTGCCAAAAACGAGCGCTCCGATTCCTCCATCCACCCCATTCGGACCGTTCGCCGCAATCCAAGTATCCACAACGCAAACCAAGACCCACGACGAGATGAGCGCACCCATCTCCTTACTCTTCCCTGTACTATAGAACCAGAATAATGTTGACGCGACTGCTACATCACGAATACCCAGGAACGCCATGCCCTTGGCATTGATGCGGTGGCCTTCGGGTGTGGTGGGAATGACGCCGAGTGACTTCGCGCCAGCGGTGGGGTTGACGAGGGCGAATACGCCGAGGCTGAAGAATACTGTCGTGAGGCCCAGACCGAGGTTGCGCCATGTTGATTGTGATAGTAGGCTGTGAGGGAAAGCCATGGTGAAACTGTGGGCTATTTAGGAGAAATGGGGATCGTGGCTAAAGAATTGTGGCCTTGCGGTTGGCTTTTGGTGGTAACAGGTGGTCAAGCTGGCAATAGTTTTCATTCCTTTATGCGACTCCAATTCTTCTTTATACATCCCTCAAGATCAGGGAAATGGTTCCGCTGGTTACATAACGCGACGAGTTTCCGGAGCTGAGCTTGGTAATATTTGCACCCGTAGTCGGCATAGCGGAATTTCGAAGCTCCGCTCCACCGTACCTGTCCGGGGCCATCAACACTATTCGCCAATGACGATGGAGCTGGGCACACTATTAGTACGAAGGGAAATCGGCTGGTCTGATACTTGGTCTGCTTTAACGTAGGTATCGGAAGTTTGCAGCGCAGATGCAACTCTATGTTCGGTGCGTGTTGAGCGGTACAAATTCTCGTGGGCAGATCTATGAGGATGTTGGCGGTCGGCGTTTTGAGCAATTTCTTAACTCCGAAGAAATACAGTTCACCAATTTGCTTGTCACATATAGTACACCAAAAGATCTACATCACCCCTTTTGGTCGTGAATCATGCAGTCTTGGATGGGGGAATATTGTAGTCAGGAAGGAAATCCACGTTCACCATGGTTCAGTCGCTGCGCGCCAAAGTGGGACACGATTTGCAAGGTCTCCACCCTGATCGTGATGAACTTTGGTGGGAGCTGGTGTGCTCAGACGACTAGGTATGAGCGAACCAAAGTTATGTCAGTGTCCACTTTACCTGTCCACGATCAAGTGGTCTTGAGTAACCGCCCAATCGGCCATGCCAGCGCGTCTTTGGCACAGTGCAGGTGGTCTCCAAGTCATGATAGACCTCATTTTATTCGTTTGAAGCAATCTCATCATACTCATATTGTTCATCTTTCCCTTGAACTGTCCCGTGAATTGTACAATCGGCTGAAGAGTCCCTTGCCCAGCGGCTTCTGAATCGCCATCGGTGACTAGAGGATCATCTTTGATTGGTTTTGGTGCATCAGCCTTCTCTTTCTTGATGACTACGGGATGATCTTCGATGCGGATTGGACTTTTGTCTTCGACAACGCTGACGTGGTTGTGTTCATCAATGCTTGCCTTGTCGCCGTTCTCAATGGCAATGGGATCATTGCGTATTACTCTAGGCACAAATTGTTTCTTCCTGATTGATCCTAGCCATGACCTCCGCGCCGCTACTCAGAGTTATAGTATATTTATACCGAACACAATTGATTTGCGAACTTCCGGTTGCCGAGGACGAAAAAGGTCTTGCGCCCCTCAGATTCAATACTTCTATTGGCCGGTCCACCGAGGTACATGAGACGACATGATGTGGAGATTTTGGGAAGCTTATGTACCTGGCGTCATTATCATCAAGACCCGGAAAAAGAGTCCTTGTCTTACTCATGGACCGATATTGGAAACGGGTTGAGGCAATCTGCTCGTCTCCGCAAATGTCCCAATCAACCAAGGGACTGTAATCAGCATCACCGATGACTTCAGGAGATGCGAGTATGACGAAGTATATTAGCCTACGTCCAACTTCCGAAGAAAGGAGATATCTTAAACCGCTTGATACGACTTCTTGTCTCACTTCATGGCTTTTCCGGGACAATGCCCAGCTGTCTATACTTCGGCTCCGTACCAGTGTCTCGTCCAAGGTATCGTTCTTTCGGGTCACAAAAGTCAAAATGACTATGAGGATGTCAGTCGTGGAGACCTTCTTGTTCAACTCCTTCCTGGCATGATCGTCTCCAGCTATGATCTCATCAGCTACCTTTCCCTTGGCTGCCACAATGAGGATGAACCTACTGACTTTAAGCTCGTCAATCGAGTGATTTCGCTCCATTTTCCGGTCAATATTGTCATAAGAATCTGCATTGAACTTGTGACCGCCGAAGGCGAACAGATTCTCCTTGGCGCGTCGTCTCCACGATCTGCACACAGCATCCATAGGGGGCCTGATTGATACATCCTAGCTATCAGGGAATAGGCATGAGTAGGAAGATCTGATACAAAAGCCTTTGCTAGTTTGCACTTTGACGTATCTTGCCATTCCCCTAGGCTTGTCCGGCTTCGAGTCGTCCACATACCTAGGTATTGGTGTAGAGGTTGGTCGTCCACGAGAATCTCCACGTTCGACCACAGGTAGTCGGGTAGCATAGCCCATGTATTGAGAGACTATCGATGTGACGAAGAAATGCATGTGGAAGCAATAAGAGTTGGCTCGGTAGCGCAGAAGACGCTCGCCTTTCCTAGAGGATCTTGGTAATTGATAGTAACCATTGTGAAATGCAAGCTTCTCGTTGCGAGCGTCTTCAGGGGCGACCCAGGCATTATTTGCGGTCCATAAAGAGTCGCGTGCAAGTTCGACAGGAAATATAATCCGTCCGTTCTTCCAAAATATAGAGGGAGGAGTTATTCTGGAAGAAGAAAATCTTGGAAGGAGCCTGTCAGCAACTGAACATACAAGAGAAGAAAGTTGCAGACGGTCGAATACGCTACAACTGCCAACCTCTATACTGTGCGAATATTCAGGGTCGGGTTCACCAGCTTGTTGTCCAGCACATCGGACCTGCATGAGGGACGATGGGTAGTAGTCCTATTTCACTGGCACATTGCTCCAGATGACGGCCCATCTCGACTCGTTCGGCTCTTTCTTTCTTTAGATCAAGGCATCCTAATTGCACTTCGATTCAGCGGAATACATACATTCACAATCCCGCATCCCTTCCACTACTAGCAATTTTCATCTCGATCTCCAGCCCACCCCCATCATCTCTGCTTTGCAAAGGTCGACAACTCGGCAGTCACGCTCGAATCGGCCGATGTTAGATACTGCACTAGCAACGAGCAGCGCATAATGGTCGACAAATTCTAACATGATCTCGAGGCCCTAGGTTGAAAGTGATGACCTAACGCCAAAGTCACCGGCTGAATTGGTGCCTAGCCGATATTGAGCATGTACTTGTCCGCGAAGGGGTTTGCGAGAGATGAACATCGGGAGGGCGTGTGATTACGGAGCGATGGTGTGTAAACTGACCATCGACGTCAATTTCCATCAAAACTGAAATGGTCTGAAAATGCTCTCGCTCTTGATTTCTCACCATCACGCTTGTTTGACAAGGATTACATTCTCTCCGACTTTATGAAATTGTGTTGACTTAACTGCGCATTATCTTGAATTCCCGCATTCCTCATCACTACCTACCCTCAGTAATCCCTCACAAAAGAACACCACCATTTCCATGCTGCAACCTCACGAAACATAATCAACTCAAATCGCGCATCGCATAATCCTCGGCCATCCCTCGCCATGCCAGCTCGGTACAAACTTTCCGAACTTTCCGAACATTCCGACTCAGCGCCTAACCAACTCCTCACCACAGTCAATCTGCCCTCCATTTCCAATGTTACGCGTCCACCGTTTCCAACCCATCGCGATCCCCGGCCCCCTTTTCCCATGTCCAATGCTTTGAAATCCCCCCGAATTCCACAAATATACCACTCCATCGGATCTAGATCTCCCCATCGCTGAGGCTGTGCCCGTCTGCGTTACCCCACCACAATTCTTCGCTAGCGTGCCCGCGCGGGCGGCCCTTCGGCCCACGCGCACACGGTCCAGACCCGCCGGAGATGCAGCAACGTGGGAAAGCCGCATCACATCGCGATCGGTGGGAACTTTAAAGTGCTGACAGGTGCATTGCGCGCTTGCGAAGTGTTCCTGCGGGTATGGGGTGGTCTGTGGCATGATGGGGCTCTGCTCAGCTGGGTAGGGGTCAGGGCATGTGAGGCGTGCATGCAGTACGCGTGCGTTTTGTGGTAGATCTAGTCGGCGATTTCAGATTCACGGTATGTGTGTCAGCTCGCGTGGATCTGTGCGGACATGCGAGTGCATATTTTGAAGGATTGGACGATGTTTTAGAGGAGAGGGTATCGGTGAAGCCGAACCTTGGGAGACGACGCCATGAGGTGCGTGAGGGTGACTCTCGATTGTATGGTCACTAGATTGCACATTGGAACACATCTCGTGGGTATCTTTGTGAATTACAACTTCTTCGCTGCGTCTCAGCTGATCCTATAGCTAATTTACATCTTCTGTGGTGTAGTGCATCACCAGCAAGCCTCTTCTGGGTATTGATACAATTTGTATCCGAAAGTGAATAGATATGCTCAGGAATAAGGCATTGCAAAACGTTGTATACGTCGACCATAGGAGAAAAGAGATCTTGAAAGTGAAAATAGAGTACATTTCAGAAAAAATTCCACGACATTATATCGGGGTATAATAAGTTGAAAAATGTTAAACGCAAGAACTCCGGCGTCCTCGCCAGCAATATAGTCTATATCGTCGTTACTTTTGCCGCTCGTACAAGCACCCAGTTACAATACCCATCTCTTTCGTCAAATCATCAACCGTGCACCCGCTATTTGTCGCTAAATCATTGAAGGTGGAAGTGATCATAAGGAAATATTATACAATGAAAACTCGATACGCAATGCCGGAAGCAGTGCGCCCGGTGTCGACCAGCGACCCGATGCGAGGCAAAAGAGTCCGCCGGACTGGGCCGGAAATAGGAAATGTCGCAACTTCGGGTAGCATTCGATGCTAGGAAAGGCGGGGCTAAGCAGTAATACTACGTTCGCAATGCACATGACCCAATCGGTCTCAGTAGTGCATGATTAAGAAGTAATTGTTTAACAATAAACGTTCTCGACCGGAATGCAGAGATTTCGTGCGTCGCAGTCGCAGAAAAAAGAACGACGTGCATGATGTCGAGTGTTCGCGACCGTTCTGGAATGCACGAATCATGCATGTCAGAGGGGGGATGGGAACTCCGCGGCGCTCGGCCGACGCCATCATACCGGCTCGGTTCAGTCGTGGTTTCCTCCGCGTCTGCGATGCTTGCCTGGAAAGTCGACTTCTGGATGTACAACGCGCTGCGAATGTCGTTAGCAAGGCTGCGCCCGGTGGTTGCGGGTATTGGGATGGACTCTTACCATGTGGCGTGTCAGTGCGTCGTTGCGTGAGAAAGTCTTCTCTTCGACGCACAGTGCGCAACGCACCTTTTGCTTGCGCGCGTTGTGAATCGTGTCCTCATGTCGCGTGAGATCGTACGGACGAGAGAATACGGTGTTGCACGGCTTGCCGGTTGTGGGATTGATGCGCTCGCACTTGTGTGGTCCCGCTTGTGAATTTCGCTCTAAAATGGCCGCTGACGTCATCGTCGTTCCGAGATTTGCATTTCGATGACCCTCACGCTTGTGCTTTTGCAGCTTCTGTGGAGTTTCGAAACGCTGCGAGCAGCCATGGTACGTACATGAGTATGTACCATGGTCGGCACCTGATGATGCTGGCTTGTGAAGATAGTGATCACTCGACTGGCTATTCGATGGCTCCGCCTCGCTTGCGCTTGACTCCATAGAGGTCAAGTGTGCTGGGAACTCCGGTGTATGGTCGACTGCCGATGACATATTGTTTGGTACCGAACGATACTGTGCTGTCGATGAAAGCGGCAGTTGAACCGAAGGTGTGGCGAAATTGAAACTTGAAGATTGTGGCAGTGATGGGGCGGCGGATACCTGGAAGTTTGTCGGAAACTGGGATGTTGACCAGCTGTTGCGAGAATATGACTGCTGTGACGATGAAGTGTCGAAGCCGGCCTGAGTGGCGTTCCTATATTGGTCGCCACCGGAGTATTGGGTATCGTACTCGTTAGCGCCGCTATCCGGGAACAATGACACCTTCGAGTCATCGTCAGCCTCCCGGTAGTCTAGCAAGGCGTCCTTGGGTGAGATAGTCTTCGGCTCAGACTCCTGGCTCGACTGTAGCTGCGACTTCATCGCGTAAGCGGCATCAGCCTTTCGAGTCTGCTCACGTGCAGCTGCAGCAGTAGTGACGGAGAATGTGTTAGTCGGCTGACGGTAAGGTGACCCTCTTCGGAAAGGAGAGTCACCTCTCGCGGAGCTGCTGGGCGACTGGGAACGCGCGTACTGTGCTGCCTGCAGCGCACGCTGAACATTGTCGTTGGCATTGCTGCGGTATGGCGACAGCAGCGATGACTGTGCTGGCTTGGTCTGTGGTAGTGACTGAGCAACAGCGCTGGGGTCGTAGAAGTTGTCCGCGGCGATGTCTGTGTAAGTCCTCTCGAACTTGGGAACAGGATGTTGCCGAATTTCTGGTTCATCGTAAGTACAGAACTGATTGAAGAGCCACGAATCGACCTTGTGGAGAGTCTCACCATTGGCGGGCATTTTGAATTCCATGTCGTCTTGCGCTGTGTGCGGCGTGGCCGGTGAGTCGTGGCCATAACTGGATACCGACTGCCTGGCCGAGTGCGCAAACTCAGGCACGTCGTCGCCTTGCTCCATGAGCGCCTGCTTCATCGACATATGTGCGGACATGGTCTGGTCCATGGCACCAGATGTTGAGGTGTAGTTGTTGTAGTTGTTCGAGTTCATGAATGACTCTTGAGTGGGAGTGTGTGTAGGAGTTGGTAGATGGTTCGAGAAGGTCCTGAAAGGTCTGTCAGCCATGTCCAGTGAATCAATGCGAGAAGGCGACTTCTCGGAGTAGCCGACGTACTGGAAGTTGGTTGAGGGACCGACAGCCTGATATTGCGACGCGCTGGAGCCGACCGACGACGCCGACGATGCACGCTGGTGCCCACTGCTCTGGAGTGACTGGTTCTGCGCGTTACTGTAGTCCCACGAATTGAGGCCGGAGCCGTTGTGGCTCGTCGACAGCATGGGTGTCTGCGAGAAGCCGTTTTGAGGCAGTTGCGGTGTCGGTGTCGACTGCTGGATGCGGATGGCCGGGTTTGCGAAGTCTGGATATGCGCCCGTCATGAAAGAGTTTGGTGCCGATTGTTGCTGGGACTCGAGGTAGTCGTGAAGCAACTTCTGGTCGAAGAGCTGCTGGGCGGCGAACTGTTGCGGCAGCTGCTGGTAGGCGAGGTGTTGTGAAGATGGTGGTGACGGGATGGATGGTGTATGATGCGAATGCGGTAGGTGCTGACGTGTTGTAGATGGCGCTAACATAATGTCGGAAGGGAAAAGTAAGGGCCCAAGGCGGGTGGCAAGTGTCTTTATACTAGCGAGACACTGGCCGAAGGGTCGGGTGGGCTCGCCGATTTCAGAGACTACTACTTGATGAGGTGATCTCTGGTCGTGGGCGGCAGAACCAGGTGGAATGTGCTGGGCCGGTGCGGTTACGCTCGGATTATCGGATATAAGTATTTGTGGTTTTGCGTGCCGGCGCTGCTTGTAAATTGCTGAGCGACAGATTAGACGGCTTGGGATGCTGAATATGGCGGGCTTTGCACTTCATTCATATCACCGTAGGGCACGTCATTGCGACCGGGGTGTTCATGCATGGCGCCGACTAGCGCGGCCTTCTGGAAGGAAAGAGCGATCCACAAATCGACTAGGGTTGCGATCTGCACCCACACTGCATACGGCGCGCCGGGGCCCTGGACTGACCGAAGGGCTGTGCAAGCCGGCAGAGCAACCTCTTCCACTCAGAATTTTCAACGTGCATTCGGCTCGCTTCCGAGATCCAACCTTCGACGTCTCCGAGAATAGCGAGCAATCGTGTTGCTGGCCGTCGGACGATCTTTGCAAGCATGTCTAACGTGAAACGTGCGCTTGCAAAGCGAGCACCGTTGCTCAGCCCAGCAGAGCACTGCACCGGCCGCCGCGGAGTTGGACCACTCCAAGTGCTTCAGGCCGAGTCTTCTCCAAGTGCGACGGATGTATCCAGCAGCTCGGCTCTGCGATTCAACCGTCAGGCTACTGGTGCGTGTGCGATGCCGCTACTGCGGGGAGTGCGTCTGTTTGCCCAACGAGCGCCGGCGGCAGTGTAGCCTCGCAGTCCGCGAGGTCTATACGACAACGCAGCTTAGATTACAACTCCGCGTACAGCTACCATGGTACCGGATAGTACGCAATGTGCACCAGCCACAGCTCTCGACCAGCGCCTCCAAATGGTCACATGTTTGGGCGTGTGACTCCTACCGTCGCTTTCATCCACCTGGTATCGGCAGTCATACTGCTTTCAGCTCATCGTGAACTGACGCGCAATCTTGCACGCGGCCACGTGGTGTCGACCAATACTCGACAGAGAGCGTGCATATCGTATGCTATGGATAGCTGGATCTGGTGGCAAGACTGTTCCTGGGAACATGCGTGCCGACGTGGGACATGGGCATCCGTCTCTCGTATGAGCGTTGAAACCGATGATCCCTCCACGCTCCAATAAGCGGGTATTGGATATCTACCAGATTCGAAACGGCCAGCCGATCACTCCGACAATCAATACATCGTGCAGGAGTAGTCCTTACACTGTACACTTTTCGGCTTCGGCAGACTCCGCCCAGGCTGTGTAGGATGGCACCCAGTCGCAGCGTGTCGAGCGTGTCCAAGCGACATGGCACAGGGAAGGCTCTGCAAGCGAGACGCGACGGTGCAATGTCTGCTGAAAAGAGTATCTGCGGCGCAATGCAAGCATGGCATGGTATGCAGCCACAGGTGCAACGTGGAGAGCATAGTCGCTTTGGGCAAGTACAACCTGCGATTGGTGGGGGACTCAGGGTCCAGCGTGGCGGTGCAGCCCTATGCACGGAGGATGTAACCGTCGCGGGGCCTCCGAGGCCGATCTGGCCAGACCCGAAGTTTTGCAGCTCGCCGTTATTGGTGGAGTCGCACAGCGTAGAAAGCACTAGCCACATCTCCAAGTTGCTTCACTGTGCCCGGAAGCCTTATTGGCATCGGATGGTAAGAACCGGCAGAATTTCGCTCGACTGTCTTGCGGACGAAAGTCGTCGCTGCCCTACTTGCTCTCGCATTTGAGCTGTCTCCAATTGCGAGGCACTAGTCCTCGCTTGTAAACCCTCATGACATCATCGCTCCATCTGCTGATACTGCAATTCAGCCGAAGAACATTGCAACAACGCATTTCACTTCTATCTTGACACTTACTCAATCAACCCACCCGCCCAGGTCGCCCACCCAGCCCAAGCCAATATCCTGCTAGACAACGGCACTGCCCATCATCGCTCAAAGGGAGCAATGCAGTCATGATCGCCAACGTTTTGCGGAATGGTGTCCGCTTGGTGTGGGACCCTGACGGGCGCTATCTTCTTAGTGGGCCTGCCAACCAATGTGCAGTCGCGGCTTCCCAAGACCCTGCATCGTCTTGGCAAGTGACGAGATTTCTCCCGTTCGATAACCTGCAGAGGGTCTCAGAATGACGATCATGACGCCTGAGGCATGAGGGGTTGCACCACCTTTGCACTTTAGATGAACGATTTGGTGCGTTCAGATGACGACGTGTTAAATTACCTTTTCCTCCAGGTCCACCTTCTCGAGCCCTTCTCAGCTGTCGGCTGATCTGAGCAGCTCGCAAGACATCCGGTGCGTTTTGCGTCTCCACGGTCTTGTGTCCTTGAGATGCAGGGCAACCACCTGTTCGGGTATCCACCCAACATGCCGCAGGCGTTGGGTGACCTCCACGTCAACCAGCATTTCAGCGTAACCGTTCCCTCTAGCGACTAGTCCCATTGCGCTTACCATGCGACTTTTGCTGAGCACCCGCCAAGGTCTCCAGTTGCACGGTACACCCACCGTGCGATTACGATTTTATTGTCCACCGTTGGACTACTCTTGGAACCTTGTGAACCTGTTTTCGAAACTCGGCACTGAGATTCTCCTTCCCGCGGCATGCCGTCCAGACATGGCTGTTGGTAAGCCGACTTTCACCTCATCAGCTTCATCAAATTGAGACAGCAATGTCATCGCGGCCGCCGATTCCTCATCCTGCATTCGCAGCATGTTCGCAGTTTGCTTTGCCGATTTCTGACCTTGCGGGATGACCTCGGCCGTAACAAGACGAGGTTGCGCCGAGCGCGAGGTGCCGATTCGTTCAAACCCGTCCCGCGGCGGTGCCAACATCGTAACTCCGCACACCATGCCACGGCTCATGCACTCATGCCTGCTTACGCCAACATGAGTTTGCGACAATTAGCCCGAGCAAATATACTTCGTTCCGATTCCGACGTCTTCCCAGATGGTTGTCCCTACAAAAGCAAAATCTGCATACGCCTTCCATTCTTGGTCACCAAGACCGGCAGATGCTGCGTCCATCTTGCGAGGCTTACAGTAAGCTCGAAGCTTACGTCAAACTTAGCAAGCGGCTGAGGACGTGTCGCACGCTCGTTACGACGGCCCCATTTGCGGCTCAGTCTTTCCGATCGCGCTGCACTCGGTAATCTATGATTCTTACTTTATATTGACTGGCCTGATGGTGGTAAGTGTTGGCTTCCACGTGGCCGTGGGTACCAACGGGTGGTCTTAGTAACTGCTGAGCTGCGGGCTGCCGATGACGGGCTAATTTGCGCGACGACCTCCTGCTTGGGTGTTTCGATAGCTGCGAGTATGAGCTGATGTCTGGATTTAGATTTCTCAGCTATCCTTTGATCGAAGACGGATTACCACCTCACTCGTCGAAATTGACTTCTGCATTTGGAAAATTATAATCATGACTTCGACACGATGTCGAATGAGTCGGGCGCTGTGGAACCGTCCTCGTTCCCAAGGCTGACTGGTCCATGACTCTTCACATGCTTCTCCCAGCGACACGGTGCACCCACGCAAGCCACCTTCCGGATCGCTGACTGCACCCAACTATCCGTTCGTGGTCACCACAGCAGTTCGCCTCCCTGTGGGTACCTCCCGCAGCCTCACCCGCTACCAAGATATCTCCGCACCAAGTGGCGACCACGAGATCTACTAATTTGGCCTAGGCACAGAGTGGTCAATGCTCTGGCCTGACGATTATCTTTCAAACCGCATTCTGATCACAAACCGCGATTGCTGATAGATTTCTCATCGTCTGTTGGAAAATGTATCCGGGCCAACTGCGATTCTGTCATCATTCTTGCCCATTCCATGTTAGAATGAGTCTAATTGAAAACGTGTCATCCAGTAGCAACGAAAACTATCTTCCATGGGCCTGCGTGATTTGGAATTGAAGCATACTGAAGCCTGACTGGACATGGCAATTTCGATCGAACGCAGGACTCAGGATTCAGGACCCAGGACTTTGCAAACTTTCGTTGAAAATGCTTTGAAATCCGCCAGGTGTTCCGCCTTGCTAATGATGCCTTCAAACCATTACTTCCGGTGACTCAGATGCGATCACAGCAATTTTAGTTTCAGGGTGACTTAGTGTCTAATGATACTGCACGAGCGATGTCGTCAAACCCTCCTGCTGCCCAAAGCACAGCTCGGTGCGGGTATACTTTGTGTACTGTTGTCCACGGCGAGAGCCAGATCCCGATATAAATCCATCTCACCATTTGCTATCCGCTTAGTTGACAACCGTTATTATTGCGATAATGAAGCACTTTTTCGGTTACAAACGTGTGTACTTGGGCATGTATATCAGATAGTCTCAAAACATGACACGCAGTCACCCTCAAAGTCCCTCTCGTGAGTTACACACATATTAAATCCCTCTTGTGTCCAATTTAAAACCAAATAACATTGAGCCAAAGCCCTTACATGTTGGTTAAGGCGGAGAAGTTACATCTCCAGAATGCGACACATTTGCTTTCCGCGGAAACACATTTTGCAATACTTCTGAGTAGCATCTACAGATGAAACCAGTTTGAAATACATCTCAAATTCGCTTTAGTGATTGTTTGTCACGCACTTGGCCAGGGACCTTGGTCGTGTTCGAGAATAGATGGGAAATTCGATGAAAGAAGTATTTCATTTCGAATCACAGTCAAACCTTTTTTTTCTAGATTTTTATAATTATGTTCTCCGGCTTCACTATACATCATCCAATAGGTACTGAAAACTTAGATTTATTCTACTGGATCCTTGTTGCTACTTCCTCGCCGTCTGAATCAACTACTGTTCCGGCACCTATGCTACACCATCTTCCCCTTATAAATATTCTATGCAGAGATTTCCTAGTAAAAATAAGCCTATTGACTTCGTGTGAGCAATCTTTCTCGCTTCCTCCTATTGCCCGATACTTTGCATATTCGCTAGAGGGTTGGATGTATGCTTTCAGCTGCACTTCGAGGCTATCAAAAAGAGGCAAGCGAGACATTGTCTTATTTTAAAAGTGAGACGTACATCATGCCTTGCAAACACAATGCACGGCACAGGCTCAAAGCGGTAGAAAGTGCCCGCATCGCACCGGAAGTGAGTTGCTAGGCTGTACCCGATTTGATGTTTGAATGTAGAAGAGAAAGTAGGTCCATATCGATGTCGCATGGCTGAAATCTATTCCAAAAGACGCAGCTAGTTTTACAAGTATTGAAACCTTACAACGACTCGCACAAGCAATGCCAATTGTGTTCAGCCACCATGTTCACGACTCAGATTGGACTTGACTTGGCCCTTGGAGCTGCATCATCCTTCTCAAAGTCAAAAGATCTAGAAAATATGTGCAAGTGCTGTTCAGAGTAACATTATCATCTCTACTTCGATCAAAGTTTGTTTACTGCTTGCTTGATTCCGACTTAATTCAAGTACGATGTGAAGGGAGAGGAATGGAAAGTCGAAAGGTTTACCACTACTGGTGATTAGAGCAAACGACTTCCGGAAGCTATCCGTGCACGGGAGCTACATCTTGTTTTCAATCTTCGTCTACATCGAGTAGGATTATTGTGCGCTGTATTCAAATCAGCCCGAAAAAGTTATGACAAGCTCGACGAGGCGTGACATCGCTCGAATGAGAAGATATGCATGTGCTCTCATGCGTCACAATCTTTAGCGAAGTAGAGGGCTGCTACACATGAGATTCGTGGTGTGATAGACTTGATTGATTTGACTGTTGCTTGAGCTGCTGTTACCACTTGTGAACCCAAGCAAGCGCTTAGGACAGGTAGGCTCTGATCGATTTAGGAACTAGATGGAAGAGCAATACAAAGTCACTGCGCATGGTGTTTGCCCCCGCGAGCAACGTACTTAATGCTTGCACTGAGCAGCACATTTCCATTTGATAAGTCGACATGCAGGCTGTGGGAGAACATGTTGATATCAAGATAGTAGTGATGTGCGAGATACGTGTTTCGTATTCAATGCTATGCAAATAAGTGTGTCTGAACCAAAGCGACTTACAAAGTGTCCGATTCCAACTCCACACATCCTACACTCCCAAACCGTGCCCAATGCAGATACATTCGTGGTTACAAACTCCATCTCAACCAATGACAGGTATTGTTACTTTCAGACTAAAGATCGTTCGCGTGCAGAAGCTCCTCATCCACGGTCATGTGATTGATGCGCTTCTTGGTGAATTCGAATGCGGTAAAGAAAATGGCGTTGACAACACAGGAGCGCGACATGGACACGCCCAGCCCACGGTACATCCTGGGGTTCATGAATTGAATCTTCGGTCGCGTTGCTTTTTCTCGTCCTCCGACAAGACAATTCCGCTGGTAGATGCTCTTCGCCGTGTCAATCGGAAAGATCTGGCAATTTATTAGTGCCCATTCTGCCGGTCCTCTTTTCAAGGAGACTCACGCATGCCCAACTGACCAGCCCACACATTCCGCCAGCGACCACTACTGCCAGCGGATGTGTAGGAGAAGTGCCGCGCGCATTCGCCAATATCTGCTTAATACTTTCGTATGTGACAAAGTAGATGCCGGTGCCGATTGAGTCGCGGACTGGGCCAGATCAGCTCATGTCAACCCCAGCTATTCCGCGCCGACTTACGCAAATGTAAATGAAATCCCGAGTACAAGCCTCTCCAGCCCCGATGCTTAATCAGATTCTGTGCCGTCTTGAGCGTGCCGAGATTTTGATAGCTCTTCCTTATCGCGTCATTCTTGCCTCCTCCATCGCTGCGATCAGCCATTAACACGGAGATTTGCGCGCTCAGCTTCGTCAGCTCGAACGGGCCTACAGCAATTAGCGATTGAAGACGAATATTCGAGTATGTGCATACAAGCAATTGCCGTTATTGCAGCACCCGCACCGGCGCCTGCTAGCCCAAAACATGTGACGGTTGACAAGGTGGGATATGCGCCTCTGGTGTTGGCGATGACGAGCGGCGAGCTGCCAGTGGCTTGGTATATCCAATCATCGAGCGCGTACTTAGAGCGTTGGTAAATGGAGAATGACACGGTCCGGACGAGGGTGATGCTGGCGAGAGGAGACCAGACACCTGTGCACGCGATTAGCATTGCTCTCTGGTGCAGGATGGGATCGGGGTGTACCTCGCCAGAAGCCATGGAAGCCCTCGGTCCTGTATGTATGGCGGACGCAATCGCTGAACGAATTGAACTTGTAGCTAGGAGACGTCAGCGTGGTCGCGAGAGACTTGGTGAGGTATCGTACGCTTGCAATCGCGTCTTGACCGAGTCGAGGGGATACTACGCCCAATTAGCTCTCTCACAGCACTTTTCTCGTCAAGAGTCTTCTCTGCATACCGCGACAAATGTGGACAGCAGACTGCTCGAGCTCGCGGCGACCTCGGTCCTGTATCTCTTGGTCCATCTTTTTGCCTGCTCGCTCCTCAAGACGGCCCGCGACACATCCGTCAGGTCCTTGGGCCGGTTTGGGATGTTCTTCACATTGGGCCTCTCCTCGTCATGCTGCGGCATACTGGCTATCGCTAGCTGTGGAAGACGGGGGCGTCCTCCTACGGCAATCGCGATGAGGCCAGTAGCCGGGCAAGCTCCATCAAGACCGCGTGCACGTCACGACTTGGGGAGTGTAGGTGGACGTGCGCAATGGCTGTCGAAGGGGTGCAGATGCTGGGAGAGGAGTGGCGGGCGATGCAGCGGACGGGGTGGGAGGTGCGTATGGGTGTGGGTGCGGGTGTGAATGATGTATGCAGGCGTTTGGGGTTTGGTGATGGGAATGGTGGGGTTGAGCTCCATGCGACGAGCTGCTGCTCAAACGGCCGTGGAGCTGCGTCTGATTGGCGGCCGAACCATGATCTGCGCAGGAACATATGCTCTTTGCACTCAATCAAGAGCCTGAACGTCGCTCACTCATCTACTTGGAGTCATGCTCACAATCAGCGACAGTCAGCAAATTTCAAGATGATTGCCTTTCACAGCCCAAGAGCTGACTTCAAGCAGTGCATCATCGACGTCGAAATGCTTCACCATCTGAGGTAGAGTGCGGGGTTCGCGTGCACATGTGAAGCCTGACGTTTCCCAAACAGCATCTACAAACGCTATGACGAATCACACATCACGCTTACGGGAGCTACCAGATATTGGGTGCTGCCCGTCGGTACTCGTTGCTGCTTCGCTGCTGCCATGGTGTGAAGTCGGGAAGCATGCATTGTCACAAGCTGGCTTACACTTCATCGTTCAGACACGCACTACCTAGCCGCTACCGGCCGCGGATAGCGTAGGAGTGTAAGCGCAGTGTGTCGAGTTCAATAACCGTCATTACCTACAGGTGGAAAATGTAAAGTCCTGTAACGCTGTGTGACCGCCAGTGTACAAGCAAGTCGCAGCTGACGCAGCGATTCAACGTCGGGGTCAAATGTTAATGTGCACGCTCGCTCTTGCCAATGACACCAAGGGCGCGTTCCTCATGAAGCACAGCTACTGTTCCCAAGCCTTATGAAGCAAGAACGACCAACACCGCAATTTCCTCTCCTTTTCATCTCACCCTACAATTTTTGGCAGCATTTGTTGCTTATCGTCGCATGCTGCTTCCCTCCCCCTTTTCAGGCGCGAGGCATTCCCCCTCGCTAAGCGTCCAGTGGAGTTGCACCACGACCCAGCACTGCCACCGAGTACACTGTGGCTATGCTGGTGGTCCTCCAAAAGTGTGGACATGATTGGCCAGCATGCGCTGGATATGGTATCGCGTGCGTGTAGCAAAAAGCCACCAGCTCAATCCGAGGGTGGAAAGGCTGAGTTTCAGCCTTGTTCATGAAGACATACTTAAAGCACCGCCTTCTCTTGCAAAACCCACTCAAGTTTACTTTCAGCATATGCGAGCACACCACTACAATGAATTCTACGAACAGCACTGTCGGCTGGACTTCTGAACCCAATGGTCGAGGGACAATAGGGCTGCTCTGGAGCTGCTTCGCTACGACATTCCTCTGCACGTGGAGCGCCATACATCCCAATTTGCCAAGCCTGGCAGAGAGTGAATGGAGAATTTTCTGGCGCCGCGCTGGCTACTTCGTAATGTGCCTACTCGTGCCAGAAGCTGTTGTTTGGTGTGCTTTGGATGAGTTCTCAGATGCTAAAGAGATACAATCACAAGTATGTAATTTAAGATCCAGCCAAAGCTTATATTAATATGCCAAAGTCGCCTGCATCAAATCGCTGGTCCATAAAAAGATGCTACTTCTTGGCAATGGGAGGCTTCGTCTTCGAGACCAACGATGGAGATGAGGTCGCAAGCAAACGGCTACCAACCCAGGACCTTTACGACCTACTCAAGACAGGGCAGCTGTCGTGGCCCGAGGTTGAGGAGTGCGACATTACCGACCGCAGTAAATCGGACTGGTTCGTAAAGTCATTGGCACTGGTGCAGATCCTGTGGTTCATAACTCAGTTGGCCGGTCGAGCAATTCAGGGCTTGGCCGTGACGACTCTGGAGCTCTTCACCCTTGGCATCGTCTTCTGCGCGATATGCATCTACAGTCTCTGGTGGGCAAAGCCATTCGACATTCGACAACCAATTATCATCGAAGACAAAACTCGCGCTACGGTATCGTCAGAGTCATGCGATCGTGTAGGAGTAGGTGGCAGTAACCTCTTCGGTTCGGAGGGTTATTTCTTCACTATTATGGCTGTCATCGTGGTCATTTTTGGTGGTATTCACGTAGCAGCATGGCAGTTTCACTTCCCAACATATGCGGAGCAGTTGACTTGGAGAATCTGCAGCCTCGTCAGTGCAATCCTCCCGATCCTACTCGGTCTGCATGTGATTCTTTTTAGAGATCAAGACATTGTTGACTGGGTAATGATGGTCTTATACGGAGTAGTTCGGCTGTACATGTTTGTAGAGATGTTTGTTAGCTTGAGGTCAGTTCCGGCAAGTGTTTACAAGACGCCAGAATGGTCGAATTACTTTCCTACGTTCAGCTAAAGCGCCGGGATCATTCTTGGGAATATATGTAGTTCAATGCATTCAGTTTCGCGCGTGGTGACATATTATTCGAAGCGCCGTGCAGATCAATGCTCAGTCCAGATGCAGTTCACCTTCACGGTCTGCGTACGGGTAGTACTTTTGCGTCTCCGTCCATAAGGTCTCTTCGTCCAACTGACTCGCATCTAGACCAGCAATGATATCCCTGTCACATATTAGTCACCCTCTATCAGACTCAAGGGCCATACACTTACTTGTCCTCAGCCAGTACCTCAAACCCAGGAACACAATCAATGAGCGCATAAATCGCGTAGCTGCCAACAAACGACCAGCAGAATCCCACAGACGCCTCGACAATCTGAATACCAAGCTGTCGCACATTCCCATCGAAGAACACACCACCAGCAATCTCCGTCACGCCATCATACCCAGCGACTTCCTTACGCGCAAAACATCCCGTGGCAATGGTAGCTAGAATACCACCAAGACAATGCGTCGCAAACGTATCGCCATGATCGACCCATCGCCATCGCCGCGCAAAATCCGTGAACTTGATACGTAGCGCTTGGCGGCAGACTAGGGCACCAAGAATACCGAAGAAGAACGAGGTCGGTAGGTAGATGAAGCCTGCGGAAGGTGTGATCATGATAAGCCCTGATATTGCGCCCATAAAACATGAATCGAGACTCCAGCGTCCAACTTCGACATAGGTGTATAACATCCATGTCAAAGCTCCGCTCGCAGCACACAGATTCGTCACGCAGAGCGCCATGACGGATTTGAAGTTGAACGCTAGAGTCGTCCCAGCATCAAACGCGAGCCAGGAGCCCCAGATGCTGATCATGGCAAGAAGTTGGCATAGCGAGTTAACAGGCCGATGAATCACGAGATGTGATGGCGTTCGCATTGCGGACTTCCGAGACCGAAATAGCGGGTAAGATAAGTAGACGGACATTGCGGTCGCGGTGGCGCCAGAGTTGATGTGCACCGGTGTTCCGCCCGCGAAGTCGACAACGCCGAGATCCATGAGAAAGCCGCCGCCCCATACCATGTGTGCTAACGGGTTATAGATGAAGGTTGACCAAAGCTATCAAAAAGTCAGGATGTGAGGTTTTTTTTGTCATGGAAATGTTACAACTCACGAATATGAATGGAATCAGCGGCAATATCCGACCTCGCTCACATGCTCCTCCCACAGCAATGGCGCAAACGGTTGCTTGAAACACCAATTGGAAGAAGCTGAATAGCACAGCTGGAATAGTTCCGACAGGCTCAGCAAGCACGCCTCTGTGAAAAGCATATTTGAAGTCGCCGAATATGGCGCCTCCCTCTCCATACGTCAATGTGTACCCAATCAAGAACCATTGGATTGAGCACACGATGACAGCTAAGATGGCTGGCATGACGGCAGCCAGGGAGTTGGATCGTGTTGTGTAGCCGGAGTATGCTATGCCGACTGCTGGAATGATGCCCCAACCTGAGCTGGTTCAGATGGGATATAGCTAGCAATATGAAGGTGTGTACATACAGAATACACAGCAAACAAGCACGAAGAGCGTGTCGGTGCGATCACACGCTTCCCACGCCTTCAGAACATCAGTCGGAAGGCCCATGATGGCCAGCGGATCGCGCAAAACAAGATACAAGTATCAACAATTCTGCAATAAACTGTAGTATCGGAGAAGAGAAGTCAAGGCCGGTAGAAAGTCAAGGATGTCCAAGTCATCCAGGAACGCGTCCCTCCTCGGCTCAGTGCATGCAAGCATCGCGACTCCGCTCCTTTCTAGGCATGCCCAGCTTTCGGGCGTCGCTGATACGCATCACATCTACTGGACTGGGCATGGAGTGGTCGAATGAAGGCTGGTGGAGGGAGATTAGCGGCGCTGATAAGATAAGGGCCGGAAGGCGGGTATGCGAATTTGGGGGCGGCAGCCGATATGCGATTATGAGATGTGTACTAACGTCCATCCCTGCGTAGCGGGACACCCTGTGTGGCGGGACGCTACAGACACTCCCCAACATAACAGACTCTACAACAGGTCAGAAGCATAGAAATTCTCGGAATAGTAGCCTTAAGTTATAAAGCGTGCTATCTCCTAGTGTCTTTCAAAAATAGGTTCTAATTACCGTGCAATACAACAACTTGCTATAAGCGTCACGCAACCGCCTCGCTTTAGCTAGCAGTAGGTGCGTCGAAAGCCTATACATCTTAAGGTACTACATGCTATCTAACGCTGCATGCCGTCTGTCGTTGATAATGGCCCCTCTATCTCTTCACAATGCCATCCAGTGGGTCAGTCCATGGCAAGGGTGTGGCAGGAGCTGGTCGGCCATCTTCCCGCTAGCGCAACCGACCCGTTCACAAGCAAGTGGCAAATTAAACTAATAGAATTGTGGAAGTCTCAGAGACGGTGGTTTCTGCTTCCTTTTCCCAAGGCAATCGAGGTATTTATATAGCCCGAGAAGACTAGGCGCAGCAATGCATGGCTGACTAGGTTGGTTCGCACCCTGAGGATGGATTACCTCATCTACAAGCGGGTTAGGCAAGCCATGACCATACGTGAATGAAATCTCAGCTTGGTGTTTCTTCACTCGAAGGCATGGTATTAATAACTTTCTATTCTATGTTGTCACGCAGGATGAATTAAATCTATGTTCTCTCCCGGAGCATAACGTAGTTTATAAGCGAGCGCCGCGTACAAGCGAGCGCTGCGCCTTACTAACTTTGCGCGCCTCTTTGAACTCAACGTACAATAACTCTACGCTACGCAAATTAAATAGTTTTAAAAGAAGAAGATATTTAGCTTACAATCTTAGCTATTTAAGCTAAGTAAATTTAAAGTAATTGTAAAGCTGCAGCAGTCTACAACGTAGCTAAACGAACGATCTAACGCTAACGCGCTAGAAAGTCTACCTAGTGTAAGGCGTAGGCTTTACGTAAGAATAGGCTCTAGTTAAAAGCTCTTAGATTATTAAGTAGAGTTAAGAATAGCAGACGTAGAGCTAGTAAGTAGAAAGAGAGAGAGGCTCTTTATACTTACT